>JAPQRQ010000010.1:10263081-10301379 GCA_037367365.1 Apogon talboti | reverse complement strand
GATAGATAGATAGATAGATAGTTTTTTATCAGTTCATTTATCTAGAATTTTTTCTTATGTAATGACCAAATACTGTATATTCAATAACATTTATTCTACAATTATAACTACGGGAAGGGTTGAGGTATTAAAAGCATGGATTTATCGTAATTTCAAGACAAGTCTGCAGACTAAATTAGATTAAAACAGCACCATAAAAACAGATGGTTTTAAAACTGAAGCACAGAGGATTTCAGTGGTACTTATCTGTTTGAATCTGATGCTTATTTACAGGATGAAAAGATGCTTTTTGCAGGAATATGAGGAACTGCAGTAATGCGGATGTCCCTGACACGACCACTAATTTGCTTATGATAACTATCTGGCCCTGAGGAGAGAGGCCTTTAAAGACACACACACACACACACACACACACACAAACACACAATCCTTATCTCCTCTCTTGACTCCCTCCTTTAGAAAATGGACATTGACATCCTACTGGTGTTAAATACACTTTTATACACACAACACATATGTATTAGCATACCATCTTGATATAATAAACTTACAGGAAAGTCATCTATACCATACTCTTCCTGTCACGTTGTGTCTCTGCACATTCATTAAAGACTATGTTTTTCTAAGTTATAGCCTTTTATTATAATGTGTATACATAATATTTTGTGCTACAGATTCTTAGACTTGTAAATACATTGTCCCACCTTCAGACGGCCCCTGGTTTCGTCTCATTTCAGTATGTTTTGAAAATCAACATGCAGGGACTTGAAACTTTCTTGATATAATCTATAATAACAGAACGCTGTGCCTGCCTTTATTCTGCTGAGATTGATGTTCTTGTAGTGTGATTTGGCAGCTGAAAACGCATTATGTGAAGAACTTTATTCATGTTAAGTAGTACATTCAGATATTTACCCTTTTCACATTTTCAAGACAAAACTGTAGAGTATTTGGTTGAAACTTATTGTCTTCTTTCCAGGTACTTGGTATGTGCAATAGATGATCATACTTGGCCACATTTACACAAACATCCAGTATTTATTTCTATTCACATCTAAATTCAGCCTCCTATTTATCTGCACGTATGAAAAAACATTGCAAAAAGTTTTCTGAGAAGGGTTTTTCCGAGAATCACACTCTCAGTCAATGAGCTGATAATGATTCAATGTCACTACCCATCTTACAATAAAACATTTAGCTACTGTTGACCACATTCATGTTTCTCTTTTTCCACCACCTGTGGTGAGCAAACCAGTCGCTCAAAATGAAAATCTGAGTAGTTGATACAGATGACTGAAAATCAGCATGAAAATCAGCATGAAGCAGGGGTGAGCATTAGCATGTGCATGAAAAACATGTAAAAGAGGCAACAAAAGGTTTCTTAACACTGGATTACACCCAGAAAATTCCCGTTTTTTTTTTTTGTTTGTTTGTTTTTTTACTGTTTTTGCAGTTTGGTAGTTTAAGGTATAGGATGATTGGCACAAATAAATCCAGTATCCAGAATAGACTGACATTTTCTTTTATCATAAACATCAGAGTCTTTTAAAAAGGGAAGAATGAGCAAAAAGCCTATTTTTAACAGTGCATATTATTTATCCCACTCTGATAATATCATAGTGAAAAAAATCTCCAAATGCAGCTTGAAACTGATGATTTAAGACGAAATATAATGAAAAAACATTAAAATAGGGAGAGAAAAAAGTGGAAAGAACATCTTGACCATTAGGACAGATTCTGATCCTGTGTGTTCCAGCTCTGCAATTAAAATTCTAAGTTTGCAATTAAAACATGATTTGTCTTAAGTGTGTTGTATAATGAAGACTTAAAGCACCGTGACAGTAGTAATTATTTATGTTGCAAACCCTCATAATGAGATCAAAAGTCATGCTCACGCATCTGTTTTGTCTTTTTTTCTCACTTTGCACCTTTTTACCACCATCTGTTTTTGTTTCCGAATGTGTCGCTTTGGGATGTTTGAGATCTATCCACAGTATGTATCACATTGTCATTCTTTAATTACCCGAGGAACATTTTCTTCTTCATTTTTGATCTCATAAAAAAGGGTTTTTTATCAGTTTATTTAACGAAACACGGCACTACACACCCAGGAACCCCAAACACCTGCAAAACTGACTTAATTACACATGTATAACTCTTTACAATTCAGTTTCAACAACATAAAAGTAAGACTTCTTGGTTCACGTGAGGAAACTTTGCAAGTATTGAATCCGACGTAGGCCGTGGGAAAGCTGCCATATTCCAGCAGGCTGTGTTGAGATCTGAAGCGGTGTTGGAAGACAGATGAAACAGGCTTTAACTCACTTCAGTCGCTGCAAAGGTGAGCTGCTTGTACACCTTCAAACATAAAACTAACAAATGGGTCACATTTCACCTCCGGCCTCGTAGATATTAAATATGACACCGTATATTTAGATGTTTGATTATCCATTGCCAGTACATGTTGAAAATACAGCCTATGCATACTCGTCATTGATATCAATCATGGTATTCAGCAACATTTCAGGTTAGAGACTGAAGAAGTGCAGAGACTTTCTGTATATTAAACTATAAAGTCACTAAACTGTAACTTTGGCAAACCTTCCAATATTAAAGGCTTCTTTTTCTTAATCTAGCAGTTGCACAAATATTACTCACATCTGTTTTCAGCTTTGTGACATTGTGCATTTTCCGATTAATGCACGAGGGTTTCAAAGGTACTTGATTTATCTTAAGGAGGAGAATTTTCTCAACCCATCATGGAATGGAATATTCAGTTCATACAATTCAGTTTATCTACAAACATTTGGAGATTTGTGGAGTTCACTGGACACGGACAGGATGAGAAATTATAATCTGCAAGGTTACTTAAACTGTCAGAGAAACACAGAGGAGTAACGATATCTCTGAGATGTGGGAAAAATCTAAATACATAAGTAAAATAGAGGTACGTCAGTGCAATACATAGACCCTGATAGATGATTTACAAAAGAATTCAAGCTACGGAAATGAGAGGCTTCACAAAAACCCACCACATTTCGTAAAAATACCACAAAAGCAAAGAGGAAATATGTAATTGTATGAACCAATAGAACTCAGTGGAGAATCTTATAAGAAACTTCAAGACATTTCTTTGTATTTTGTGTAGACTTTTTTGCTAATTTTTACATTTGATATACTAGTTTCATCACTTTATGTGTTTTTCTGTTTTATTCCATTGCTGTATCCTTTCATCTATTTGGACGAGTTTTAAGTATGCATAAATGTGCTGCTTGTCTTGATCTGCGAAGCATTTTGGGTCAAATTGTCCACACAAGACACTATATAATATAAATAAAGTTGAAAAGAAGCCTTTTGGTCGAGTAAAAGTGCCACCTAACATGTTACAAGTACATCTGAAAATCATCCGAGCCATTCTGTAAGGCATGAGAGGGAGCGGAAGAAAAAACACAGACGAAGGAAACAATGTGAAAGCAATATCCAAAAGTGGAGGGTGCCGACGTCTGATGAAACCCAGAAACAGAAACAGACCAGGGTGTCAGAGGACACAGATGGAGTTGGCCTTGACAGTTAAATGTTAGTGCACTTCTCTGGCAAATAGAGTTTTACAAGACTTGTGTTTCCCAGACATCTTTTGTAAAATGAAAAGCCCATATAAAACTAAATAATCTTTTTTTTCCTTCTGTCATTTGCCACTCATTCACAATTTCTCGTTGAAAATGTTAATGTAACGCCCTGATGCTCGACTCATGAAATTCCATTATGATGGAAACTTTGGTCATCCATGTTTTACTGACGCTGAATCTGTGTGGTGTTGCAAATAGCTTAACACACTACATCCATTCTTAAAATCAACCCGGTCTCTCATTTTTTTAACGCTGTTGTTTCATGACGTCTGTATAAAAATCAGCATTACTATCCTCGTTCTCTTGTCCTTCATCATCGCTCTAGATTACCCAGACCGTCTGGAAAGAGATGGGGTTATTAATGTTTCATTTATTTACCACTGAGTTCTACTCACCTTTGTTGTGGAAAGAAGATACCTGAAAGTCTGGACAAACAAACCTAAACCTGTTTGGATGGATGAACATCTCCAGAGACTTTAAGCACCTGTTTCTGATCAGTAAGTTTGTGTTACGAACTACATGAATCTATAAATGCAAAGACAAATCAACACTGAATCGTCTTGGGTTACATCTCAAATCAAACTTTCAAATCAAACTTTATTTATATAGCGCCAAATCATAACAGAAGTTATCTTATGACACTTTACATATAGAGCTGGTCTAATCTGCTTTAATACTTGATATTGAGTCAAACTCTACTCTACAACAGACACTATTCTAATAGAAATTCCTTCATTGGTGATGAAGAGAGAACACTATCACATGCATCTGTCCAAAGCCTCCCATCCTATATTATAAAATGGAAGTGGACTCTGTCTGTGTGTCTCGGGCATCACACAAAATCCAGAATGAGCTGACTGCTGCAGTTTGGCATACATATGTATTTTTGGTCAAGGATGAGAGTAGTGAAAACAGCAAGTTGATAGGACCAATATTTTGGGAGATATTAGTAATTTTGGAATACAATGGCCAATCATGTTGCTATGCCCAGAATCATAGAATCATCACTGAAGTCAGTTACAACAGTCAGTATTAATACATAGCAACAGATAAACAATAGGGCCACGTTGCCATGGTGTCAAATTTCATGAGGGGTTATTCAACTGAAAATGCCAGTGGAATTTTACCAAAGAAAGTGAAGAAAGTAAAGGAATGAACTGTATCAGAGGATCTAGAACCCGTGGTTCCCCATGGGTCAGCGCGCTAGTAGGTGTTTAATGGGTCCAGATCTGGTGACTGAAGGCGATAACATATGATTAATATCCTTCAAACTATTCACTGATACCTTGTGAGCTATGGAGGGAGGCCTTATCATCCTGGAAGAAACCACTCCCATCAACCTTGTCCTTTTATTTGATACATATCTGCAATGTTTCTGATCCCCCACTAACACAAATGGTTTCATCGTAAATAAGTGGATTACTGCTCTCTCTAAATGTAGTTTTAAAGTCAAACTGCTGCATATATTTTCTAAATACTTGGTGGTCAGGTAAGAAGCCAAGGACGAATCCCTTAAATTTAAGAGCAGATGCATAAAAGGATGTTGTATCTCCCCTCACTTTTTCTGGCATTGTGATATAGGACGTTTGACTGAATTACAGGACAGTATGCAAAGGTCTAACAGTCTTTTCTTATGCATATTTTTCTTACTATTTTGATTGTTTTTTCTATGAGATTAACCATTTCTATGTTTAATTTTCTTCAGTGAATGTAAGCGGTACAGCATCTATCAAAAGTCTGTTTTTTTTTTTTTGTTTTTTTGAGAAAGACATTCTTGTATCTTTGTTTACATGCAACAAACTTGGAAATAAAGATTTATTTTGACCAAACAAATACATTAAACTTCATATATTTGGAGATGGATTGGATTATTTGGAGCAGATTTGGTTCTTTCTTCCCATTTGGAAACTACAAACACTACCCAACGTATGCGAATGGTTTATACGCTGACCTGCATCAATGCTGAACCATCAAACTGTTGTGCATTGTTTTTCATGCATCAGTGCATTCAGTCGCGGTCTATAGGGTATTCAACCTATATGTACAGTATATAATGAGTTGGCATGTTATCCCAACCTGTTACGAATGGAAATCTTT
This sequence comes from Apogon talboti, assembly GCA_037367365.1. Classification (NCBI taxonomy): domain Eukaryota; kingdom Metazoa; phylum Chordata; class Actinopteri; order Kurtiformes; family Apogonidae; genus Apogon; species Apogon talboti. The sequence goes on along the minus strand of JAPQRQ010000010.1, from coordinate 10,295,656 downwards.
GGAGTAGAACGTGACATAGTTACATATATTTAATCTAAAATCTGCTGTTATTGACTAAGGTGTTTTTTGCACCAGTATCTGTACATTTATGTTTGGTCAAAATAAATCTCCATTCTGTTAAATAACTTAGTTTGTCAAATATATAAATAACAGGAACACGCATGTGTCCAGAAAATGATTAGAGACTTGGTGTTTCCAAACCTTTGTTAACTTAAGGATAATTCACAGTAATCTGCTGCAATATAATATATTTGTGCTTTAATACTTTACTAAAGCATGTTGCCAAAACTTCAGGTCTGAAACATGGGTCATGGAGCTGTTTTTATTGAGTCACCAATTACTGGTGAAGAATACTTTGTGTATAGAATGAGAAGTGAACACATTTTCCAAATTAAAAACAGCAGAGAAGTGTAGTCAGGAGGAGTTCAAGACAGTTTTTAAGCCTTAACAATGTGGAACTATTTTTGTGGAAACATCCAAATGAATTTTTTTCTACATTTAACCTTTTCTAAGTGATTTATCTCCATTTATTATATTATCCTTTTTATTTTGCATTTTTCAGTTAAAATCAGGTATTTTTCCTATATTTAATTCACTAATCATGTAGATGGTCCTAAGAGTAAATTCAGAAGTTATTGTACCAGAACACAGAAAACTGAACCAAAAGTGACTTCTAGTAAAATATATCATTAAAAACAAGCATCTACATCCACTGTCATTTATCAAACTACATGTGTTTTATTAGTGAATCAATGTTGCAGAAGATGAGTGTTTCCACGTTCACTACGGAGCCTCTGAACGTCCAAATGGGTCAAATCTGATGATAATGAAAAGAGAAATAGTTTACCTCAAATATTTACATGTATTAAACATTTTAGATCAGTAGATGCATTTGGTTGTTCGAGTAAGTGTTTGAGGGTTAAAGGCATAAGAGCCAGAGCATATGAAAAACACGACATAAAAGATGTAAAGAGGCATAAACACAAAAAGTTAAAAAGGCAAAAATATTATAACAGGTTACATAAAAAAGGCGTAAGATGACAAAAAAAAACTAAGATTACAAAACAAGCAAAAAGTCAAATATTAAAATGTGAAGGACATAAGATAAAAACAAAAAGGGGATTTTTAGAGACAGTGAAAAAATGTCTATCTGTAGAAATTCTTTATATATTTTGTATATTTAGGTCCTGAGGAGGCAAAACAATTTCTCTTTTAGGTCTTGGGCAGAGAAAGTTGGAACAATAAGTCTAAAGCAATTAATTAGACTAAAAATATTGGCTTTAGATTTATTTTACTACTTCTGCAAAAAGGTACTCCGTAATTAACTACAGTTGGAGCTGCATAAAGCTGAACAGTGGTGTTATTAGAATGAAACTTTAATAAAGGAGAACACGCATCAGTGACTTTCCCAACCTGGCAACTGCTGTTTTAATCAGTAACTAATTCATTAATTATTAGTTAGTAGTTGAAACACAATTAAAAATGTGGCACCAGGTTATCTTTACTGTAGATCAGTGGTTCAAGTGTATACTTACATTAGCCTCCACCTTCTTTCCTTCCTTCCTGATTAAAAATGTGAATTCCCCCTGAGGATCAATAAAGTTAATCTTTATCGGTTACAGTTTCTAGATTTCTGAGTTGTGGTTTCAGTGGAAGTGGAGGTATAGTCAACTAACTCAATAAATTAATTAATCTCCCAAAAATACACAGCGGTTTCATTCCAATCCAGGATAATACTAAAGCATTATGTACATACAGGACATTATTCACACAAAACCTTCCTGAGTTGAAAATGTTTGATTCATTAAGCGAGCTCACAGTCCAGCTGACCTTCATCAGGGAATACAATCTCCATGACTGCTGAAGGTCAAACGGCACCAATCCACCAGCGCTCAAGTGGCCCCTCCTTCACATTTTAATGGATACATCAGACAGGCTACAGTACGTGGATCCAGAATGATTGATTGATCCATTCAGTCACTGAACAGTCTGCACAGGACCCGCCTGCTGCTCAATACGCCCTTTATATCCAATAATAATAATAATAATAATAACAAAAAAACACAGAAAATACAAATGCGGATATTTGGGGGTTTTTTTTCAAACACTGTATTTTTTTCCATCTCCACATAACCATCAAAATGACATGTTTAGAGTTTAGAATGTTTTATTATAGTTTATTGTGATAGCATTTTCATTTTTTCTTTTTTTTAAGTTTTATTTTTTCCAAAGAACAAACACAGCAAATAACGTTGAGGGGGAGGAGGAGAGGCAGGAAGAGGAGGGGAGAGCGAGAGGAGGGCCACATAGATTAGATACATAGATCAATCCATAGATAGATAGATAAAATAGATTGATAGATAGATAGATGCGTCAGGTTTGGCTTGATCCTCCCCCTGTAACCCCTCTGAGTCCACGCACACGCACACACATACGCACTACATGTCGCTTTACAAAGAATAATCATCATCAGAATAAGATTAATAACTGTCTGAATATATCTAGGAAGTTCAAAAATAAAACTAAAATAAAAGAGGAACACGTTGCTGAGGAAAACTGCAGGCTTCCACACAGACTCGTGGGCCCTGCTGTGAAAGCCCAACACTCCCTACAGTTGCACAGTTAAACCTGGAGAGGACACAGCTGGCTTAGGTTGACGGGGGGATTATATGTATGCATCGTCTACGTATGCATGCATATCCTGAACGCTGGCTGGGGTGGGGGTGTGTGTATGTGTGCGCATGGAGGGGATGGGAGTCATGAGTGTGTCCGACGAGAAATGAATTCAGTCGTGGATGCGGATTCATCTAAAATGCCCCAAATCATACAATAAAGTCAAACTAGTTACTATGACTTTACATATCAGTCTACGTGTGCATCTGTGCATGTGTAATGGATTGATAACTAGCTAGTTAGTGGTAAAATGCCTATTTGCTCATAAAAAGGGTCAGTTTAATGCAATTTAGCAGCTGTCCAAATCTCTCAGAGGGGTGGAGTTAAGGCAGACAGCTGATCTCAGGTCAGATCTAAGGGGCTTGGGTGATTTTTGTATTTTTTTGTTTTTTCCCTCCAGTTTCTGACAAAACACAGGTAAACACAATAATTTGGCATTAAAAGTTGGTAGAGCGCTAATGGTTTGATGGTCTGAGAGGAAGAGAGAGAGCGAATAAGAGGGATGAGAAGAGAAGGAGGGAGGGAGGGAACGATAAGTAACTCAAAATATGGTCATAACAGTAAAATGGTGCCGGTTACATCAGGGGATCTCCAAGCAAAAACAAAGCAGCAGTCATCGATCAAGCTCTAAACAGTATACATTATATATCTGCCTGCTAATTCATGGTGGAAATCTGGGCTTAGAGTGGAGACGCCTTGACATTTTCAGTCGGAGTCTGTCCTTCACCAGGGACTCAATGCCTCTACGCGGTCCTGTTAACAGCCTGTTATCATTCATACTTGTCATTTAAAAGAAAGGGCACCACCAACCCGAAAGTAGCAGGGGCCGCTGGGTACCTTTGGGTTTAAATGAGTTTTGTTAAAAATGCTAAAATGCTGTTTGAAGGCCTTTGTTTCCAGCTCTGGTGAGGGAATGACAAGACTACAACAAGCCAAGCCTCACCTTTAACAGCCAAACAAAAAAAAAAAAAAATTAAAAATAAGCTACAGAAAACTTAAGAGCCATATATACACAGAAACGCACCCGATAAATACAGTTATCAAAAAAAAAGGTTGATTTTTTTTTTTCCAAATCTACTGTCCTCTGTTTACTTCTTAACTTCATATTGGCAGCCGCTGCTCTCAACATCCCCTAACGTTTCCACTTTATTTTTTTCCTGTTGTCCCAAAAGGATCCATTTTCACACTCAACAGTTTGGTCTTTTATTCTCTCCCCAGACAATTTAAAACACTTTGTAAGCCACAACCAGTTTATAGTGTTCATTAAATACAAAACATCTGCAAATCAGACAGAGACAGAACATAATAATGTGACAAAAAAAAAAACAGGGAAAGGAAGCACAAAATAGCATCATACGCACATTGTTGGTTGATTAACTGACTTGAATGCCTCCTACAGCGTACAAAACTGACATGCTGGAATACCTATATCATCCGTATGCACACAGGCACAGTATGTAAACTCACTCGACGTGCAGAAACATGTCCTGCTGTCAACGTGCTGCATCATTTTCTTTAAAAACATGAACTGATGTGTGAATAGACACAACATAGTGCATGGTTTATTCCGTACAGTCAGTTCTGTCTCTCTCTGGACAAAGTCAACTCACCGTTTACAAAAATATCGTTTTTAATGACTCGGAGGTGCTGGAATATCCCGACAGCCTCATGAATGAATGATAAGGGATGTGGAAATTAAACTGCAGGAATGTAACTCTGCACATTCCAGCATTTTTACTAATAAAATGATTAAAATCTAGTGAGGAAAAAAAAAAAAAAAAGTGCACAACTTGAGAATGCGGTGGATAAATGTGAAGGTGAAGCTGACTCTGTCCCCCGTTAAGACTGTAGATATCACGCTGACTTACTGGGACACAACCCCCTAGACCCTTAAATTTACGGTCGAGAGACAAAGGTGGGACAAAACTAAGAGACAGACAGAGAGAAGATGATACAGAGAGGATGAAAGAAGGATGGATGGATGAAAGAATGGAGCAGTAGAGAGAGAGAGGTTAAACTGTTAGTGAGCCTGGACAGTTCTGTAGAAACGAGAGGGAGGGTTGGAGAGGGCAGGGAGGAAGAGGAGGAAGAGGAGGGAGGAGGAAGGGTCAGGGGAGGAAGAGGAGGAGGTGGTGGTGTGTTCTGGAGCTTCAGCAGCAGCCCCCTCCAGCCTGTTGGCCTCCCTGGCTACCGGACAGTGTGGAGCTGGGGGTAGGATGCTGGGGTCCAATCTTAATACCATTAGCCTGTGAAGACAAACACACAAAGACAAAAAAAAACAACACACTTAGTTTTGTCATTTATCACACGACTTTTAATCAACAGCGATTTAAGATTCACTTTGAAAGATTCACATGTTCTCCAGGTGCTGATATGAAGCTCATTTTGGAGTCAGTGTTTTGTTGATGTCATCTAACTCCATTTCATGACAACACCCACAATATATGGAATTTTATAGATGTTAGATGTTTTGTGTGCCAAATCCTTCATCAGTGCCTCTCTTAAGCTCCCAGTACGACACAGATATCAACACAAACACTCCAGTAAATCCTCCAAAAACCCTTACATGGTTTTATACGGTAGATTCTCTAGTATCTTACCCAACAATGTCAAACAATATGTTTTTGAACTATTCTTAGAGGTATTTTAGAGTGTCATTTTCTGTTTCCTGGAAAAATATAAAAATACATTTGTTGACCTGCTTTTGGGAATAATGACACATGCACACAAATACTGATGTTTAGCAAAATGACTGGGCCTCTCATCTACACCTAAATTGCATTTAAAGGCACAAAAAGATGTTTTTTTAAAGATTGAAGATTGTTTAAAAGTGAACTTTGTGTGCATCTGTGGACAAGAAAAACAGAAAGACTGAAAAATGGTGGCATCACACCCCGTTCAGTGCACGTCTATGCGCTTTTTCTAATGAAACCGCACCTGAAATATTAAAAACAGGTGTAAATCAGTGTATGACCTGCAGTAGACCGAGGTCAGCATAGACTCCTTTGGGAGAAAATCCACGTCATGTAAATAATACACTTCGACAACCACCAACTAACACTTCAGTTTAACATTTATATCTGCTACACCCAGTATTATCCACGGTGTCCACAGTTTTAAGTCCAACAGAAACAATTATCTGAGTGTTTGTGCCACTTCGTAGTTGTCATGTGGACAGAGATATCTTGTAAAACAAACACGTTCCACTTATTTTGCAAATCATTTATCAGTGAACTTCCTTGTTTATATAACACTGTGCTGTCCTGTTATAAAGCTTCTAATGAGTCGTCTGCTGTGTAATGGGCCTTCGATTGACTTCAGGCAGTTCAACAGGTTAATCCAGCCACGGATAATAAATATGTTATTTTAATATTAAGGGGAATATCATGAAGACACGCTTTCCCTTTCGTGCACATTATTTATTAGGATCACTTGCTGAAATTCTCGGCTGATGTGCCAGAAAACAAATGATTATCTTACAAAAAATGAAATCATACAACTTTTGATATAACAAAACAAAAACATGAGTCATTGCAGTCTGTGAAATGAAATATTTGCCCTATAAATAACAATATGCATTCCTTTTATTTATATGTGATTTGCTGAATGAACTCAGCAAAGCTCTATGAAAGGGTTTCCATTAAAAAAAAAAAAAAAAAAAAAAAAGACAGTGCAGCCTAACAAATTGTAATTATAATTACTGACTAAAAAAAACAAAACAAAAAAAAAAAAAACACTGCGAAATGTGTGTGTCATTGCTTTCACAGTGAGATTAACACTGCACAGCGCCTGCAGGGGCTCCCATTAGATCACATCATAAGAGAAGCAACAGGTGCTGCTGTGTTGCACAAAGGCAAAGGAAAAACCAGCAACACTCAAGGACATGGGCAGAAAAAAGGAAAGCGTGTATAAAAGATGGGAAACGGGGAGAGAGGGAGGCAGGTGGGTGGTAGAGACACGGTTCTTTCATCTCTCTCTCATCCCTTCAGACTGGAGCTCTCCCTCTCTCTCGCTTTGTGTAACGTAGGCCTCGCTTTCCCCTCTCTGTATTTCATCATTTCTCTCTCCACAGTCCGACCCTGGCTCGCTCACTCCTCTGTATATATTTATCTCTCTCTCTCAGTGTAACTCCCCCTCCTACACTCAGTAGCAGTAGTGCCTCTGGGAAACACTGTATGCCTTTAAATCACATTTATTGAGCTAAGGCCATGTGTGAGTGTGAGTGTTTTCTCATACTGGCTGCCAACATTTCTGGTGGGGCTTCCCTCTCTCTCTCTCTCTCTCTCTCTCTCAGCCAGTCAGCTGATGTGGTTTGGCTGGCCGGCCTGTCTTCACTCCGTCTAACTGTTACTAATAACAAAAACACTCTGTGGCTGGCTAAATGCAGTCTCGTCTGTGTAACACTTGTGCTTTCTGGCTGGCTTCGGGGCTACAATATGGACACCGCGCCTTTGGTAACCGTTTGATATCCAGTCATCCAGACAAAAATATCACTGTTTGTAAACTTGATACTACAGTAGGTATTGCAAAAAATGTACCTGGATGTTGTCATTAGTAAGCCATTATTTAAAATATAATTATTTAGAAGGGCTCACTGGAACCACAATCTGCTCTCAAGGACAACCATGAGAAATATCCTGAAAATGACAAGGTTTCATGTCATAAATCACGGGCTGCACGCAAAGATATTCCCACATACTACTGTGAATGTGAGAAGAAATAACCATCATGGGAACTCTTGCACCTATGCAGAAAAGGAAAGCACAGTTCAGACATAATGTTCGCTAATGCTTGTTAAATTTAACCCTTCGGCTTCTGTTTTTAGTCCTTCTTTCCTCAACATGAAAGCTGCACGCTCCAGCTCCTTTGGCTGAGAGAAATTCAATCCCTGACATGTTACTCACCTCTGCACAGCTGACAAAGTGCTGCATTACAATAGGTGTGAACTTCTGATTGTCAACTGACAGATGTAGACCTCTTAATAAAACAATGGGAAAGTGTGGGAGAGGGTGTTAAAATGTTATTTGACCATCTAATTGGCACAGCTGAGGGTTTTCCCCATTTTCCTGAAGGGTTTGGTGGCCACAAGTTAGGGTCTCCGACAGTAAATTCATTTTTAATCAAAAACTATGCAGATTTGGACAGATGTTAAATAAGGCATTTTCTTAACTTCAAAGATATAGTAAAGATACTGTCATATTGATTTCAATTTAACATAAACATATAAATCATATATTAGATGGAAAAGCCAGGTGTTAACATAATATATAATAAAAGTGAACCAAAACCAGAACTTCAGGCACAGCAACTAAGTCTTATATTTCCCAGCTCCTAATCCTGGTTTGATAGTTGTATAAACCTCCCCACAAACCTGAAGATGCTGATTTGTTACAACTCAAACTAAGTCCTACTCATTTTCTGAGGTATGAGCCAGTTTCTTTGCAACACAACCTAGGTCTAGCTCTAAAGAGTGTTACAAAATTTTAAGAACCTGAGAGGAAACACTGTACATTTATGTATATTTAGCAAAATTCTATAGAAGAGGCTTTTTGATAGATGAATGAGAAAATACCCACAGTGGGGAATAACTGGTGTGTGAGATTTTCAATCTTTAAAGTCTTTTTTTGAATGAATTTTTTGGTCACACAATGCTGAACCCGTCATATACAACTTGTATTTCTATACATTGTTCCACATTTCTACCTGCAGAGATAGATCCTTGTTTACATTGTGACGTAAATGAATGCACGACCGTACAGTCGGCATAAGCAACAGGTGACGAGGTGTGGAGGTGGCACTGCAGATTTGCTCTCTTCCAGTGATTCTTCACTGATCGACTGTTGCTTTGAAGCGGAGAGGCCGCATTCAGTCCAACTTGTGCTGTGTGTGAAAACTCACAGCCCTCTCATTCATATGAAAGGGGCTCATCAGTCAATGCAGCAGGGGGCCAATGCAGGGGGATGAAGCAAAAGAGTGAGAGAATATACAGTGCACATATATCCTCCTCAGATTTAACAGCCTAAATGTGGTCATGGTCTAACACTTGTACACGCTGACTGGTTAGCAGGCCGGCCGGCGGACATTCCTGCCTGGATAACTATTCCAGAGGAGATAAGCATCTGGCTGACTGGATAGCAAACTTACAGACTGGCTGGCTGGCTGCATGTTTGTTTTCTTGCTGAATGACTGAGACCTTGTGGGATGTGAGGAATTTATGAGTTGGCAGAATGCCAAGAGGAGAAGAAGAGAGAGAGACGGAAAGAGAGCTGAGGAGTGAAGACAGAGTGAGTGGAAAATAGAGCAGGGAAGGGGAGTTTTGCTTGGCTGGAGTCAAAGGAAGCAGAGGGGACGGGTTTTTTCCCCTTCTTTTAGAGGAGAGAGGGAGCGTGGCAAACCACACACACTGCTGGAAAACCACAGTAAGGAGACAGGGGAGAGGACAGGAGGAGAACAAAGGGGGGGGGCTTTTAAAAAAAAAAAGGTTGGAGAAGACGAAGAAAAAAAAAATATGAGGGAACAAGCTTTTCCAGTGCGCCTCACCTCATTGTTGATATCAAACACTCCCTCCTGGATCTTCTCATAGATCTCCTTGGCTGTGTTGATGAAAGCCTAAGATACAGACAGGAGGAGACAGACAGAGTTTTACAGCACTGAACATTTTTCAGGTGTTGAAATGGACACACCTAGTACTGCCTGCTAAATACTGTTTAAACATAACTTTGCTTTTGTACAAAGCTATGCATACTTAAGGCTGTGCATTCAGTACTGTACTTAAAGTCCTCTGTGGACTTCACATGAACCATCACATAAAACACCTTGTAGGATCTTAAAATTAGACCTTCTTCAAAATCACAGATGATTACAGGTTCTCCTTTTGGTCAAAATGTGGCTTGATGATACAGCTGAAAGTTTCCACATGAGGTGTGTCCGATGCCCGACAAGAAGCTTAGACATTCTTCATATTAGAGTTGGCTACCAAACAGCAAAGCTTTCATAAGTATTGTTAATAAAAAAGAAACACACCCTAAAGTCAAACAACCAAATATGACCGTCATGAAAAGAACCAGTGTGTGTCTGGTACCATCAGGCATATTGAAATTTCCATCAGCTTTGAACACACAATTAAAAAGTTTTCAACATGGAACATAAGCATAACTGTAGTAAAAATAAAAATGGGCTAAAACAGAGGTATAGAAATTTACACACATAAACCTGATTACATAAGATGTTTTACAGCTCATTCCAATGCAGAGTTGTAACTCCCAACAAATTCTGTTCTGACTGTTTGGACTGAGGTCTCAGTTTTAAAGATCAGATCTGTATGAGTTTCAGGATCACACCCCAAAGTGGCCCAGATCAGAAGTGAAAAAAAATCAGATTCCATGTGATATGTACTTTTCACATGGTCAAGTAGAAAAAACCAGACCTCAGAGTTGCATATGAGTAAAAAGATCAGATTTGGGACATGTTTGCCTTCAGTTGGAAAGTACTGAACATGGTCACAATCCTGTGTTATGGAATTGATGTCATGTGAATGTTTAGTGCCATATTGGAAGGAATTCCCTCATGGCTTGTGATGGATGGACTCAAGGACAACCTGAACAAAGAATTCCTCCAGCTGGCATCAAAAGTGCATATTTCAGATTTCATTACCTAATACTACAGTGGAAACAAGACATTTACAACATGAAAATACACTGAACGCCCCTCTTTTTCTTTTTTCCCCTACTTATTTTGGAAATCAACATGTCATTGTTTATATCAGCAGGTGCATAAATATTAAATAAATTATATGTGTGTGGCAAGTGTTATCTTACTGGTTCATATTATCAAACGCTCCCATACTGTGCTATTTAGCTCAGTATCTTCAATAAAGTCTAAACCATTTTCCTTTCTCACACACAAACAGCAGCTTACTGACTTAGTGCTGTGAGGATCAAAGATGTCGGCATAAAGTGGAATTAAGCTCCCTGAGTGACGAGGTTACAACCGCGGTATCACAGCATTCGTCTCCAGGGATGATCTCTATGTGGCAGAGTCTCTGGGGTACAAACTAGAGAACAAATGGGATAAACTACAACTAGATAAGAAATGAATGAAACAAAAAAACAAAACAAAAAATGAGTTACTTAAATGTGGCATTAGAAGTAAAAATAAGTCCTGAACTCCTACCTGGCACCTTGTCTGAAATAGACAGAGGAGCCCAGGGGTGTGTTCTACTGCACTCATCCTCCGCCCTGTCCTCTTTCCATCTCCGCATCACCTGTTCTTGTACTTTTTGTGGTCTTGGTTGATGGAAATATTAACTTTTGAGTGTGTGGATTAAGCTGGAAGACAGCTGAGGAACAGAAATGACCAATATGGAGAAGGAGAAAGGAGAGAAAACAACAACAGATAAGAAGAAAATAGAGGAAAAAAAACCAAGCAGAGGCTAAGGAAAATGTCATAAGTAAGGAAGGATGTAAGGAGAGAAGAAAGGACAGGAGGTGAGAAGATGCGAGGATGCTTACAGGAATCTTTCTCTCTCTCTATCTGTCTCTCTAAGGACCATCCCATCAGCCCCGGTGTCCACCCACAGACCCTGACGACAAACCGAGCGCACCGATTGGCTGCCGGATGTCGCTGAGGGGAGGCAGGGTGGAGGTTATGAATATGTATGAACTATAACTGGTTGATATACTGCGAGAGAGAGCGAGAGGGGGGAGATGATGGAGAGGTGTGTGGGGGGAGGAGGGGAGAGGAATGAATGGGGGAGAATGGAGAGGAGAGCATGTAAGCGTGGGGGACACGCCGGGGAGGGAGGGGGAGGAGGAAATGGATGGAGAGTGGGAGGAGGAGGTGACGGGAGGATGGGAGGGAGGTAAAGAGCAAATGATGGACGTCGAGGGATGAGGAGGGATGGAGCGAGGAGAGATGAAGAGAAGGGAGGAGAGGAGTGGTATCAGGAGGATTCAGAGGACACTAATGAGACAAATTAATCATAGCATGCACACACACACATATGTACGCGCGCGCACACACACACACACCCCTCCCCCTCATCTTAACCCTTGAGAGAGAGCTCGACAGCGTTGTGGGTGTGTGTTTGCATGATATAGGCCAGGAGAGTGAAGATAGAGAAAAATCAATGTAAACACACATAAACACATACACACACATACACACACATGCACACACTGTGGTGCCCTGGGCTGGCATGCTGTGCTGTGTAGGATGGGATTATTTATGTGATTGGATAAGTGAGAAAAGGGTCCCCGAGGACAGCACCATGCATCCATTACACACAGCAGAACCAGGGGTGTGTCTCTGCGAGGGGCGGAGCACGGCGCTCAGGGACCTAAGTGTGCTTCATGATGCTAATGTGAGGGCTCCAGTGCAATCATCCACGATGCTACAGGTAAATGGTGAAGCCAGCAGGAAGTCAGCCAGTTTGGTTCCATTCTAGTCTTCTGGGGGGGGTGGGGGGGTGGCAGTTCAGACTTATAAAATTCAGAAAGTGGCTGTACGTGGTAACAGGTTCTCTATGTGAGACATTTGTGTATGCTGGATGCGTCTAAACATGCTATGCTAACAGAAGCTAATTTTGCAAACTACAGCAAATAGTTTCAAACTCAGTAATGCAGTTAGTCAATGTCAACAAATGTGTAGCTCTGAGCACAAAACAGACTCCAAAACAAATTTCACATAAGCAAGAGCATTTGCAAATCTTACACAGTGCACATTTAGACTGGAAATACTCTGTATGATTTGACAAGTGGGTAGAGTATGGTAGAGACAGGACATGAAATAAAAAGTTAAATGTGTAAAAAAAAAAACACTCTGCTTCTATACAAGAGTTAATAATGGGTGCTGTCGGACCATAAAGTGATTAAGTCATTCTTGGTAACGGTCTTGTTTCTTCAGTACTGATACTGAATGTGGTGTCATCAGCGGCGTTGATGGCTTTTCTGTTTCTTCCAACTCTGAATAATACACCATCTACATAATTATTTGCTCGGTGGAAAAAAAAAAAAAAAAAACAAAAACTTGGACCATCTCCTCTTGCTGTTCATGCATAAGATCATCCAGTTCATTATCATCACCCATGAATGTTCACCCAAGCCACTGACCCTCACATTGTCCGGGAAAAGGTCCTCAGTTCACTTTAAGTGTGGCTTAAGTCAAAACACATGCAGTCACAGTGACTAAATAATAAATAAAAAGGATAGTAGTCTACTGTATACGTCATTTAACGAGTACAACCTCACGATTAATCAGATGTATTCATTTTGTCCAGTATATTTAGTGCAAACTGTAAAATGGGCACATGGTAGGTAATGTCTACATTAAAGGGTAGTAAAGAGGAAGCTGGATGTAAATTCAGCAGTCAGGGGATTCCCACAGTAGATACACAGGTTTTATGTTTTTATTTAGAGTTGAATGTTGGTCTCACACAGGCTAAAAATGCCTGTCCAGAGCAGGATGAGGGCCCACTGAGAGCAGACGACACTACTATGTATTTCCTGTCCACTGAGAGTTCTGTGTTTCCTATAATAAGTCTATAACAAACATATATAATGATAAAAACCCACTAGTCCCTCTACATATCTGTGCTTAAGTTTCACCATCTTTATATCGAAGGTTTTCTTCTTCTCCTCTCCATTTCTGTCTCTTTAGTTCTTTGTATTCGTCTGTGCAACAACTGAGCCATATGCAATTTAATGAAACATGCATTCATGCCATATATTTTTTTAGTAATACATTTGCAATTACTGCAGCTACTACGGATACTTCTCCATATTAGTAATGACAGATTCATTATTCTTAATCCAAATGCAGCATTACAACGGCCTGTTCATCTCCTGTGTACTAAACCTTTGGATCATTATGATGATGACTAATGGTGAAAAAACATCACAGCTTCAAAGAGCCTCGCTGATGATTATAAACACATTTGGCCATAAATCATCTTTAAAGATGTATTATTGTCTTCAGCTGGGGATGTTTAGGTTTCAAGAACAAACATAAGCTTCAGATGTCAACAAGCGGCACTGATATCTGTGAAGTAACAGATAATGTGTGTGAAATTCTGGTGTGGTGCTAATTCCAGAAGAAATATTACTGGGAGATGTCAGTTAACGTGTCGACCTGCAGGGGACAGCAGATGGGTGGAGTTTATGCGTTTTGGACAGCTCTGATATCAGTAAATGAAATGACGCTCAAATATTTTAATGAATCATCTCATGTGTCTACAAGTCAGTCAATCCATTGTCTCCGGAGGGTTGTGTTTATATGTTCATCTGTACATGTGTGGATCATTACCTCCTCTACATTAGAGGCAGTCTTGGCTGAAGTCTCCATAAATATGAGGCCATGTTCTCTCGCAAATGCTTCACCTTCCTCTTTCTTCACCTCTCTCCTTGACTCCAAGTCACTGAAAACACAGACACACACACACACATCAGTGGTAAAGATCGTGGTTACAGAAGGCTGCGTCAGAGAGAAGTGAATGTCCAGGCAAACTCAAGTGTAGAATTCTGTTATATAAATTACCATGACAAATATTTGCATGTAAGTAAAACATGAGTTCCTATCAGTGGTGATGATGTAATATAATTCAGCCTGGCACTATATGAGGAAAATCTGCTATGTATGATATTGCATTGACTTTGTTCAACACAGGGATGATGATAAACATCACACTTGTAAGTCCAAGTTGATTAATGTGACGGTAGCTGACAATTTGCTGAGGCTTCACCTGATTGGTCAAATGGTGTGAACGTATGCTCTGATAGGTCAAATGTTCATATGCTGAGTTTTAAACAATGCACATGTAAATTAGATTTTTTATTCCTTTTCAGTATTAATTGTATATGTTCATAGTGTAATGACAAAGAAAATGCTATTTATCACCGAGCACCAACCCTGGCTTTTCTGGTTTCATGCACTGAAGCCAAAACATGATGCAAAAATACTCTCACTTTATTGAACTGCGCCGTATACAACTGAGGAAAGATGTTCACAATGAACATATTACAACATGCAGACAGGTTGCAGTTTGAGTTTAACAAGAAAGTCATCCAGAGGAATAATTATGATTCTGTGATTCAGACATTTTTCACCATTTTCAGAAAGCAAAACTTCAATTGATCAAATTAATTTGATACGCTGCCCTGTTCTTTCCAGCGCTAATGTTAATGCTAAGTCGCTAACTCGAACAGTGCCTTCTCCGACTTGAACTGTATGAATAACACCAATGTTTAGCTCTTACTATTACCAATAAACTCTTGCTCTGTGAGGCACTTTCAGCTGCATATTCGTATGAAAAGTTGAGTTGAGCTGAATCTATATTATGTAACACTGTTATGTCACCTTGGATACGGTGTGAGCCGTTAGTATTGTCAGTAACCAGCTGAGATTAGTTGCAAAAGAGAAGTTCCTCATTTAAACATAACAATAGCACGATATGTAGAACTTCCTGGGTGTTTAACATTCAGTCAGCATGTGTAGACCAAACTTTACACCATGCATGATATGTTACGTAAGCTCTGGTGGAGCATGAGCTAGCTGTGGTTTGGGACTTCCTTATTTAGTATAAACAATGTATTCTTGGTGCTCGCTCTGTGTCTGCTCAAAAGGCAAATATCGTGTTGAATGTGCATGCATTCCAATCCTGGATGTTTGGTTTGGTGTGAATCCACTTGAATTCGCAATGTGGTCTAATAAATTATCATCGATTTGCCTTTATGAAGGGATGATTGCAAGGAAATGTAAATGATCTAGTAAAGGTGCGGTGCCCCATCAGTATGTGCACCGGTCACAAATAGGAAGCAATAACCCGAGTTGGACTAGATTGATCCTAATTTACTCAATAAGCATTTTCTGCTTCTGCAAACTCCCCCATCTTCTGTTTTTGTAGATTAATGATTAAGCTCTCTGGGTGTTATTGGTACATAAACACGGTTCATTCTGGAAAACACTCTAAGAAAGGTGTGTTTTTAATTGGACTGTATGTGCATATTGCTCTAAACATGTAACAGCATGTATACACAGTGTGTGATGCATGTTGCAGTGAGCACGATCCTACCTCTTGTTGCCAATAAGCATGATGACCATATTGGAGTTGGAATGTTGGCGAGCGTCCTCTAACCAGGTCGTCAAGTGGTTGAAGGTGTCCCTTCTGTTAAAACATGCACAGAATATTATTAGTTACTATTCAGAGATAAAGCAGCTGAAGTCAAATATAACTTTCCGCTGTCAATTAGGGAACACTGTCCTTGGTAATGTCTTTACACACTAAAAACATTCAATTAAACAATTACTGAAAATGCTATCTAAGGCTCTGACCTTAATAGTCTTTACTAGCACGCTGCAGCCACTTTCATGTGGTACACCCTCTCGTATGCTGTTAATAGTAATATGCTAGAATCGCTGTGAACTCTAATCCACCTTTGGTCCAGAACTACTCTTCAGATTTCATGCTTTCAGGAATTAAATGTGTAACATCCTATAATGAATGTCCGTGTGCTATTTTTATTACTAAACACTCAAAACTGTGACGCTAATTTACAAGATATACCCGTTTTACCCATGTGCACACAACTTGGAAAAAGGAACACAAAAAAGCTTTGAAAAATGCTGCCTTCTATCGGGAAAAAATGCACAGAAAAGTATAGAAAACAGAACTGAGAAATGAATACTTTTGGTCAAAGTAACTGGTCCTAAATTTGCACTGATATTGTTTTAGAAATTGAACATTATTCTTGATTTTTGTTGCAAATTTATTGTTCATTGTTTGTAGAGTGTGGAAGTTTCATTTCTTTGTTTGTACCATTTGTTTTATTATTGTGACAGTGTTTACACTTACTTTTAATATAATTTTAATACCGTACTGATATTAAAAAAAATCTAAAATCCAAAAAGCCAGTATTATACCAAGGGCCACATGGCATTTTTTTGTGACAGAACAGCACTGACAGGTGTTGGGATAGTGCTTATTGGGCGAGGAAAAAAAAAGAATGATGCCTAAGATTTTACTTCTAAAACAACACCAACAGCAACCAGGGTCTAACCAATCTGCTCCACAACTGAGCTTTTCCGTACCAGTTTTGATCGCTGCTACGCTCAGGATAAATGGACAAACTTCAACATTTGTTTGTTTCCAAGGTACATGAGCATCACCCAATCTAAGTGACTGTTGGTGACTGGATGTGGATGGATGCCTGTCCTCACGCACTCACACTCATTAACAAAAAGGGAAAAAAAAAGATGTTCAGAGAAAACCCTTTGTGGACACAGGCCCTAAGGGTACATTTATGTGTGAAGCCCTCTGGCAGCAGTGTTAACAGTGTTTCTGATCTCCTCCACAGTGGCTTAGGCAGGTCCACCTGGCCTTTACCTTGTGATGTCATAGACTAGCAGTGCTCCTGCAGCTCCTCTGTAGTAAGACCGGGTGATGGACCGGAACGACTCCTGACCAGCCTGGAGAAACACATACATATATTAATAAACAGAAATTGAAATGTGAATAATTGAAATGAACACAGAAATGATCCTGATGCAGCCTTGCTCTTGCTCAATAGGCCTGGTCTTTTAGTCCTAGAAATATATCCTCACACCGGCAGCACAAGTTATCTGGTCCTGATGGCATCCCCTAGTCCTTGTGCGTGAAGTTTACTGTTAAAGTCCAGATTCGGTAGCAGAATCCAGCTCCAGGTTTTGAGTCAGCTGGTAAAGGACAGGACAGAGCAAGGCCTGTAATTGGATACAATGGAGTTCTCTCTTTCTTTCTCCATCTATCTGTCACAGTCCCTTTTCTTTCTCTCTGCTCATGTGTCTAACCTCCCAGTTTCCCTATCTATGAACACACTATGAAGGTCACATTAGCTGAGGTGTTATATGGATTAAATCTGTAACAGTCATGCCATACACAAAGTCACCTTGTTCGTTCACTCCCTCTTCCTTTATTACCTCCTTATTGTCTTACCTTCACCATCTCTCACTTTTCATTCTTTCTCTCTTAATCCCCGAGCCTCCCTTCTTCCCATCACCCCTTTCACCATGTAGTGTTCTTACCACCCCCACCCCCACCCCACTCTGAAATGTCTATTCATCCTCTGTCTACGTCCAGTGTACAGTAACAATGTTGTCTGTGTTTCAGCCGGTCCAGAGGAGAAAACAAAACAGCACTCTATCCTAGCAGCTGCAGCTCTGACCTCATCTGAACAAGCAGACAGTCAGACAATCAGTCAGTCAGTCAGTGAATCATTCAAGCAGCCAGAGGAGCAGGCAGCCAGTTCGTCATCGAGGAACCCAGTCTGTTCAGGGAACCAGTCAGTCACCAGAGTCAGAGGACTAGTCGGCGAGCTAACAGTCAGGTAGCTGTGGCGTGGTTACAGTCCTTTAGTCATTCAGGGAGCAGCCAAGCAGCCAGTAATGCTATTAGTGAATAAATGATAAATAAGGGTGAAAGAGAAGGAACACTGTGTCTGTCTGCCATCTGGCCTTCAGGCTTTTATATATACACACACACACACACACGACATGTGCAGCCTACACAATAATCCAACTGGTTTCACTGGCCATTTGGTGGTGATGGGGGTTCATCAGGAAAGCAACGACGAGTCACTGAGCTATTCTTTCAGTTTTCACGTGTCCATTTAAAGACTGTTTTACTCTGAAGAAGATCAGTATCTAATAATGTAAGTGGTTAGAGAGGTGACCTGAAGAAGTGTGAGAGCGGAGAATCGTTGCTACTGTGGGCACATGGTTCCACAGCTTTTCAAATGGAGCAATGACTCCACCTGCTGGTCAGCCGGTGAAGTACACATCCAGGAAACCAACTTTATACACTGGTGACCATCAAGTTGGAATAATTTTGTTTTCAGACACATCCCTCTTTTTATTCTTATTTATACACATCAGCAATCGCCTTTGACCAGGTGCAATAACTATATACCAAGTCCCAGTTACACTTTATCTATCCAGAACAAATTACATTGATTCATATTCACGATCATTTCAAGGCGAGAGGTAAAAATAATTCATTCCAACTTTACGGGCAACAGTGTATTTGTTTTCTTTGTAAATACACAAGAAGCGTCTATACAAATACTAATAGTGTAATACATACAAATGCAGTTTAACACCTATGTAAAAATGTGTTTGTTGGAGCGTTACCATCATTGGCAATGTCTTTTAATTATGCAATATTAAGTACCACATTCATTCAAATGCATGGCCGGAAAACAGCATAGATCAGTTGCACTTAAAAAACAAAAATAAAAACAAATAAGACATCACACAACACATCGATGAGTATTAGCAAGTAATGTCACTTCCCTGATCACAACGGCTTTTGTTCCATTAAAATGTCGCCTAATTTGTATGTATGTGCTCTTTCTAAGATACTGTGATACAGACCAGAAATGCTATAAAATTACTTTTATGTTCATGTAATGAGGATGTCTTTGTTTGATTGGCACAAAATTCAAGTCCAAGGCAAATCAAACATACTTCAGATTCAACTGTGGTCTGGTATGAAACATTTACTGTATGTACATATACATTTTTATGTTGTCTGACAACATTGACCACAGGGTGTTTTTTTTCTTTTAACACTGATATATTCTTTACGTATTTAATACTTTTCAGTTATTCATTGAATTCTTTTGTGTCCAAAATGTCGTTATTTGGACCCTGAGCCAAAAGTGATTTGCTTCCCTCCTGACTTGTTCTTCATGAATGACAAGTCTCTGCAGCATTTTTTGCGGCACAAATAAAGGTCACAAACGATGTTAAAATGGACTAGTCAAAATATCAGATTTACATTTCCTGTTTCCTAACCAATTTGCAGTTTTCACCTGCACAGAGCAGGTCATAAGTCCAAAGGAAATGAAGAATTCATAAAGGTGCTGAGCCAGATAATGTCAGTAAGTCTTACTGTCAAGCTCAAACCTCATATTAAAATTCAGTGTATGAATAGAAATCTGCCAGTGGAGAATGCCTCCATTGTGAGTCACCAGTCTCGGTGTCATAACTGACGGCTGTGTTTCCTAACAGGACTGGAATCAAAATAAACGGAGCACTCAGTCTCCTCCAAGATTTCACCTCTTGGCATGTTAAGATGCTCATAAAGATTAACATGGTGGAAAATATGGTTTACGAAGGCTTCAAATGAGTAAAACATGATTGTGATGATACATGAAATGGAAATGCAGCACAGGAAGTGATAAGCAGCATGGATGAGATTGTGGGAAATCTGTATCATGTTAATTTAGATATTATGAGGAAAAAGATAAAGAGAAGCTTAATATAGTGTATGCTGGACATGATCTCTAGGTTTCCTTTACGTAGGGGTACAATTTCACAACTGAAATGAAACCTGTCTGCTCTCAAGAATTAACTCCAGCAAATGAAAAACACACAAAAGCAGGGAGGCATAACACTTGTACTAGTGGTTTGGTCCACAATAACTACTTTGGGCCCTGCAGCTCATTGCAACTGTATGACAGGGCCAAAGTATTTAATGTAACTGTACTGTTGCTTGTAGTGCACAGTCACAGACACAAATATAAGTGAGACGATAATGTGATTTTCTGTCAAATTCTTGTTTTTTTTCTACCATATCAATGGCTTTTGATGCTTAATAACAGCAGATTATGATGTCGAAGTTTTATCAATTTGAGTGACCATGAAAAACACGAAGCAGAGCATTTTGAGAGATTGTGGTAGTTCCTTCCTGTGTGGAAAATCACTTCCTGTCCTCCACTTGTACACGTCATTAGTTATTGCTGCTCATTCACAACTCAGTTGTTTTTAGCGGACCATAAAACAACAGAACAAAAATGAAGTAAAGTTCTTGTTTTTATCATAAACAGATATATTACCGTATCCCAGATCTGCAATTTGATCTGTTTGCCATCTATAGTGATCATCCTTGCTCCAAACTCCACACCTACAAACACACAAATGAGAATGAGTTAATAAGGCTCACACACTGACTTAACTGGGACAAGATTATCACATTTCTGACTGATCTCTCCTGAGATCATATTGACCGAAATGTGAGTTAAGCGGCTAAAAAAAAAAAAAGATGACGTAATTTTTAAAGTCATATTTTATTTTTACTTGACCATATGACTTAAAACATACCGATATAACCACATAATTCTTTCCATCCCATTTAGCATGCTTTGAAAATAACATTTGTTCATTAATAAATGCAACAGATGAAGATGTAAGTTTCATGTGTGCACTGAAGACAAAAAGTGACATTTTGTTTTTAAGAGTGTGATTTGAAACTACAGCGTCTTTAGCTACAACAGAGATTAATTAAATTAGCATCCAACAGCGTGTCTAAGCTAATTAATTTAATTAGCTCCATCTGAATGGACTCTGTACCACAGATAAGCATTGGTGTTTAATGCTTTTAATGTACAAGTGAGGACATCAAAAAATGACCATTGTATTCCTATGTGTAATTGTGCATCCTGTGATGGTGTTGGCTCAGAGATGTATGTGTGTAAAGGCCAGATGCTCTTACCGATGGTGAGGTCGTGAACTGGCTGAAACCTCTTGTCTGTGAACTGTAGTAATAGACATGATTTCCCCACACCTGAAACACAAACACAGTATAAAAGAGGGTGTCGCGTCACATCACATGCACCCCGGAAGAAATACTACTTACTGTATCATTCATTAAGAAATTCTATCATATACTACATCCAGCCTGGCTCCTGTTGGCTCAGTTAACAAGAACTAACTGTTAGCGTTCCCACTGACCAGCTGGATCGTCTGTATGTGTGATGAAACTGTTGTTTTTCTGAAAGGGCACGGTTGAATCTGCTCTGTATCAACACTAGTCCACACAAGAGTACGTTACGACCGCCACAGATACACAAACACAACCCGGGATGAGCTTCTGCTAAACTGATTACCATTCAGTCATTGCTTTTTTTTATTAGCAAGTCAAACACATCAGAACAAACAGGGCAATAATTCACTGAATTACAAAATCAGATGATGATGACAGCTGATAAAAGAGAGACTCAAAACAACATTTCAGAGGTTTTAAATTGATAGTATCAGGAGATAACGGCTGGGGAAATGTCAGCAGAGCCAGTTGGATTTTTACAGAAATCTAATCAAGAAATAATGAGCGCAGGTGCAGAAAACACTGGAAGCAATAACATGCAGGTTTGTGCAACATGTTTGAGCCCTGCCGGTTTATCCTCAGCCAGAGCAAAAGGGAAAATAACACTAAACAGCTGAAAGAAAACACTTTCATTTTATTATTTACAATGCAATTATGAAATGGGTCTTCACTTTTGGTAACAAACCAATACCAAACAAATATGTACTGAACTAAATTTGTCTTTTATTAAACATGAGACTCTCTGTCCTGTTCATATGTCTGTGTTAACGCGAGTCATCATTGTAATCATCCCTGCAGTCCAAACCGGCTGTGGTCACTGACACAGATGGAAGAAAAATCTGATCTCATTCTGTGTAAGAGCATTATAAATACTGCACTGTTGAGCTAAAGTTAATGTGAGGGTTAAGCAGTCTGTGTTCTAATCACTATTAGACTAAGTCAACAAAAATCTGACAAGTTTAAGATTTAGTCACTGTAAATCATTTACAGTTCTCTGGCAGAAGCTTTGCAAAAGTACAGTTGTGTTTTACAATGGTAAGTTAACATTTCCATTATTGGGATGAAAAGATCAAAAGTGGCAAAAAAGGTACATAGGTGTGTCACAAAGTTCAAATAGTGCCAAGTGTACAGTGCCTCTGTATGTGGTTACATGTACCTTTACTAAAGTTTGTAGATGGCATGTACTATGCTGCACTCAAAAGACTATATTAGAAATGGACAAAACCACCGTGATGTCACCCATTGGTTTTTAAATCACCATATTAAAGCCAATAATGTATGCTTTTGCCATGACCATCCTGGTTTCTAGAACTAGAAGTGACCATATGTGGCAGAAGGAGGAGCTGGGGGAGCACAATGGGTGATGAGTGAGTTAATGCTAAATACTAGCTACTTACCGGTACTATAATTTATTAACCACAAGTCAAAGTGAGTAAAAGTAACTACCGTGTTGACCCATGGGAATCCACGGGTTCTAGATGTGAACGTTTTTATGCTGTTGTGTATTCATGCATACTGTACCGCATTTGTCCAGCAGTCACCAACAAAGCGTTCTGGGCATAGCAACATGATTGTAAGGCTATTGTATTCCAAAATTACTAATATCTCCCAAAATATTGGTCCTATCAATTTGCCGTTTTCGCTACTCTCATCCTTGACCAAAAACACATAGGTATGCCAAACTGCAGCAGTCAGCTCTTTCCAGATTTTGTGTGATGTCCGAGACCTGCACAGAGGCCACTTAACTTTTAATATTGTATATAGACGGCCCTCATTTTATTTTGCATGTCTGTTTCTGCACAAGAAATTAGACACCATGGCAACGTGGCCCTTTTATTTATCTGTTGCTAGGTAACCCACTTCAATGATGAGGTAAATTGCACTGGCATTTTCAGTTGAATAACCTCTCAGCTGGCATGTCTGTTTCTGCACATGAAGTGGCCCTGTTGTTCATCTGTTGCAAGGTAACCCACTTTAATGATGATTCTATGATTCAACATGATTGTAAGGATATTGTATTCCAAAATTACTAATATCACACAAAATATTGATTAACTTGCCGTTTTCGCCAGTCTGATCCTTGACTCAAAATATACAAGTACTCCAAACGGCAAAGGCCAGCTCTGTCTGGTTTATAAAGCAGATACACATACAGGCATGCATGCACACAGAGGCCACTTGGATTTTAATATATAGATAATTCAGAGATGTACCTATAAAACAGCTTCGAATGAAGGAAGTGAGACTAGAATGGCTCCTGGAATTTACTGACTTGATATTTTTTGGGAGCAGTCCCATGCAAATCTATGGGAGCCGTGTATTCCAAGCCAAATAACTACAATCTACAGGCACCTTCAGGTAGGACTGGCCAATTCCCATTTTTATTAGCCTGCGTAATATTTATCCCAATTCTGTAATCATTCCAGTCACATCAGACAATTCATTGCTTTGGCAACCAAAATATATCTCGGCATTTCCTACCATCTTTAATAAAACAATAGGACTCAAACTAGGATTTACTGGACTGACACTGGGATATAATGGTTGTTTGTAGCCCCAGTGAAGGGCTACGAGTAAAACACAGACAATTTAGAAAAATCCTATAATTCAATGCAACCGGATCAGTAATGAATTAACCGCCTCCTTCTGTTTTGATGTATATGTATAATATGTCCAGATGGTACTGACAGACCTGTATTCATTCACTTTCAACCAAGTATTATATATCAATTAAAATGCCACTGCTTTGCTTAACAAAGCACATACTGGCATTTATAACTCAAACTGTGTCCAGATGCTACTAACAGACCTGTATTCATGACTTTGGAGGTAGACCGGTGTCACTGATGTTTTCTGTTAGAGAAAAGAAGAGATAAAGCAGAGAAGAGAAGAGATAGAGGAGAAGAGAAGAGAAGAGAGAAGAGAGAAGAGAAGAGAAAAGCTCAGAGAAAAGAGAAGAGAGAAGAAGAGAAGAGAAGAGAAGAGAAGAGAAGAGAAGAGAAGAGAAGAGAAGAGAAGAGAAGAGAAGAGAAGAGAAGAGAGGAGAGGAGAGAAAGTTAACTTTAACCTATTAAGCCCTAAGCCCATTTCTCTGCCTACCTGCTGAAAATGACATGCTCAGCTCCACCTAAAAAAAAAAAAAAACACCTTGAAATCATGGGCTGAACATTAAATACATTCAAACAAAAAATTGATCTCTCTGTTACATTTGTTGCAGAGTTCAACAGTCTTCCTGGGAGGACTGTTTAAAAGTTCAGTGTTTTCAGATTTAGGGTGTTATGACCATGCGCCTGCATATGCAAATGGACAATTTTATTCACATTTATTTTTTAGTAGCATGTAGGCGCAATTGTTTATTATGTTTTCAAATTCCCAGAGTTGCTTCAGTTTCCTAAATGTGAAATAACCGTACCTGAGCCTTATAGTGAAACAACTAATCACAGTAAAGTAGACCATCTATCCAGCTTAAGGCTGATCCAGTCTAGCCCCAACCTTTTGCAACTGTCATTACATGAAGATGAAAGCCCCCTATTGCTGACTGGCTGGAATTGTGTTGTGTGGACTGATCCACTTTATTTTTCCATTTACAGAGTGATGGCTACGTACAAACAGCTGCTGTTTTTTGTCACCTTGCACATAATTTTTTACTGAGAATGACAAAAATTCAGTATTCACTGAAACTGGACAAAAGCCACATTGGATGTATTCCACTTATTATCAGTGTTGTACAAGTTACTTCCAAACTGTAATCCATTACAGATTACTTGTTACTGTCATTTAAAAGTAGTTCC
Source organism: Apogon talboti (assembly GCA_037367365.1). NCBI lineage: Eukaryota > Metazoa > Chordata > Actinopteri > Kurtiformes > Apogonidae > Apogon > Apogon talboti. The sequence goes on along the minus strand of JAPQRQ010000010.1, from coordinate 10,270,558 downwards.
TTACCTTACAATATTACTGTCTCAGAGCTGTAATGTGTTACATGACTCCTGTATTACTTTTGTGTTACATACAGACTCTCATCATAAATGGCACATGTGCAGTAGAAACACCCCCACCCCAAATTACAAGAGATAGCAGAACCTTGGGATGCATACATTTGCGCCCTGAAGAACATGTGGACGCCTACGGCCTACGATGTTCAAATCCAAGCAGGAACACTTGCATTTTTTTTCAACATTTTTCATATTCAAACAGGGGGCGGGGCCGAGGACGCCAGTAGATAAATCTGCAATCGATAAAGGATTCTAACTAGTCATGCAAACGTTATCTTACCTTGTCATTGCTGATCTCAGGGATCATGCTAACTGTCTTCTGTAAAGCAGGGTTAGGGTTAGTAATGAGCATACGTCCATGTGGACAATGGACTGTCTTCTGCCGTCTTCACCCATTGGCTGAACACCAACAGGAAATAAAACTTTTTTGATTCCTTAAGGTCTCATGGTCATGCTGTGTTTTTTGTGTTTTTTTTCATTTGAGCATTTAAATAATGGGTGAAAATTGTGTTGTAACGCAAACGCTATTGAACATGTAGTAGTGATGTTACCATATGTCTCTCTTTGTAATTTCAAATATCAATTTTTTTTTGTCTTTGTATTTTTCTGTTGTCTCTGGTCCTGTTATTGTGAGTTGATGATTTGATATTGTACTGTCTAGTAAGTCTGTAACTGTATCTTTGTTCTCTAAATAATCCAAACTAAAATATTGAAGAAAAAAAAAAAGAACATGTACTGAGTAAAATATTAATTAATAAGTTAATTAGTAATGCCTTACAGTACTGTGTTGCAACAAAAAGTAATCTGGTACTGTAATGCATTACTTTTATAACGCGTTACTTCCAACACTGCTTATATATATAATTATATATGATACAATTATATCCCAGTTTCTGTAATGGTCAAACTGCTTATCGGTGGTGCTGTTTGAGGTGATTGTCCTCCAGAAGTATAAAGTCATGTACTTTAAAACCACACGTCGCTCTGTCAGTGTTTAATTCCATTAGAACTGCTTAATGCTGGCAGGGAGAGTTGGTACAAATCATTTAGGCGGTTGCCAAATGCAGGAGAAAATGCTGTCCCAGCCTTCTGAGCTGGCATATCTTATAAATCATTCATTTTAATATTCAGGTGACCTTTCTCGTCTGTAGATAAATAGGCTACCTGAGACTGGTGAGGATGTCTACCTAGAGAAATTAATTTTTGCACAGAGACTAATGATAGATGCTTACAGACATAGAAAAACAAAATTAACAACGTAAAAGTGCCTGTAAATTGGAAAGCATGAGATTGAATTCACTTTGTCATGTTTCTGCTCTGTGACATTAGGTCACTCAAGGTCACCAAACACATCCTGCTGAATTTAGGGCCTCATCAGTCAGTAGGTACAGTCTTATCTCAGACACACACGCATGCAGAGTCACATCAAATGATACAAATGTAAGCTTGATAAAGCTGCGGGTGGTGGTTGTGTGTGTATGTGTGCAGTGAGTGATGTGTTTTTAGGGTGCACAGCAGGGCCAAGCCAAGCGCCATCTCTCTCTCTCCCTCGGTTTGTCTGTCCTTCCCTCTCCCTCTATCTCTCCCTTTCTCTACAGAGCCACTGCACTGCGGAGGAAACTTGAACTGTGCCCAGCTGCCGTAAATATCACTCTCATACAGCTCCGTCCCAGTCCTGCAAACACACTTATAGACCTACAGTACTTGAATTTTACAAACACAGTGCAAAAAAGACACAGTGTCAAAGACTGTTTTTGGTTTCCATGTAAAAAGAGCAACAAGAGAATGTCACTTTGCGCCAAGTTTTAATAATGAATAATAACAATAATATGCTTGGATAAGCATTTTTTCATAGCGACAATAAACAACAAACAAAGAATCATGCCTTATTGAAGGAATACTCCTAAAAATACTAACTTATGTAAAATGTCAAGGTGTGCAGTCAAAAACCATGACTTGATTTCCAAACAAAGGAAAAGAAGAATATTGGATATAATATTAGTAAGTTCAAACTACCAAAAAGTATTAGTCATATTAATATTTTTAAAAGCACACTTTCCATCATAATTTATCTCATTCCTTGCTTTGAAAATTAATTAAATGTTAAAATAATAAAAAATAATAATTGAAAGATCCCCTACATAATACTTTGCAAAGAAAAATACATGTAATCAAACATGAATTTCTTTGCAAATTTTGGAATCTCTACATATGTAAATTTCTGTATTGCTAATTTGTAGTGTAGAATTGTTGTTTTTTTTTTTTTTTTGGGGGGGGGGCTTCATATTTCTACATTATAATAAGTAATGTTTTGTTTGATTGTTGTTGTTCACTTTACTTAAGCGTTTATTTTATTGTGCATTCATTTTGTTTTGCCTTCAAGGATGTATGTATATGTTTATTTTTCTGGTATGTCAATATAGGTGTGTATGTCTGTGTGTGTCTGTGTGTGTGTGTGTGTGTGTGTGTGTGTGTGCAATCTGTTTTATTTCTAAGGACTAAAGAAGGATTACTTTGTTTTGTTGCATATTCAAAATAAACTGAAACTGAACTGAGGTATTTAGCTCAAAAAATGACAAAAGACTGCAATATAAAATGCAATATTAAATGTATGTGTATATTATGTATATTACATCAGAGCTGTTTTTGAAGTCGAACCTCATTCCTGGGGGCGGGACCAGGGGGCACCTTCCCCACACTTTCCCCTTTATATTCTTGAAACTATATTTGTAAAAGCAAACCATAACTCTGTCCGCAAGCTTCTCAAAGCCTTGAAATAAACAATAAAATGCCCAAGAGAGCATTGATAGGGTGTTTTATTCTTCTATACCACTGCAGCTTAGAGGCAAAAATAATAATTGTTACCAAAAAGACCTTCTAGTTGTAGATTTTTTTTCAGTATGTTATTATGGTATTAGTTTTGCTTTTTTAAGAGCTGCATAATTGTGTTTTGTTTGAACACTGGTCTTGATTCTGTTTTGCATTAAACAGATTTTGTTAATGTGTTAATACAGGGTATAATATAACAATTAATAGCGCAAGAGTATTTTTGTATATTTTTTTCATGGATGTATTAACCTCACATGGCATGTTGCCAGGACCACTCCTCTGCCACCTCATGTAAAATGTTCTAGGTCAGTCACTGTTCGGTGTTAATTTGCAACACTGTTGGATGAAATCTTTGACAAAATCCCTGAAAGCAAAACAGAAGAGCAAAGAAGATGACACAGCAGGTGAGCTGGAAGTAGGGTAACAAGTACAACATTTTAAAGTAACAATAAGCAAGTTACTTTTTTCTCAAGGAAGAAATACTTGTGGGTATAAGATATGCACTTGAACATAAACCTTTCATCGCAGTTTTAGAGACAAGAAACTGAGCAAAAACGACACTTGTCTGCTGTCTAGACTGTGAAATGAAGAGTCATGCACTGGGAACAAGGCTGTGCTACCCAAGCTGATGCCCTAATTAGAAAGAGGAAGGAACATGTGGCAGACAGTGTGCACCGTGTTAGAGGTGCTCGCTGAAATATACTCCAATCCTCCTAAAATCCCCACAGAGATATTCATCTTTGGCTGTCTGCCTTCCAATGAGTACAGGGTGAACTGTGGGACAACCCCGATAAGAGTTCTGCATTTTGCTAGGGAAAATATTTGCAGTATCGGAATAAAAGCTCAGTCCCTCTCCAAGAGCGATGGTCTCCATACAGCAGCTTTATCCTGCTGAGCTGAAGAGCAGACTCATCCAATCAAGACATAATGGAGGGTGTAAAATATCATTAAAATCAATACATATATCAGATTGCATTTCACACACTCATACAGGATGACTGAGGACATCACTGGTCAAAGATAGGGTGTCTGCATAAAAGACTATGAGGGTAACAGACATCCAGAAGAGACTCTCTGTACTTAAAACACAATAAGCACTCTGTTTTCCACATGGTGCCCTCTGGTGATCCAGGACAACACTGTTCAGTGTGTGCAACATGGACATCATGGGGATGACTGCCATCCAGTGGCAGCTTGCATGTATAAATAACATCCCATAAGGTTTCCCAAACTATTAAGAAATCACTTTAATCTTTAATCTCTCTGAACAGAAAAACCCTAAACCAGTCAGTACATAAAGATAATAAATATCCCTTGGCTGTTTACTTAAAAGCTTTTACTTAAAGCTACTGTGGTAGGGGTGCTCAGCAAAATATGCTCCAATCCTCTTAAAATCCCCCTAGGAGATATTCCAATAAAGCTTAAAGTTAAGAAGCAAATTAGAATTTGCTTCTGGGACTAATTTTACTGAACCATGTGAAATCAAAACAAAAAAAGTGATTCTCTCAACCTTATGACACATTACTGAACACTTAAAGTATGGTAAAAATTAACACATTGAAAAGACTCTAACCCCCAATTAAAATGTTGAACATTTACATTACTCTGCAGCTGAAGTCAAACATGGACACATGTAAAATAGGAACTTCTAAGAACATAAGATGTAAAAAATTACAGTCATAATATGAGTTAGTCATAATATAAGCATAAAGAACAGTGTCTGATATATTACTGTAAGTCACAGTGAAATTATGGGATATTAAGGTTATAATAGCAGCACAGCAGAATTAGCACAAGAGGAAATATAAGTAAAACGATAATAAAATAATAACATCAATTATAGAAACAGTAGTAAAACAGGCAATTGCACATTAAAAGTTTAATACTAGTAGTAGTAGTAATAATAATAATAATAATAATTATTATTATTATTATTATTATTATTATTATTATTATTATTACTATTATTTCGAAAGAGTGAAACCAGCCCAGTTGAACGTAGAAACACTACGAAGAAGATCAATGACCTGGGCAAATGAGAACCTACACAGACAATAATAAATTATTAATAATAATCATTATTATTATTATTATTATTATTATTATCATCATCATCAACAGTAGTAGTATTAATAGTAATTGTAAGTAGTAGTTGTAAGATATCAATAATCAATCAATATTCATATATAATAAATCATTATATATACAGTATATAATATCAATAGTAACAGTGATCAGAGTGAGAAATACTACTACTACTACTACTACTACTACTAATAATAATAATAATAATAATAATAACGACATCAATGGTTGAATTTTGTTACATTAAAATGCAATTGTTTTTTTTATGTAGTTTATCCCCATCCTATTTATCTGATCTTACAAAAGCACACATCTATTCATGTAGCCTACTTTACATTGCCTGTGCACAGTTTTGATGGAGTTACCATCATAGAATTTTCCCCTTTAACTGCTGTGTATTTCACATGTGAACATATTATTTTTGACTCCAGGACATTTTGAGACAGCTCTTCCAACGTCTATTACCTAATTTGCCACTGGAAATACTGTACGATATGTACCAAATATCCACTGCTGCAGAAACGTTTTGTAGTTTTTCTCATTCCACACCAGTAGGTGGCATCAGTCAGATGACCGAAACACTATTTCTAAAAGCGGAGCATTGTGGGAGTTTGTCGCGTCTTAAAATGCAGCGTGAGTCTTACGTACCAACTTATTTTTGCCTCGAGTTGGCTGACCGGAGGACGTACGGAAGGAGTTCCTCTTAATTTTATCTTTTCTATAGTTGTATTGTTTATTATATTTTTAAAAACTATTTTAAAGCCGTCTGACATGTTTGTATGTGTTGAAGAACAGTTTTAACTTATTCGTTAAAGAGAAGAAACCAGATTAGTTAAGGCATTCACTAAGGAGTCTTTTTTTTAACCACTGTTTTTTTCGGCGATGTGTCGAGAAACAATGGATACCCAGCGGAAACGAGTAAAATCAGACTGTCTGCGTAAAACCATGAAACATGGATCTAAGTTTGGCTGGAGGTTTGTCCGTATGTCGGCGGAGGACGACGCCCTGAAACTATGGCGGATCACCGCGATGAAGACGACGGTCCGGAAATACCTCCGCCGGGAGCAGAGAAGGGCACAGCTGGCTAAACTCTCCAAACCCCTGAACAACGGCGATAACGAGGAGAAAAAAGAGCCGGCCTCCAAGGAAAACACGGCTGTGGCCTGTATGCATAGTCATCCAGCTGGGGCAATGGCGCCGGATAACACCACCCAGTATCTGATGAGTAAAGTGTATGAAGACCTGCGACACCAACCGGAAAACAACTCCGGGTCCGCCCCGGCTTCGTCTGAAATACCGTCACATTTAAGCCTTTATGACGAGTCCCTTTCCCCCAGCTGTGTTTACAAGGCCCTGGACTGGGACTACAATAACTGCCTTGCCTTTCAACAGAGGGACTTTGAGGAGGAGTTCGGCATGTTGTGGTAGCTGGAATGAACTGGTCTATGTGGCCTTGTCGATCTTACCCCTGACTTTCCAATAAGGACAGATGTAAAGGTGTGGAGAACTATATTGTAAATATGTGGTGTATAATGATAGTTTATGTGTTATACTGTCTTATTTTTGTAGCCCACATCATACTTTGTGTAATGTGTCGCATGATTCATGGTTGGGCTCTCATCTGTCTCACAGCGGCGCATTGGACGCTGCCCGCCCGGTAGGGAGCGCTCCTGAGCCTGCGTCGCCTCCAGAGGAACGAGCCTGAAGCGCCTCAAGCTCTGTCCTGGCCACGGAGTGTGAAGTCCAGGTAAACCCGGGATCTCGGGAAGGTATTGCATTGTGCAACTTTGTCATTTGAGCCAATAGTGGTAGATTGATGCGGTGTTGCAGCTAAAAGTGCTTTCCACAGTCACTGTTGTCTGAGCATTTTCCAGGTCAACGCTGCCCGGCTCATGGTTTGGCTGAGATGCACTGGAGCTGGAGACCACACAAGGCAAAAGGTGACATTTAACGGGCAGTTCTTGGCTGTTGTGACCGAGGGCCAGTTTACACAACACTCTCGGGTGAAAACGACAAAATATTTTATCACATGTGCCTTTCGTTTAGACGGCAATAGCGTTTTTTGGGGGGGTGAAAGTGAAACCACCTTCCATCGTAAATGTTCCACTCTTGTCACCATCTAAAGGGTTGAAAACTCAAAACTGTGTTTTCATCCAATCCTTTTCTCAACTTCATTTCTTTGTCATTGTATAAATAACAATGTATACTCTATGTATTGTCTATATATTGTTTATACTAAATAGTATTGTACACGTGTTTACATCCCAGGCACTCGCCAGTACAGGAAAACGGACCTTCAAGTTTCTCTAGCCGTTGTAATTTATATCCAAGAGTCGTTTCAGCAATTGTCATGAATCTTCATAGAGAGTAGTAGAGAGCAGAGAACAGGAAGAGAAGTAGAAAGGTTCCTACTCAGGCGCTTGGTCTTGGTGGTGCCACCTGGTGTGCATACTACATTGATAAATGGGGAAATATCACACCTTTTGTATGCGGGTGGGGGGGGGGGGGG
>JAPQRQ010000010.1:10246146-10256491 GCA_037367365.1 Apogon talboti | reverse complement strand
CGCAGGGAGATAGTAAAATGACGCGTCGACTAAAAAAATTGCCGTCGACTAATTTTCATGGTCGATTACGTCGACTAATTGCGGCAGCACTACTTAAGATAATATCAGACATAATATATTATGTGATACTATATAAAATTCTTAAAAACTTTTGACTTGAAAAAACTTTGATGCACTCCGATTTAATGAATATGTGGATGTGTTCACGTTTCAGAAGACTGGATTAAAAAATTGCTTACATTAGTGGAATAAAGTCAACTCTCCCTCCATCATGATGCAGGTTGTATATCCAGATCATTGCTACACAGCCATAACTACTGGGCTGCTGCTGTATCAGTGAAAAATGAATGCATGTACATGTTTCATAATCACAGGGTAAATTAACTGGTTTTCAACTGTAGTGAAAGGCTGAAGAGCATGAGAACATCGTTGCCTGCATATCCATCAGAAACAGCAGCTATGGAAAGAAAAAATTAAACGCTTAATGTATCATCACTGACATTTTCAGTTTTAATAATTATGAGAGATCTAAGCCTACGAGATGAGTCAAATGATGAAATTCCCCACTGTACTTCCACTCATCACATCCTACGGGCAATTAACCAACCAAAATCACAGCAGCATACTGTACTGAATGTACGTATCACGTCACTGAGACCCCTGGTGAGTCTGAATGGACGCAGATGAACACAATTCTGCGTTGGGATTGGATGAAATTTCTAGTCATGGCATACATTTATTTGCTGTGTGAAATCCAGACTCAACGTGGCAACTACTAGGGTGCAAATACCACACCCGACTGACACATGTCAAACCAGTGTAGGCCATGCCCAACCTCAGATAATGAAGACAGATAACACCTGGCTGTGCAAAGTAACAACCAGTGAATCGCTGTTTGTCTGCAGGAGAGGCAGACAGGTTATATCCTAGTGGAAGAGCAGACCTTTCACAATTATTACATAATCATCGGATTGAGATTACTTTAGCTGGCTGCAATCACTTTTCGTAATTGCTCGTTTCATTAACCCTAACCCTAACCCTATATAAACACAGCTGGATGTTGTTTTCCACTGTTTATCCCAAGATATCTCACTTATTAGATATTATACTATATAAGCATCTATTGACACTGGGCACAGACTGCCATATGTCAGCAGCAGGGTCTGTATATGGAGTTAATTTACATTGGGTAACTTTATTTACATAGCCTAAATGGCAAACTGAAATGTGGATTTTTTATTTATGTTCCTATGTTTAATGACCACAAAAGACTCTTTGGATGAAATTAATAGGAAAAAGACCTGTATTAAATAATCAATCAAAATTTTTTTTATTCACAATTTCCAACTAAAATGTGCATAATCATGACAGTCCATGTTGGAGTGAAAACATTAAACAATAAATAATTAAAGTACAGGAATGTGATCATAAATAATGAATCTAATTATGCGCAACAAATGAATACCACTTGCAAAATTGTAATTTCTTCAACTTTTGTTCCCCCCTCCACGAAATCACACCAAACTATATCCCCTTTAAAATATGAGGCTTATGTCATCAAGTTTGTAAAATAACTTGCTCACTAAACTCTAATCAAATTCAAGAATTAATCCTATGTTTACCAGAACCGGATAGACTGCTTATTCAGGCTCACTAAAACCATCAGCAAATAATTACTCAGACATTTTCACCGACACAAATTCACCAGCTTTCATCAGAAACAGACTTAACATTGATTAAAACACACAGTTCCATCCTCCAGGCCTTTTTTCCCTGTGTATGTGTGTAGTTTACATCTGTCCCTTCGACTTATCTTTGTTGACAGTTTGCAAACATCCTCCAACAGAACTGGTAAATACCCGCAGGCCGAAAGGTTTGGGTCGCAACACTTTTCTAGGAGTTTGACATTAAAATGAACATAGTGTATAAAAAAAATTACACAGCAAATGTGTTGTTTGATAGATTTATCCACTCTAATTCAGTGCACATAAAAGTAGTCACTTTATACCAATATCATATTTTTAGTATAACATCAATTCATCATGTGTTTACTTACCAAACCCAGATTGAAGAGAAGATGCCCCCATTAATTTAAAAAGAATAAAAATAATTTTCATTATTGAATTGTCCCAATAATGATGTGATTGTTTCAGCTCCTCAGTGTCAAAATATTCTGCTTATGTCATGTTACTGGCAATAAAATGTATTTTCATGTACTAACTTCTGTGAGTGAATTTAATGCTTGTTCTCTTATAAGAAAATGAATCAAAAATCAAAACTATCACAAATCTTAAGTGTCAACAACAAAGTGTGGGTTTCGCTACATTCAGACTGCAGGCAAATGTCCAATTTTTTCAAATCTGACTCTAGCCACTTTCATATGTGGTCCTAAATCCGATATGTATCTGATATCTTGCAATGCGACTTCAGTCTGAATGGCCAGGTCGCATTTATCCAACCTTTACGTCATTGAAATGCGACAGGCATCACAATTCTGTGTTCCAGGAGGAGGAAGAGTGGTAGGAAAAATATATTTACTTCCTTACACACTGTGAGTCATATATTGTGTGGTCACATATTATGTCAGGACCTCTTTTGCACATGCGGGTCACTTCAGGGTCACATTCAGTTCATACTCAAAACTGATAGAAGTCGCATTTAATGTGTAATATGAACAAGCACACAAAAAACAATCAGATTTCACCAAAAAATCCAAATTGTGCATTAAGACCTGCTGTCTGAACGTAGTCAGAGTCACTGCTTCCCAATATATGAGGTGGAGGAGCCACAGAGACTAAAGCCCTCAACCCAAATTACTCACAGCATAACTTTAAGAGCCACTGTTTTAATCAAATCTAATTAGGTTACATTCCATTTTCCAGGAAATATGTCATAGATTGTAACAGCTGCTTTTGTTACATGTTCCTCAACACTAATTGTTGTACGTCCTAAGAGTCAAAATACACTTATTCTTATCATTCACAACAATCAGACGCTATGCGAAATTTGTGAAGATTAATGAAGTTAATCTACCTTCATAGTGTCGTTAATATATTCCAAATGGATGTTGATTCCTGGGCTCAAAAATCACAGCCTGAACAGATCTTTGGGTTTGGAGGATCATTAGACTACCATGTACACACACCTCCACTGTTTTTAAGGACTTTTGACATACCGCTGCTACTTGCAAAAGAGCGTCAATACAAATAAGAAGCTCTGGTGTTTTCTATAATTACAGTAACATTTAGTGACATACGTATTCCGCTATTCATCTCCTGAATAATGTAAAAATGTGACAGCATCTTTGCCTGCCTGTGTAGTACTAGCGTGTGCACTGCTACAGTTAAAATGATGGGTTGCTATTTTTGATGTGCAAATCCTTCTGTTTCTGCTCTCAACTGATGTTATCAACAGCAAGAAGATTTCACAATCAAGATATTTTAGGTTATCATAACATGTTTACGAGAATTAAAGAAAAAAGATATACACATAATCAAAACAGAACCTTGGCTGTACCTCAGTTCTGTCACTGATAAACAACAACAGCAGGCAAAACATGAACCTGTTTCGCAATAGTGTAGTAGTCTGCTTTAGCACACTGATATGTATTTTACAAAGCTTTTCTCTATTTATTCAATTAGTTTTAGCTGTAAGACTGTCTTCTTGCTGTTGACCATTTCACTATTAATGTACACAATAGAATAAACCTATTACAATAAGGTAAATTAACCGTTGTTGACTTGTTTACTTCTTCAAAACATTGGTTAGGTTCACTTTGAAAACCATCCTAAGACATCTCGTACTGCTCCTAAGAAACCTGATGTTAATTTTGTCTTTTTTTTAATCAATACTAATGGCATATCATTAAAATCCAAAACCTGCCGCTGTAGTCCAAGCTAGCTGAAGGCCCTTTTGTCAACACAGATGACAACATTACCCACCGATCCACCTGTTCCACACTTAAGGGGAGACACAACAGAAAAACCTACAATACTGTAAAAACGTAAGGAGAAAAAAAAACTAAATTGTGTCCAATTCGTGACAGACATTAGCTCAAACAACTGCTCTACGCCATTTCAGGGAATATTGAAGGCTTTAGCTTGACGTTTTGGCCTTCTCTGTCGAAAAGCTTAGTTAGCGACAATATATGTTAACACATTAAGCAGGGACAGTTATTATGACTGTTGCTGTGTACGAAAATATAGTACATGTACTGCTTGTTTTAACGTCGTGACTGCTGAATGCTTAATATTTAGCAGGGCAGCTAACGCTTGCTAGTTAGTAACAGGCTAGCTAGCTTAAGCTAACACCCCCACCCTCGACGCAAACGGACAAAAGGCCCAACATGTATTTGCCAGTGTCAACAACAGCTACAGCAAAGTACTTTACGTGCTGACTTTGATATGACACCTATAGCTAAATGTCTGGTACTGTCAGGGTGTTTTAGGCGTAATCTAAATATGTTACAGTAAAGAATTGGAGCTGTCATCCCACCCCTTTCGTCTCTGCTTTTACCACGTCATTGGACTATCCAACACTGCGGAAATGGACCGCTAGCTAGCAGCTAACACTAGCCGAATGCTAAGTGGCAGTCAAGCTGGTCATGTGCGGCTTACCCGTGTCTCCGATGATGATATATTTGAAGAGGTATGCGTACGCCATGGCCCTGGTTTGTGCAGTCAGCTGTCTTGACCGTTACACCTGCGTTAAACAGACTGTGAACCGTGTGAAAAAGGTAGCTGACAGCCTGTTAGCCTGTTTTTCCTCTGTCGGTGCTGTGGAAGGAACAATAAACAGCCAGAGCCACAGCTCTACGTCACACGGTCCGCCCTCGCCACGCTACACGATGATGTATTCACAGTCTCCTCGGAAACCTTATGATGCTTTTATCATCCGCTCTTTAATCAAAATTAATTAGCACCCTCTCATGAATCAGATGGTTTAATACGCTTCTTCACTCAACCAGGTCCCAATTAGATTTTTTTAAGTACATAAATGTGTCTGGGAACCATGTGTTTCAGTGTGGTCTCTTTGGCGGCCTCTAGTGGCTGCAATGCGTTTTACAGGTTTCTAACTCCAATCTGTGTAACAAGACCAAGGGTCAGCAACCTTTGCAATTTTAAGAGACAAAAATTCTGCCTGAAGCTGTGAAAAAATATTTAACCCCCTCCATGCTTTACTCAGCTCAGCCTCCGCCTGTCATTTGATCATTTGTTTTTGTTTTTGTTTTTTTTTAACCATGCATTTCCATTACAATAATGCAATGTGCATTTATGAAGTTGTGGCAGAAAACAGTTGAGATTTTCTATTATTTTTCATTGTGAGGTGCTATTTTCAAAACAGAACTGATCTATTGTGTAATGGAAAAATAACTGCATGCCTCTGTAGGCCTTACATATACTTTGTGCTATTGAGTATGGGAAAAATGTTGCATATGACACATCTTAAATGTTAAAAATTGAAAACATGTGGACACCCACTTTGTGCTGCACATTTTTACGGATGGAAAAGTTTAGGCCCAGCAATGATTGCAAAATGTTCTAATGTTCCAGCCTCAGGGAATCACTGGAAAGAGGCACACCTGGCTCAGGGCTGACGTAGAACCCTTTTTATTTAATAACAAATCATCAAGACAGTTTTCAAGAGGACTTAACTAAAGTAAATCTGTACATTTCAACATTTCACTGTCAGTTATACTTCACTTTATAATACTATGAGACACAACGCTGTTTTATGTCAAATGCATCATGAGACCAAATAAATGCATTTAGACAAAGGTAACAGCCACCCATTGGTTTTTTCATCTCAGCAAAGCAAACATACAAATTTTTTATAAATGAGATAAGTGTGTGTACTGCTCAAATAAATCTTAAAAGACTCTTATTTTTTGCATGTTAAAATAACATGCAACATTGTGTTTGGGAATGGATAATGCAGAAATTTTTATAGCTTTAATGTTGGCTTATTTTTAATCTTACAAGACAGACTAGGCTATTTTTCTAAACACATTATACAATATGCAGTAATTATGCACCTCTTGCAAGAACAAACAGTTCTATCAAAACTGTAAAACTGCACACATAATGATCACCTGGATAAGTTAATAGAGAATTATGCACTTATGCTGAATGAAAAACTCTTGTAGTGTTCACTTCTTTCAGGATATAGCAGTACGTGTATCCATAACAACATAGTAAAATAAATGAAGGGGAAACTTATCCAGTAATATTAAAATTAACAATAAAATATCTACTTGTGGAAGAGTATTTACTACCTTTATGATGACCAATGGGGATAATAATTAATTTTTATTTACAATAACTTTCACCATGTGTTGCTTGATCACCTACTTGGCCATTTTTCAGACTTTTTTCATCTTGCTAAAATAAAAACAATGACGCAGAGTAGGAAGCAAATTGTTTTAATAGACATCATGTGTTGATTTCCTTTTTTATCGGCTTCTTCTCTCTTGCTTTTATATCCAATCATAAAACACCAGGTTTATCTGAGTATTATACAACAGAGGCACAGATTTCAAGATCAACTCTAGCCATGATAAACTTTGATATATCTGATAAATCTGTCCCATTTGTGACTGGGCATAATGTTGTCAACCTATAAAGTAGGCAGAATATATATTTTTAAATACTTTAACTATTGGTAAAACATATAGCTTAGCAAATTTTCAATCAAATGTTTTAAAGTGAGAGACCATGAATCATAAGGTGGTGATTATCTTGTGAATATGAAGCTGATTATGCTCCATATTGGTGAATAAACCCTCTGATATGTAAAGGTTCCACTTGATGGCAGCAGCTGAACAGCTTTTTACAACACAGCTGATACGAAAAAAGAGACTTCCTAAATTATAAATAGAAAGTAATACTGACAATTCACAAAATATCACAGAGTATATTTTACAAAATTGAAGTACAGATCTCACTAATTTCAAGAGATGTAAAGACTGAATGTTTTGAGTTGGATTTCAATGTTAATAAAATAATACAGACATCTGGGATATGTGTATTTTCTCAGAGTTTAGAGCCATGAAAACACAGTGCTGAGCTGTAGTGACTAATCGTATCCTGCAGAGAGAACCAAAGGACCAAACTCCCACTCACAGGTGTTTGTGTTTGTGTGTGAGTGTTCTCAGTGGGTCATACTAATCTTTACACACTTTTATTGAACAGGAAAGTCAACAAATACCAAAACAAATGTACAAAATTATACGGTGTAGAAGGTAAGTATCTGTGTATTTTGTCGACAATTTTTGAGGGGAATTGTGTGTCTTTATTAAATAACACATAGTAGAGATGAGACAGGAAATGAGAAGACAGAGAGGAGAATGATGTGCAACTAAGGTTACCTAGATTAAGGATCAAACCAGAGACATTTGGTTCATACCAGTTTTCATTGTTTTATTGACGAATGTAACGCGAACACTGGCAAAGTAGCATGTACAAAAAAGTCCTTGTCTTTGTATAACTATTAAAGACTCATGGTTCTGCTGTTAAACCCCATGTACAAAAACAACTAAATCCTTATTCTTTGTTAATACAGTCCATGATTATCGTTTCATGCAGTCATTTATCAGATGATGCATGTACATATATATAAATGGAAATATTCAATAATTTACATTCTGTCTCAGGTTCATTCACTTGTTATCAATCCATGGTTGATTCTCAGGGGATGCAGGTTACTTTGAATTTGTTAAAAACAAATAGCTGTTACAAGACAAATCGGGACCACATCAATACTCCCCAGATTAATTTAGGAAATTTCAGTGTCTGCAGGAACAAACCAAGAACATACAGTCCATATATATTTGGACAGTGATACAAATGTTGTCATTTTGCCTATGTACACCACCACAGTGGGTTGGAAATGAAACTATGAATAAACAAAAATATTGCATTAACCATTTAGGAATTACAGCCAATTAGACCAAGACTATTGTTTTTAATAAATTATCTGCTTCAGAGATTCAATTTGCTACATGTTAAGTAGTTTAATGAGATTAATTGGAAAACAAATGACTAAAGTGCTGGTTTGCTGATGTTTTCAAGGTATATGACAAAGTGTTATTGCACATATATATTGGTTTATGTATATTTATACAATAGATTTATAAATCTCCTACTAGATAGAACCTGTAAAGTGAATGTATAGTAATGTGCAGACAGTAGATCTGGTACCTTTGACACAAATATTCCTTTGGACTAAAACCCATTCTGTCGTTAATTCTCGAATTTCACATTTTGACCCATGACTGTATCTTGGAAATTTCAGCCAACCAGCATTTTTGACTTGATTTTTTCTTAATCAGTGACTCACACGTTGTAAAATTTTACTACTTTTATTTTGGAAGCATTTTACTTCTAGAAAACTGTACTCAAGCAGCAACTGAAGGCAGCTGTATTAAAGGCATAGCAAAGCATCTACAAGGAGGAACCTCATGGGATCCAGACTTCAGGCACTCATTGACATCCAAGTATTTACATCAACAACAAAGTCTGTGATTATGTTTGGCTGACCAGTTTCTTTTGAGCCTCTGAAAATAGAATAGGGGAAATGTTTAAAATATTTGTAATTCCTAAATAGTTAATGTAATATTTTGTTAAACCCTGACACTTCAATCATACCTTGTTGCTGTATTTCAGATCCACTGGTGGTGGTGTAAGGAGACAAAACTACAGAATCTGTGTCACTGTCCACATACTTATGGACCCGACTGTATTTCCTGCTATGTCGGTATAAATTTACCTGTGTTTCTTGACCTGCACTCTAGACTACGGGCCTGTTTCTGTCCTCCTGTGGTTTTAGTAATTTTCACATAAGGATCACGTGCAGAAAAAGTGAGTGCAGAGAAACAGGGGAGTTTGTCTGCATTTAGACACGCTCCAAGGACAGTTTCCTGATAAGGAATGTAGGGCAATTAACATCAGCAGCCTTGAGGACATGGATTAACAAAGAAAGAAATTAAGTGCGGTAGAACAATGGGGACTACAATCTATTTGTTCCTCTTTACTTTTTGCTAATTTTTTTTGTGCAAACAGGGTCAAACTACTTTTCTAAGGCATCAAACACACTTTTTTTCTGTTAGGGAGAGGCATATAAGTAGTGCCTACCTTTTAAAATCCCACTGAGGGAGTTTTTATGAGTGCATGTGTCGATTTTTTTTTTTTTTTGGCCATATTACAGTTCTGGATTCCAGTGGGTCTCTGTCCATCTTGAAGTCATCAACACTGGAGAACAGTCAGGCCTTTCACGCTCTCCATCCTGCTGTTTTCTGCCTGTTTTCACAACCACTGCTGTTTCCTTCACCCATAGGTGGGTCTGTGGGCTCCAAGAGAAACACAGAAACACCAGCATGACCTTCCTGCTAGGCCCGAGTTCTAAAACACAACACACACACACACACACACACACACACACACACACACACACACACACACACACACACACACACACACACACACAGATGAAATACAACCCAAAACAACAGACAGCTTATAACACACTGACACCCATGAAAAAAAGTGGACAAACCAATACTCTCACAGGTTTTATTTTCAGTTAAGTGTTTGGAATAGAGAGGCCGTATAGGGACACAGTATGAGAAAAAACTACTGATCAGTCACTGTTTGGATGAAAGCCAGGGTGAGCGAGCACACCTGCAGTCTGCAGAAAGGAGAGAGAGAGAAAAAGAGAAAGAAAGGAAGATAGAGAGGAAGGCGGGGTGAGATAACACAGCAAAGCAAAGTGGAGAGAGAGAAAGAGGAGGAGCGACAGATAGTAAAGAGAACGACAGACAGAGAGCTCCACATACATCACTTAGTAGTTTCAGAAGACAGGAGGAACATAGAGAAAAGGAAAGAAAAGAGACCAGGAGAGAGGGAAAAGAGGAAACTCAAGCTACAAAGTGAGTAAGTGAGAGGGTGAGGGTGTTGTTGGAAAGCTGGGAGTTCATCCAGAACCTGCAGAGACTTGTGTCCAAGTGTGACTGGGAGTCTACTGGAAGGCCAGACTGGTTTGTACCACAGTGAGCGGACTGTCAAGCACCATGGCTGACAACGTGAACGAGGAGTCAGATTATATCCCGGGCAAGGATGAGCTGGACTGGGGATACGAGGAAGGTAGGCAACTCTTCATCAGCACGTGAAGGATGAGGAAATGTGTTCATTGATATTAAAACATTACCATCCAGATATTTTGTAACATAGTCCACAGACCTTTAAAGAACTTTACCTGCAATGTCAGCTAGTAATTTCTGAGTTGAGTTTGTCATTTAAGATAGGAGATTGGAGATATTATTGTTATTATTTATTTTTATACACATATA
>JAPQRQ010000010.1:10213979-10227979 GCA_037367365.1 Apogon talboti | reverse complement strand
TAGAAGACAATCGACAAAAAAACAAAGAGACAATAGACAAAAAAAATGAAGGGACAATAGACAAAAACAGATTAAAAAAGGCGATAGACCAAACCAAACAGAACAAAAGTACCTCGAAGTCATAAAAAATACCCTAAAGTCATTGTACATAAAGAAAACATCACATCCCAACAGGTTCCATCTCCCTCCTCCTCCTTCCAATAATCAGTCTCAGTTGACATCAGTCCCAAACAAGCTCCTCCCACTTTTGACAATGCACTTCTAACCTCTTTTTGTGTGTGGCTATAATTTTTTCTGTTATAAATTGTTGATATATCTTATTTTTAAAGTATGGCAAACAAAAGATCTTCCCTCCTCTGACATTTTCTTAGGTGTGTTTTATTGTGTTATTAATGTGATGTGCCCTCAGACCCGCTGCTGAGAGACTACTGGGTGTATGAAGGATCTCTGACCACTCCACCTTGTAGTGAGAATGTGACCTGGATCCTGTACCGTTATCCTCTGACCATCTCACAGTTACAGGTAAAACATACCACACGGACATGTTTGAATCTTCACACAGTTGTTTTTGTATGTTTTTCTATTTTTAGTATGACCTTAACTTTTTTCAACTACTTTTTTTTTAGGTTTACTGATAAATGGCATCAATGATATAATGCTTCCATCTGAGGATAAACAGACACGATTACAGTAGATGCGCAAAAATGCAATTTCAGTGGGTTTATATACACTGTGGTACTGACATTCTCAACTATTAAGGGCAGGAGCCTATCATGTACCAGAATGCAACCACGACTTTATAACCACCTATGAATTAACACCTCATCTCCACAAAGTTTATCACTTAGCAATTAAAGTGAGAAGCTTCTTGCTCTATTAAAGTTTTCTCCTTCAAACAAAAATTCAGACATCTGGTTAATGACTGTGTCTTATAATCTTCATGTGTTTCGTCAGCTGATAGTTTACATTATAGCTCCATTTTTAGACAGAAAACAATAGTAAAACCTTAGTCATTTCATTTTGTTGTACAGTTTGTGTTGTCAATAGCTGCATTAAGATCAGTTTAGAATAACCAAAGCAATGTCAGAACTGTCAATAAAATAACATCATAACACTGTATGTTCAATACTTCTGTTTTGTCTTTAACATTGGTTCTCATCTTTATCTCAGCCTTGGTGTTAACTAGTTTTCAGCCTCATGAGAGACCAGCAAAGTGTCTCACTACTCCCTCTAGTGGTCACATTCAGTCACAGTTACTTGCCAGCCAGTGACAGTGAAAAAATTCAGTTCAATGTCTTTCGCAAAAAATCTAAATTCTTTCTTCTTGACACTCTAATGATACCTTTCCCCACTTTTCATGCAAATATTACATATAGCTCCTTTGATGAATATAATTATAACTGTGACACTGTTTTAATGAGAGCACCTGTGGTCAGTTTCTCTCTTTCCACTCCCTATTTCATTTTTACATATAATTAATACAGTCTGTCAGGCTGTGTGGTTTTCAACCTGACCTCAGGCCCTCTGGCATTCTCAGTACAGGAAACCTTTGCACTCGCTGCTAATCATCGATCATGTCACCGTGGCTCTAATAGACATAAACTCCACCTGACTCACGGCTCCCTTCAGGCAAGTTGTTGTAAACGACGATGAGGGTAATCTGCTGACATTTATTAGTCTTTCATATGAACTGCCCTCTGGCGATCTGACCCTTTGAAATGCTAAAGAGAGACAGATGAAGGCTGTCCACGCTGATTCAGGTCGACGTCATATGTATAAACCCAGATAAATACTTGTTTTACACCACTTTACATTAGATGGGTGAATCAGGGCTGCAGTATTGATTCATCACATGGCAGACAGAGAAGCTTTAAGTATAATAATTATTGTGTTTACCAGTGATATGATTGAGAGCAGAAACATATGTGTCTATAGGAATGTAGTTTTTGTTCGTACATGTAATGTAAAGTCATGTTCAGAAAAGACTGGTTTAAAACACCTGCTTAATCTGGGTGAAAAGAATAGAAACAGGTGTGTTTTTTTTTTACATCCTCACATGAGACCAGATTTTTCTAAATATAAAACAATATATTACGTAATTATATGAGCCCCAGTCACAGGTACATGTACGTCTGTGTACGACCTGGGCACAGTTTCTTCTGTTGTTGAATGTAAATGCACGTTATACAATAATCACATGTAGCAGGATTTTCCTTTCCTTTCCTGGTTGTAAACTGCTAGATTAGATGCATAAGTATATTACAATGTAGATCTTTATGGAAAGTGTGACAAATATTGAAAATTCAGAGCAAAAGACACGATAATCTGGTAAAATACAGTCATGGAAAAAATTATTAGACCACCTTGTTTTCTTCAATTTCTTGTTCATTTTAATGCCTGGTACATTTACTAAAGGTACATTTGTTTGGACAAATATAATGATAACAAAAATAGCTTTTAAGAGTTTGATTTAAGAGCTGATATCTAGCCATTTTCCATGGTTTTCTTGATAATAACCAAAATCACTTAAGTTCTTACATCAATAGCTATGGCATTGTACTGACAAAAACAGTGTTTTTAGGCATTCCATGTTTTCTTTTCTGTCTGTTTTAGTCACATGATACACACAGGAGTTAGTATTTGATTGCATAACCATTGTTTTTGATGACTACAGCCATGCGACTTGGCATGCTCTCCAACAGGGTGGTCTAATAATTTTTTCCATGACTGTATATGAATATATTCCAGTGCAGTTATTGCAATGCACAATCTAAACATGCAATCAATTCTGAAAGCGTCAATAAGTCATCATTTAAAACAGCAGATCCTGGTTTCCTGGTAAACACACATCCGGCTGTGAATGACTGCTGCCGGACAAAGTGTGTGTGCACAGTGTAGATGTGCATGCGAGTATGTGTATCATGTAACAGTTGCTATGCCAACTAATTTTGCGTTTCGACGGCGGGCTATAAATCCTGCTTCTGTGAGCCGGTGGCTGACATGTAATCAGCCACTGTACATGTGAGTAAAGGTGATACTATCTGCAGCTGCCACATTTATACACCAGCAGGAAGTGACTTTTTTGGATCTTTTGTGTCACAGTTCACAAAATCTGACGTTTCTGGTCAAGAAAAGAAATCAGCCCTGTTAGTTGCAGAGCAGACGTGATTGAGAGAAAGTTATTTCCTGCTAGAATATGCAAGCTTTGATCACCAAGCTGTGGTGTTTATTTAGAGTCTGTATGTGTCTGTATTATACATGTTGCAGAATACATGATGAAAATGTGAAAGCGTAGCAGGTTTTTACATCATCAGGAGTCTTTGGGGCAGGTTAGAAATGAGAGTTCAATGCTTCTCTCTTGATCATGTCTTGGCTACTCAGTACATTATGCTAATTTATGTAAATATTAGGAAAAAAAAAGATCATTCCGCTGCAGGCTGAGTTTGAGTCTTTGGCTCTGGATTAGATTCAAGCTCTGTAAGCACAAATGTGTAGCTATGTATGTCCAAGAAAACTATTAGAAAGAAACTGAGTATGATTTCTGAGCTTTCAGAATACACTCTCATTGTTTTGGAGCAGAAAATAGTCCAGATTTTTTCAGTTCTGAAGCAAATTCTATGTACTTTCCAGTTTTGTAGGTATTCATATTTAGCCATGAAGTTAATAACACCACTCAGGACACATGTATCACTGATTGACACAAACTTTAAGATAACAAACATGCTAGAAAGGATGCAAATCGATGAAGTCACTTATATTTCCACGACTACGAAAACAGTCAGGAGTCTTTGGATGATCATATTTCTTTGCCAGACTGTCATTATATCATTACAGGGCATCTCATTACATGTGTCCCATTCTTTTCTCTGCCAGACAGGTTCCTTTTATTTTCCCCTCATAAAAACTCAGCTCTGAAGGCTTTATCATCGGAGTGTCTACCAGCCTGAGGATACACTGAGTGAAGAGCAAATATTTAAGTACTTAAAATGTACTGTTATAGAAAAGCTGCATGTCAACACCACTATGTAGTATCATTATGATGGGATGAGGCTGAACTTTCCATCAGTCACAAATATTTGATGGATTTAAGCATTATTTTGTGATGAAAGATATTAATGGGCTGTTTTTATAGGAAAAGGAAGTCAGGTTTTAGTAAGTGTGCTTCTGTAACTTGGAAGAAATAGCAGCAACAAGCAACATCCTTATCCTCGGGGCATTTTACATTTTGGATTTTCTCAGATTTTCCCTCTAGACCAGGGGTGTCAAACTTGTTTTAGTTCAGGGGCCACATACAACCCAATTTAATCTCAGCAGAATAATGGCATAATAACTTAGAAATAAGTAATGATCACTCCAAAATTGTCTCTTTCTTTAAGAAGAAAAAGGTAAAAATTACAGAATGAAAATAGTCATATTTACAAATTATTCTTAAACCAAAATGTGAATAAACTTAACATCCATGAACAACCTGAAATAAAGGTATTTTTAACAATATTATGCCTCAGTTTATCACTTGCAGCATACAGATCAAAGTGAATCTACAAATGCACAAAACATTTAGTAACGAACATCTGGAATTGAAAAAATATAGTATTTAACTTCATCAGAACAACTTGTCCAGACATGTCTTACTGTATGTGTAATTTTTGCGCTTTGTAAATTCATCCTGGGGGCCGGACTGAAACCTTTGGAGGGCTGGTTTTGGGCCGCTGGCCTTATGTTTGACACCGTTACTCTAGATCTTATTCTTTTCATTTTCATTGGTTCATTTGTTGTATGTTTTACTGACTGTAGTTATTCTCATACCGTTCAGCTTCTTCTTGACATGTGTGGAACCATCAGCTATGAAACTGTCCCCTGTCTCTTTCTGTTTCTGCAGATTGAGGAGTTTCGGAGGCTGCGGTCCCACTTCAAAGGGGCGGAGCTGCCAGAAGGGAATGATGGGATGCTGGGGGACAACTTCCGTCCCACTCAGCCGCTCAGTGATAGGACGGTCCGTGCTGCCTTCCAGTGACACCAGCTCTCCACGGACAACCTTCAACAACAAGTGGGATCTAGTGATACAAGTGTAAAAGGTACAACATGTTGCAGACTGAATCATAAGACATGCTCACTGAGGTCATGTACATGTGATTATGGCTCTTTAATGCAGTACTCATTGATTTTCAACATGATGCCTCAGGTGAAAACCACACCTCAGAGACATTATTGTTGTCAAAGCTGCAGTGCTGCATAGGTTGTTTTTTTTTACCATCATTGGGTAAACTTTACCTTTCAGTATATTGTAATTCATGTGGTCTGAGAGGAAACAAGAATTCTACCCACTTGGACTCTTGGTAAAAAATGTAATCCATGACACAGGCTTTAGCTAATCACAGTGTTTTCAGACAGGTAGGGGGTTAAATACATCAATGACACTGTTAGGATTAAGTCAGACGTGTCTCTACAGCTCTACTCTGTGGAATCTTGGAAAAGTGGCTTGAGGTCATCTGTATTAGTATGAGGAAGTACTTACTGTGTTGTCAGACTCATTTAGTCTAATATTTCAAGACTAGTTGACAATTTCACTTGAATTTTAAGAATTATTATTAGGGAAAAATCAATTAAAAACAATCCATTCTCAAATATTTAAGGGTTAGGGTACATACAGTAAATTTGTACGTATATGTTATATATCTTATGATAATGTGAATTATTCTTAATAGATGAAGTGAGTATGTAATCATTGCACCTGGTCAAAGGTGATACTGATGTATATAAATAGAGGAATGTATCTGAAAACAAAATTTTTCAAACTTCACAAGAAACAGTGTATTAAAGCAAAAAAAAAAAAAAGCATAACTTTATTTCATCACAAAAAGTTAGATTTTTGTCCAAACTTACAGAGCAGGGTTACAGACATCAGCCAATAATTTGTGTGAAACAGATGTCACATGACAACAATGATGAATGCGGGCTTGTTGATTTCTTACCAAACTATTTTGTATGAAACACACAAATTAAAAAGATAATGAAGTCAAGAACAACATGTGGAACAACAGTGACAAACAACCAGACTATCAGGATAGTGAGGAGATTGTGTAATGTGAGATGTTCACAAATGAATCATATCCAGTTTGTTAGATGTTTGTGTGTGTTTTTACCTGGATGCTGGACCCAGATGAACAGGAGATACTGGGTCAGATTCGGAGGTTGCAGATGAGACTCTAGGTGGTGTTGAATCCATGACTATTTCTGTGGAACGGCGAGGTGTTTATCTTTTGTTGAAAAGTTGTTGCAACTGTCACAAACTCACATAACCACATGTGTGAATAGATTTAATGCCGAATATGCACAGCCAAGTAATTTGTACTTTCATTTGTTTATTTGTCAGGCCTTCTTCCAGTTCAGAGTATTAGTTTCATTGTTAAACCAGCTATATAAAATAGCAATATTTCTTATTGCAATGAAACAGTTAAAAATACACACAAATAAGAACACATCTGCCGTTCTTTGTACTTTAGTCAGTTCAGCACATTTCCTCACAGGGGACAGACTTTTAATGGGAGTGTGCATGTGGTCCCTGGAGTATTTGGATCCTCTGAAGCCACAGAGTAATGGATCAAACCCTGGAAGATCTAACCCAGTTCAGTTACTAATCTGGGACTAGCCTATATACAGTATGTAGTGTATGGCAGATTTAGCTCAGCAGCGCTGTGGCTCCAAGGAGGACCTGTTCTTTTGGAGTTCAGGAGGGACGAGGAGGGTAACTGGGACTTCGAATAGGAAGGAGGGCAAAACATCTTGAGTCAGATTGAGTCACTGTATTTAGTTACATGTATAAAGAGTTACAAAGGAATGTCATGTGACTATCAGAGAGCCTTAAAGAACATAATGTCAGGAACAGGAGGAACACAGTCTGCTGGGGCGCGCATCACTAAGAGCCACAAACTACTGTATATACCAATAATATTAACCCATAAAGACCCAAACATCCATTGGCGACTGAAATATTTACTGACAAAAACTTAAATAACTGTTGATCCACTAATCCTATCAATCCATGTAAATAATTGGTGTAAAGTGCACTTTGCCATCTTCTCATGGTCATCAGATACTGTGATTGAACAAAAACTACATGGATAGATTTTCGATGCAGGCGTCTTGCATCCTTTCAGGTCATGAAAAACACACTTTAGCCCACTGATGCTAAAAAAAACTATCCGTCACTGCAGCTTTGCGAAACCGATCTGAATAGTTATGAAACCGATGCAGCTGTGGTTTTGTGTGGTAACAAAATTACCCTGAATAATGCCGGTCAGCAACAGTTAGTCTGCTTTTTTCATTTCACATTACTCACTCCCAGTTTAGTTTAAGCTCTGACCACCTTAATACCTATTCAAGACACCTACATAGCGTCTAAGAGGAAAAGTGAGTTGAGATGAGGGGGATCGAGGGATAGCGTGATGAGAAGGGGTGAGAATGCCAGAGGGATGAAAGTGGAGAAAACAGAGGCAGGGCAGAGGAAAAGGGGAGAAAGTACAGAGGGCTATTGTTTGTAGTGTAAATGGATACTGATCCGGCCCACCAGCCCAAACCCACCTGGGACGAGGCCTGCGAAGGAGAGAGGAAGGTGAGCAGAGGTCGCACTGTGAAGTAACATTGAAAAAAAAAAAGTGTGAGGGTGACATTTAGAATGAAGCAGGAACATTCATGGTATATTATTAGTACCAGAGCTGCTGTAAATGTTCCAGGACGCCGTTTACCTTCAGTCTGCAGGGTCTCATAGACGTCCTTCTCCTGAAACAAACCAGAGCGGCCGACGATACCTGCATGAATCAGCTCTGACCTGCATCTGCGCGTGAAAATAAACAGACGGTCAGCTGCTGAAAATAGTAGATAGTGTTGTGGAAATAATCATCCTGTCTCACCACCTTTTATTTAAACAGAATTCAGAAGCACTGCAACTACACAATCAGCAGATGTTGTACATACACGACTGTACTTACAATGTGTGTTTGTATTATTCCAATGTTTGAACTCATATGTAACACAATGAACAAACCTGCAAGTGTTGTGCTAATCACATTGTACAGATCACCTGACATGTCGTGAACAGAGACCTGTATTGCTCAGTGACAATCTCTGGAATAGAATAGAATAGAATAGAATAGAATAGAATAGAATAGAATAGAATAGAGTTTATTGCCATTTACACAGGTACATTGCTTAAAGGTATAAATATTTAAAAAATCATAAAAAACAGGCATAGACACTAAAATGAATAATAAAATTTAAAGCACAATCAAAGTTAAACGTGCACATTATAGCTTCTCTTTTAATTTGTTGTTTACTTTGACATTAGGCCAATGTATTTCACATAATGAAAAAATTGTATATGTATTTATCCTGAAACTTAGAATGTGTTTATCTAGCAATATACAGATGAAAAACCAAAAAGGGAGTGATTTTTTCCAGCCAGTTTATTCAAATGGTAAAATCAATATCTGGTCTTTAGGGGTTTTACATTTTGTGGGTAAAAGAAGCAGTGACAACTCCATAGTTATCAAAACAAGAGGATTATGTTATCCAAAAGGCAAAAAGAGAGAAAGGTGACAGTGTTTTTATAGTTCTAATACAGAAGGTTAAAAGACGAAAAGAGGAAATTTGAAAGATGCTGTCTGTCTAATTTGGTTTAGTCTGTATTTTACGTTTCTTTATGATGCTTCTTCACTCTAACTCAATGTCACTACATATGAGGGTTACCCCTCAATGATTCCTCAAGTATTGATTATTAGATATTTGCATTTTAAAATGTGCAATGTATTATTTGTTACAAGCTGATGCTGAACTCTTTTAACAGCAGCCAAATGTAAAAATGAGGAACCACTTTGTGCTCGACAAACGTGGATTTCTCATTTCTGTAAAACTAACTCACAGTGTCACTGCATTGTCACTTAGGTTTGTTTTTCATAGTTTTTCTCAACACATAACACAGTGGCTCTGAAAATGTCACGATGTCTGATGAAGTATTAAACATGAGCAGTCAGACGGTGACCAACTGAGAGTGTAAACCATCATTTACTTGAAGGGGTTTTAACCAAAATACCAGTAATAATCCTTCATTTGACAGACATTTTTAGGGGAACCTATAAATTGAGAGTGATGGCTGATCTGAGCTTTTATAAAGGGTAATTAATGCTCAACTCCTCAAGAAATACTGCACTAAGTGTGTGATTTATAGGAAACATGATGATATAATGTAGTTTGAAGTCATTATATGCTTAAAAAGTGCTTTCACTAGCGAACACATTCGTTCAATAACACCAGAGATGGAAATTTCATTAACTTTTATAGAGTGAACGCACACATAAGGAGTCTTGTTACTGTTGAATTTGTTCCAGTATGAAATAATTGGCACCTTATAAAACAAATCATTGCATCCCAGCATGTAATCACACCGTAGAGTAATAAAATTGTGCTTCATTTCAGAATCACCAGCTCGCTCTCTCAGTCTGTTTCCCAACACATCTGCTTTCTAATTTCTTTGAGGTTTGATCTATGTCGTCTCTGATTTACAGGAGAAAAGAAAGAAAAGAGTGGTTGAGTGGAAGCAGAAAGAAGAGAGAAGTGATGTGGTTTTATAGTAGCTCAGCTGCAGACCGGAGTTGGACGAAGGAACGACCGATCTCTCGACTGCGCCATGTGTTTGTGTGTCTTTGTGTGTACAGTAGGTGTGATATGCTTCCCTCTGTTTGTGTAACACTCTCCGTTGGCCTGAGCGAGTGTGTATTGTTGGCTACTTTGCTGTGTGTGCGAGCTCTGATTAGGTGATAGGAGGCTTTACAAATGGCCCATCGCTGCTGTCACAACAACAGGAAACACAAACCACAAACGCACCTGAATACGCACATTCGCAAAAATACACAAACACACAGACAGGCAAACACACCTACATCGCATCACATTCTGTCACCATTGGAAAGGTTATCTCTGAAATGTAATAGGCCACAGGAAATAGTCATTCTGTTAAAAATGGAATTGGTTCAAAGTAATGAAACTTACATCTGAATACTGTGATTATTTTACCAAGACACATTTCGATAAAATCTTTAAAGTATTGATATTCCAAACACTCAGTAACAGGAGGAAGTTAGATTACCAGAACATACTGTACATACGATTACCAAAGTCACTGACAAATCACTGCTATGTATCTACAGACTGTATCACTCACTGAATAAAGTATAAAACCCATTGTTTACACACATCTGTATTATGGTATCATAAATGTTTCTTCTTCAAACTAAAACTCATCTGCTTATTTTGACAATTGCTCAAAATAACACAGCGTCTTATAATCATGTAGTAATATTTTACATTATAGTAGTCTTAGCTCTGTTTTTAGACACAGTAAAAGCATAAATCACTTCCATTTCCTGTACAGTTTGTGTTGTCAATATCTGCACTAAAGATCTGTTGTAATTGTACAAAAAAGGTCAGAACTGTCACACTTTTGTCTGAACCGTCAAGAAACGACAACTTGGCAAAGACAATAACATCACATAATAACTTTATACCTTCATAATCAAACTCATCCATATAGAAGAAACGCTGCCATTTCAGCATCGAACTCCATTCTTTTCATTTAGAGCTGTGTCCAGTGGTGGAAATAACAACAGTACTTCTAATTTGATCACTTTCCATAAAAAAACCTATAAAAGGTGCTTCTTAGCCGTTGTAATTTCAAGGTTCTTTATTCTGAACACTCTAATGATCACTTTAGGTTGTTTTGTAGTATCTGAGAGTAGAGATAATACATATAGCTCCTTTAAGACATAAATTAAAGCCAGTTTTCTCAATGTTGACAGCATTGTTACATCTAACAAGCCTCACACTTTGCAGTTTATCTATGATTTCAGAGGGAAAATATAATTCAAATATGCAAGTGAGACCCAACCAAATGTATTTACATCAGAATGACAGTACTTTTATTGTTTTAGCTGTTTATTATAAAGCTTTTTGTCACAATGAGGGAATGAAAACAGGAGCACGAGGTGTAATATTAATCTCTAATGATAAAGTACAGACAGATTGTTCTGTGGTTTGTTGTTTGAAACTAATTTTATATTGACATAAAACAGTCCTCATAACATAGATATTGAACACAAATTGATGGTCCCTGTTTGTCCAGACAGCAGTAATGATCGCTTTTAATGAGCAAAATATAAAGCCGACATCTGGATGGGTAATTTTCATGATTTCTGGCTGATAACGTTCGTCAGTGTGACTTAAGAGGGACGATATGAGACAAACTGCACATACACTTTAAATCATAGAGTATGGAAGCCTTCACAGATCTCTATCATCATCAGAAGAACACTACGCTCATCCCTCTGTTTGTATTGTTTGAAGGAGTTATATGAGTGTGTGTTTGTGTGTGTGTGTGTGTTTGTTAAAGGTACTGTGTCTGAAGAACTGAGCATAAATAAATAAACTGTGAGAACTGACGACTGTTACTGTAAAACAACAATAAATTACAACACTGACTTACTGAAAATGTGTTTTTTTCCTGCATTGAAACAAAAGTACTTTCCAGTTTGAGCACCTTTCAGTTCTGCTATTAAAGAATGAGGCCATGACCAAGGTGTTCCTCAACAGGTATTAAACAGTTTAGATCAGTAGGTGGTTTCGGTCGACGGTGGATGTTTGGGTCTTTAAGGGTTAAAAACCAAGACATTAATGTTTTTATTATCACTGAGTGCCACAGGAAGGTAAGCCACAAAGGTATTAAAAGATGGATTAACACATTGCAGCACAACTAAAACTAAAATATACCAAAATAATACCACGTTCATCCTTTTGGTAAATTAGGAGGATTAGCTCCTTAAGACCCGTTCTGTTCTGTGTTCTGTGTCTGGTGAAGTACGTCAAACACCCCAAAGGCTTCCTCAAATATTTAAAGCCAAATTCTGGTAGATTTATGAAGGTGTGGTTGTGCGGTGTCAGCATGACTTAAGGTTTACGTTTACTTTGCTTGATCCAGTGGGATGAAGTAAATGTTCTGTCAGAATCATCTGTTAGTATCAGATGTCGTCTGCTCTGTTTACACTCACCTATTCTATTCAGATGAGATTATCACGCTCACGTCTACTGATATCACATGATGCACAGCCTTTTCCTCAACGATTTACTTTAAGTACCAAGATAATGACTCGACTTCTAGTGATTCAAGAACATCACATGACTGTAAGCTACAAAAAATTATAATGAGGAGGATTTATATAGATATAGATTTGATTTACTTCATTCCACAGCAGCTGTTCGTCCTGACAGCTCAATTCCACTTTCTATCTCACATGGGTGTCTGGGGTCAAACTCATTATTCACTTCACCAAAGTGTCCTTAAATGGAACAGACTCTCCTAGAGCCAGAGCTGAAGTTGTGTCATAGTCTGCCCAGACATTCACCATTATAAACATCCACCTAATGAGGCAGAAATAACATCAAATACTTCATATTATGTCGATAAACCTGCTGATGTCTCCTTAGAGGTCGGCTGTCATTTGCAGGTAACTAGTTTTTATCTAATTGACCATTAAATGAATGAATAAAAGTAAAAAAAAAAAAGACTAACCCATGCTAATGTAAGTATATTGTCACGTATGCAGATGATCTATATCTACATAACACTAACAGGTATCTGACGATAAATACCAGTTGTTGTATTCACTTGATATTAAAAAACTTCACTAATAACATACCTCACTGTCACATTATGCTTGAAGAGTTTTCTCTCATCTTCTTTTTACGTTTTCATTCCTTTTTGACTGTTTTTATGAAGTTACCTCTTGTAAAACAATGAACATGTGAGTGCTGCCCTCTGCTGTTCTAAACAAGACATCACACAACACGAATACTAAGATGCAGAGTGTGAAGTTTACCATGATAAACTGTGAAGTCTATCAGGACACAAACATTTAACTTGATATTTTCATCTCATGCCTGATGTTTAAAGGTCATAAGGAACTCAACATGTGCATATTCACATTATAGGCTCAGAAATGTTTATTCTTACCTTTATCATTGTTAGTGTTTCTAGTGAAAACCGATGGTTGTCACAGCATCACTTCTGTGTAACAATGTGATAATTAGCTCATTATGTCAATATAATTACATAAAAAAAGGATTACCACTTTGGCCACTATATATTACAGTAATTTCTATTAATTATGTGGTTCTATAACATGATTTTTTTCTGCTTTGGATCTGAAGTGTTGGATCATCATAGTTTTATATATATATACTGTATATATATTTTATTTATAGATTTTTTACATTTTCAAGAACAGACATAGGATACATCACAAAACAGAAAAAGTGAGAAAAAGAAATCCACCCTCCTCCGCCCATTTTCATTTTTGTTATAATAAAAAGCAGAAATCTGAGCAACAAAACGCTCAAAGCATCATAAAAGCAACTAAAAGACTGTATTTAACCTTATGTTTTTGTTCTTGATTTCCAGTGACCTATAGAGACGGCCTAAATCCTAATAAATAACAACAGTATTAACGTGAATATCTATATTTCCACTGGTGGCAGCTCCTCCTGTGACCAGCAGGGAGCTCTGTGACGACGTGAAAGAAACAAGCCAGTGTGGCGTGATCCTGGCAGCCGTGTACAAAGAAAAAAATACAACCTTAATATGTTGTATAAGAACATGTGACGCACTTTAATACACATTGGGGTAATATTTCATTTTGATCCTTTAGAAAATAGTCTGAATGTAACGCATGCGTGTTAATGTTGCAAAAATCACCTTTACATATAATAAACAGTGATCACAAACACATGAATATGCAGTGAGGATAAGAATAATACTAATTCAGTGTGATTAGAAATTAAAATGAGGCCACTGCAAGTTAATTATATTTTCTGTACCAATCTGTTTGTTTGTCTTTTAGAAGTAAAGATAATGTTGATTTTCTCAAATTCTCATGTATGTTTTATCAGATAGATGT
>JAPQRQ010000010.1:10178936-10189490 GCA_037367365.1 Apogon talboti | reverse complement strand
TTTCCTTTCCTTTCCTTTCCTTTCCTTTCCTTTCCTTTCCTTTCCTTTCCTTTCCTTTCCTTTCCTTTCCTTTCCCTAATCCTTGATCCTAAGAATCCTAGTTGCATAAAATCTGAGTCTAATATGAATCTCTTTTAAACCTTAAAGAATAATCCCACAGTACAACATCTCAAAGCTTAGTTCTATTTCAGTTCAACACCGCAAAACGCAAAAATATTCAGGTTGTTGATTTATTAACAAACCCCCAGTTTATATTTAACATATATATTTATATATATCATATTTGCAGGAAAATATATAACCAAAACATTCATTTCAGCTTACACATGTAGGGTTTCTACTTCAACCTTGATCTGATTGAATCTTTGTTTTAAGTAACTTTTTTTTTTTTTTTTACATTTATATTAAATATAAGAAATTGTCCCCCAGACTAGTGTGTCTAGTGTGTTCTGAAAACACACTGAGGACAGGACCTCCTGATCGGTCTCTGTTTCTGCTGGAGGTCATGCTACACAGTGGTTTTATCAGACCAGAGTCACAGATGAGTCCACAGGGGTTTGAGTCCCAGCTGAACTCTGCAGAGCTGAGCCTGGCAGGTCCTGACAGCATCTCATCATCTCTGATTTACAAAGCGACTGTCGAAACAAAGGCCTCAGTCATTAAATGTATGGATTCTAAGGGCTTACTTTAAAGAAAGACACATGTTAATAATTGAAATCCAGTGGGAAAGAACATCTATGACAGCTACAGTATGAGAACCGCTGAGGTGCACCAGTGGGAACATACATCAGTGCGACATCTAACTCAAGTCATATTAAAAAGAAGTCTCTCTGCTCTGTGTACTTTCCTGTGCTGCATTACCGTAAGCAATCTAAAACTGTCACATAAAGTTAGAGACTAAATTAAGCAAAGGAAATGTGATGGTAAGTAAATGCAAACTGATATTGCTTCCTCTTTTTACGTCGTGTCACAGTTATGAACAGACATGAAATGAGAGACAATATTGAAACTTTAAACAAAAAAATTATTCACTCATAGAAATGTAATATAAAATAGAAACTAAATCTACCCTCATGGATTTATCTGCTACTGCAGAAATACAGGCAACATGGTGCTGAAACCCTTTTTTTTTTTTTTTTTAACTCACGACACATTCTTTAATATTCTTTTTCCCATTTCTTCTGTTCCACCTCTAGGTTTTTATGTGCAAATTGCAAAAACAGGTGGAGAGCCAGATGTTTAATAATCTATGAGTTCAATATTCTCTGCATATAACAACCCACAGCAAATGCTGTCTCTTGGCCACAAATGTCCAAACAATGTTCAATCACTCTGAAAATGAAAAATGCTAAAAAAAACAAAAAACAAAACAAAACAAAAAAAAGAACAGTGTTAAAAGTACGAATAGTTAAAACATCACAAAAATGAGGGCCGAGTGTTACTGCTGCACTGAAGTCATATTTTCTTGGTTTTGATTTAAAATGTGTTGCAGCTCTTAAAGCATGGAGCTAAATAACATAAAATATCTAAATGAACATCCAGATTATGATGCAGACTTTTTTTTTTTTTAACTCGGTGTGGCTTCTGTGGCTACTGTGGATGGTTTTAATTCTTCTGTCACTTCCTGTTTTGGAAATAGAACTCTTTAAAACAGCAAACATCAGAGCAAGTTTCATTATCCTTCTTTCCAGTCAAATATACTTTCCACACAAATCATCTCCATTCTCTGAGTCACAATGAGGGTACAAACAGAACATATATAATCTTTTAACAGCCACGGTAGCAACTGAACATCTTTCTTTAATCTCTTAAACAGAGGGAAACTCAACTCACATGATCTACATTTATGGAAAATTCAACAGCTTCTAACAACTGTAAAATCTTTGGTTGAATAGTTCACTTACTATCCTTTACACCTAAAATTCAGCAAAAGGCTGCGACTGAATCTGGGTTTTCCACTTCAGAAACAAGTGCTGCCTTTCTTTCGAGGCCAAAAAGAAACTTGTTGCACTTCTTTAGATTTTCTGGATTCTGTTTATACCATGGTGTATTGAATTGTATTACAAATATTAAATCTCTCACACATTATATTTTTGTATGCTCATGTTGGATGGTCCACCACAGACTAAAACATTACCATCTTCTTATTTATACATCTGTTTAGGTCTGCTTCATCATAGCCTCAAAACAGCATCAATCAGAAAAGTACAGTAGTAGCAGTTATGGTTATTAGGCCTTGGAGTTACACTTATTGTCTGTACCAAAGGGTTGCACTGAATCAATAATGGAAGTGTGTAAATATGCTGCTCTGTCCCAAAAACATAAAGATAGACATTTTCAAAGTGACTGCAAATATTGGAGGCAGAAAAGTAAGAAGAGACTGAAATGTTTTGCCTGATTTAGCTGATTAACTTTTTTTTGATTATTTGTTGTTTCATGATTCTTTAGTGTATTTATTATCATGATTTGTATATAAACCCTATTAACTGTGCTGCTGCCTGTCTTGTATTGTATACATTTCTATTCATAATATACCCTTCCTGGTTAAATAGTGGTTAAAAAAAACAATGTAATGTTATATAGCTTTACTACAGAGAGAAAAAAGCTGAAAAGCTATATACATTGTTTACCAAAAGATGAGATTTTAACAACCCCAAAAGCTATTAATGGGAAGTATAAAAAAGGGGAAGCTCAATGGCACTCCTTTCGCATTGGTAATTCCATCCATTGTTAATATAAAGATATTGATTCATGCAGTTTTATATTATCACAAGATTGACTCACATCAGATCCTACAAATATGAATATAAAAAAGAAAACCACATTTGGAAACAAAAGTAGGATATGAAACACTTGACTGATCCCGAGGGGGGGAGTTAGATTTTTGAGCAGCCGAAAAGACAGAGGAGACAAGGATACAAAAAGCATACTAACATAAGAAAGACAAAAGAAGTGCTGCATTAATTAAATTAAATAAAAAAAAAAAAGCTGTAGAGAAATGCAGAGTGAGTACATGTGAGAACAGGAGGCATTAACAACATGTTTAAAAATATTCCACTATCCTCACACATTTCCAGTTTTAAAATACTGTACGTATATTGTGTGGTGACTTTCTTTCTTTTCACCTTCATTTTAACAGGAAGTCCTACTGAGGTCACAAATCTCTTTTATATGTGAGACGTGGCCAAGGTAGCAGCTGTGCAAACCCACAACATATTAAAATGGAACATATACAACATGATAAGCGCAAGAGGAACTATTTAACAGAAAAAAAAAAAGGCACATGCCATCTTTACTAAATTCTTTGTCCTGCTCTTCATGGATCATTGTCTGCAGTAAAACATTCTGGATAATCTTTTAAATCTAAAACCTTACCACATTCTGATGTAAAATTTCACTTTTTTTTCTAGGTGTAAGTTTGCTCAGTGGATACCTTTTCTCTTTTTCTCTGATTCTGGATAGCTATAGGGCTCTTTTATACCTTAAGGGCTGGCTGATTTTACCCAGGAGTGGATTGCTGTGCTATGAATCTATAATGTAATCCCCCCAACATGAAGAGACACACATCATTCAAATGCTACAGTACATTACAATTTCAACCCATCAGATATGTTGGAAGGCTCATGCATGGAAATCTGGGAGCTGTATGAGCTAGTGTGTATGTGTGTGTGTTAGGGTTGAATTGTGCATATGTTTCTGTGTGTTGAGAAGCATTAGCATATACTAGTGTGCATATGTTGTGGATTTACACGTATGTGTGTGTAGAGAAGCATTTTAGTGTACGTGTGTGTTTGATTGGTTTAGTGCGCATGTGGTTTTGTGTGTGTATGCAGTGTGTTTCTGCAGAGTTTTATAGAGAGAAACTGTGTGTGGGGGAGGAGAATGTGGAAGTGAATTATGCCTTTTTTCAGAGGGGAGGGGTGCATATATGTATGTGTATATGTGGGGGAAGGGCGAATCATGCACTGTATATATGTGCACTAAGTAATGTGTGGGCTGGTGTGTGGCGTGTGTGTTTGTGTATGAAAAAGAGGGAGATTGCTGAGAATGGAATGGAAAAGAGAAAATGCATTTTATGGCATGTACAGCAAACTTCACGGTGTGTTTGTGCATTTATGTTTGTTTGTATGGGGTGTTTCCTTAATGTGTGTGTGTGTGTGGATTTGTTATCATATGTATGTGAACAGGTGCAGAAGGTGTACTGTATGCGCACAATCTGTGTGTGTGTGTGTGTGTGTGTGTGTGCAAATGTGTGGGCGGTAGGCAGAGCATCTCTTTGTTTACGTGCATCTGAGTGTATGTTTTTATTCCCAGATAATGGAAATGTGTTGTTCCATCATTAAAAACCAACCAGACAGACTGAAAACAACATCCAGTCCGCTTTTGTTTTTAATCTGTGCTTCCCTTCACCCTTAAACACACACACAGACAGGCTCATAACCCGTTTAATTGTTTAATCTACTAAATATATATATATAAATATCTCAACCCTATTGACTTGTTTACTGATTTTCGATTTTTGTAATTAATTTCAGTAAATTAAATAACTACTGCCACTATTATTTTCACAAACTGAATTAAAGCCTTGTGGCATTAATGCAAATAAATCTCTAATTAATTTCTTCAGAGACAGGGCTGAATGAGGCAATCTGGTCGACAACAAGGACCTTAAGCTCCCAAATCAGTAGTATTGCAACTAAAACTACATGAACTGAGACCAAGTCAGCAACAAGACAAAGAGCATCAAGACAAAACTTAAGGGGTCAAGACCAGTTCCAGGTTTACACCGAGACAGACTGAGACCAAGATACACAACAAAAGACTAACGACAGCGAAGTTTTTCTAATATTATAGACTGATATGGAATGAGGGCTGAAAAAATTCCCTTGTCCAGTTAGTAACAGAATGAAGCATGATTTTTTTTAGGTGTACAGCTACACTTTGTCCAAGACAGAGACAAGTGAGCAAGTAATGATGCATTTGAGAAAGAGACAGGATCAAGACATTCAAATCGTGATTAATGTTGACAATTCCAACTCCAAATCAGTCTCACTTTGATGAAAAAGAAGATGTTGGAAGTTAACCCAGTCTGGTACCACATGATGATCCTGTGGTGATGTAAACTAACTATTTCTGGAGCTTCAACTCATCCAGAATTTAAAAACAAAGCACACAAAACCAAGGTGAAGACATTTCAGTAGACTGCCTCCTCATCTGCTTGATTGTAATTGTTGACTGTGCTACTACATACAGTATGGAAATATTGGACATCCTGTATGTCGTCACGTGGGCGTCCTTCCTTTATCTATATTTGGATGAAAACAGAACACACACATCTAATAACTTAGCCAGAGTAAAGAAATGAAAAACATATAAGAATAAGCAACAATACACAAAATTTAAAAAGCAGAAAAGATTTTTGTTTTTTCAGTTTGGAAAGGCTCAAATCCAAATCAACAAATAGACGAGTGACAAAAACCAGCATAGTGTCTCAGTAGAGCCGCAGCTAATAATTATTTTCAGTTAATTTGTTGATCATTTTCTGAATTTTTCAATTAGGTGCTTGGTCGCAAAACAAACTATGAGGAAATGTTGAGAAATGTGGGTCAATCATTTTTACCAAACCACTTATTCAATTTACAGGCATGAGGAAGTAAAAAAAAAAAAAAAAAAAAGCCATCTGCTCTGGAGACACAATGGTTAATAATCTCCCATAGGTGTGCAGCTGGAATGACACTTGGGACTGGCCAGAAAATGGTATGATTCACACCATTTTCATACTCATCAAACCATTCAGATGGGAGCATCCTGGAAGAGCTTATTATCACCAGGTTTGTCTGTATTTAAACAAGAAAAATTAAACACTGTTTCTTAAGAGTTAATAGAGTTTGTGGTCATTCATTGACACCTGTCTGGACCTGGATGAGTTCTGACTCTCTCATCCTCCTCTAGATGGAGCACATCCTGACAGTCTCTCACCAACATTTTTGTCAAGCTAGTGACAATAGAATGGTGGTAAAGCTTTGTCAGTGTTACATCACTGACAGGTAAGAGAAACAAAGACAAAAAAAACCTGTTCATCTTCAGTGAGTTTTTAATGTGATACAGGTGAAAAGCCAACAATAAATAAGAGAAAAATAAATTACAAAATCGTTTTTCAGACTAAATGAGGAAATTTAGTGCCATTTAATAATATTTTGAATCAATAATTACATCAACCATGAGGTTCATGTGATCACTCACTCATTAAATAAAAATAGGTTTCAGAGGGTGAATAGGTAGAACTTAGCATGGTAATATAGATAAATAAATGAACTGATGAATAACCTACCTACAAGACATAGAGTATTCAAGCTGAAACTTGTCGACAGTTCTGAGTCCAATATGGTGGATTTGTAGATGTGCCCTGATCTGTCCATGTAAGAAATAATACAGTGTCACCTCTTATCAACTTGAATTGTTTGACAGTTGCAAAGACTATTTTATATGATTAGTTGGTGTTGGTATATAAAGAGATAACTGAGGAAAAAGACAAAAATGTGTAGTGCTTGGTAAAGCCAGTCCAAAATGGCGGAATAGAAGATTTGTGGCAATGGAACAAGTTCTTTTTCCATCAATTGACCAATTAGAATTAAGAAATTTGGAACCATGGTAACAGTAAATTATGCTAACTTATACTGCTAGCTAACAAAAGGGGAAATATACATGTTACATTTAAGGTTTGTTGGTGGTTTAGTAGATATAATAATCATTGTATACTGAAAATAATAATGTACCAGTACTATTATTATAATATTCTGTAAATAATATAAACATAAACATACATTTTGATAGACTGGATGTCCGTACATATCTACTCATTTACTTATTTTATACTATTTTTCAACTCAGTGTTTTGTCCGTGTTCGAATGTTTATTTATATTAGGTTTATGTTTAAGTGTGTTCGTTTATTTTTAAACTGTACGTCGTGAGCTAAGAAAAACCCGAAACTAAATTCCTTGTATGTGTTCACATACTTGGCAAATAAAGCTGATTCTGATAGTGTCCTTTTAGTTTCCGCTCAGAAAGATTGCGCTCTTATTTTGACAGAACACGACTCGGTTTCCGGCTGGGGCTAATAATTGTTAGCTTGAAGATGGAGCTCTTTGTATGACTTTTCGGCGAGGTACCAAGCAGAGCACCGACCCAGTACACGCGTGGCAGCAGCAGCAGCTTCAGCAGCAGTGAAAGTCCCAATAAGGGACAGACAGGGTCCAACGTCCCCTGTCCTACACACTCGCAGCTACAGGATAAAACGAGGGAACCGGCCGACCAGAGCTCCGCCGCTTTGTAGGTTTCTTTTCTGCGTCAGGTATCAAAGAAGTGCATTTACCGGGAAGTTTGACTCTCACAGCAGCACTTACTGGAGCATTAAAAGCCGGTGCGAGGACAGCATACTACAAGTAAACTTTACCGCTTTCACCAGCCTAGTTTTGGTTTATTTCAGCAGCTACAAACCTGTATTTGTTTCCTAAAAGACGCTCATCACGTATAAATGTCCGTGGCAGCTTCCCTGCGTGGCCGCTCAGGGACTCGCTGAAAACCAACTTTCTAAAAACAATAGTAACCTTATCTTTGTGACTATAAGTGAATAAAGGGAAGAGGAGGAGGAAAAAAAGAAGAAGCAGGAGGAGAAGTGGATGTATTTTCAGCCATGGATGTAACAGTTTACCCGCCACCTCCTCAGGCTCTGGCCGCCACTGATCACTCCAGGCTGGGGCAGCTCTCCTACCCCGACCCGGCCTTTGGGACCAACAAGGTAAGCACTGGAAAAAACCAACCTACTTACTGCTTTTGTTCTGCTTTATCTGGAAATTAAACCTCTCTTTGTAGTCTAATTCTTCTTATCTTATCCATCACCCCTCTCTGTGTGTCTTCATCTTTTCTTGACCTGCCAATTAAGTCCTAATTAATTGCTTTATTAGGCTCTAGTTAATTAACGCTGCTCCTGAAGGTAACTACAGTTACCTCCCATCTAACTCCTGTCTTTCGATCATATCTTTTTTCCCAGTAATGGGCTGGCAATTTAATTCTGGGTGTAGTGTCAGGGGTGTAATGATACCTTTAATTAGAACCCCACCACTCCTAATTGAAGGGTAATTAAGCTTAAATATGTTCCACATTAAAAATACAAACATAGCACTTATGGAGAAGGATGTGCATTCCATTTTTAAGCCATAAGAAAAGGCACTAGCATTTTTTTTATCCTGCATGATTTTATTTGTCTACTAATTCCTCTGGTTCTCCCTGGTGATTTTAAGATAATAGATGTATGTAGGGAAGCTCTCTGTTGTCTTTTTCCCTCCAGAGCAAGGTCAAAGGTCAGGATCAGATTCAGAACAGAATCTTGGAGCCTGTAGACAGAGACCGACCTTGAGTCATATCATCTTATATTTGCAGGACCATCTCTCTCTCTCTCTCTCTCTCTCTCTCTCTCTTCATGTCTCTGTACACTTATGGGTCTGTTTTTTTTTTTTTTCAGAGTAAGGTGTTTGATACACAGGGACTCTGCTCCTTTGACAGTGATGAATTGCTTAATTATGTAATTAAGCTAAGCTGATGAGTGTGGACTAGTAGAGTCAACCACAGTTTATTAACCTCTCCTCAATCTTTAATGTGAACCACAAGACAATTCAGACATCTACTGGATACGTTTTTACTATATTCAAAGTAAATAGAAATAAATAATCAGAATTATAATGCCAGGTATGTACACAAATGGTTCCCACTTCCCACTAGTTAATTTATTTAAGCCGCATTTATGATCTGTGGAAAATAGAGATAAACCAAGAGGACATAATGGAAAAAAGCTTTGCTGGCTATATTCAGATGTTATCACAAGGTCTTCAAAGTATTTGGGAACCCAAACTAGGGGATGACCAGAGGCTGTTTTGTAATGTGCTAAGAGGTCAAGTTTATACTACAGAGACATCATCCCTGTTACACACTGTAAATATTGTATTGATGGCTTCTTGTCTAAACAAGTTATGATTCAGATCATTTTAGCTTAATTAAACTAAGGCCGTTTAACCATTCTGAGCATCGTTTCAGTAGCACTTTAATGTGGTATATGTCTGACCTGAATGCCTTCACACTGACATAACAGCAGCTCAAGGTGAAACATTACAACACAGAGAGAATAAGTGCACATTTGGGTTACCTGAATACCTGATTAAGATCAATCTTAAAACGTAACCCGTAATAAAAAGTAGAAATACATTTTTAGGTCACATGAAACAAGTTTTTTTTTTTTTCTAGGTCTAACATTACAGAATGTTTGCCATAATTCTGTCTAATACTGAATGATAGTTATCAGATCAAAAATGAAGGCCTGAATAACTACTTACTTTTTACAGTACTATTAATTTATTGGGGATCACTGAGACACAATAAAACACTCATCTTATTATTATTCCAAAAGTCCCCACTATTCTCCAGCATCAAGTGAGGAAGCTTCCTCTTGTCTTACTGTACAAATGTCATGTCAAGTGGGGCAGCACAGAGCATCTGTCTGAATGAAGAAAAAGTAATAATCATAATGGTGCATATGTCTGTAAAGAGCTTCACTTGCAGATCACTCTCAGCAGTTTCATAATCTTTTTTTTAATCCTAGCCTTCCTCTGCCATAGACCTACTAGACAGTGTAATATCAGTGGACTGTAATTACTGACAGTCTGAGGTATAACATGTTTCACTTTGGCATTATTGATTGATTGGATTTTTCACAGGCAGGCTGTCTGAGCCGACCCCGTCTGCTCACGTTTACTAACTGCTCCCTCTGCAGCAGAATCACTGACTCTGTTAAACCGCTGAGCAGCAAACAGGGTGGTGTTGAGGTTACTGAAACTCTGCTTTGAACCTCTTTGTTGGAGAGCATCCACCCAAGTGTAGGCAAGAATTTAGCTGTGTCCCACCACCATAAATGTGTGGGTTCTGATGTTTTTTCTTTACATGTGGGAACCATGCCCATATACTTAAAGGGGTTCTTAAAAAAGCAAAAGTATCACAATACAGTGTACACAAAAGAGAGGTGCCACTTGTGCAGTGAAAGCTGGAGCTCAGAAAAAACAGCCACAACAATATGATATATATTAAAGTGATTTCTCTTCCAGTTGTGCAGCGGATCATGACCCCTGATTATAAAGACTGCGCATTAAACATGAAGAGAGGATTTAAATGAGATGTTTAATATAACCCTTTCATATGCTCAGACACATTAAAATGCTGTATTCATTGCACTGTTTTGTCAGCCATTGTAGCACAGGAGCATAATGTGTAGAAATGGTCTGCACACAGAATCATGCAGTAACGCATGATGTCAGTGTGTGTGTTTGTTTCATAAAGAGGGAGAGATGGAAGATAGAGGCTGGAGATGTAGAGAGTGAGTGTGGTGTGGTTGGGGGTAGGGACTGGAGAGAAGGAGGGAGGGAGGGAGGGAGGGCTGTTGGGGGTAGGGATGTTGTAGATGAGAGAGGAGAGAGAGAGAGAGAGAGAGAGAGAGAGTATGGTGGGGG
>JAPQRQ010000010.1:10156584-10178836 GCA_037367365.1 Apogon talboti | reverse complement strand
TTGTAGATGAGAGAGGAGAGAGAGAGAGAGAGAGAGAGAGAGTATGGTGGGGGTGGGGCCACTTAGGTTGGTACTATTTTTCTCTGTGTGTCTTTTGATTCACAGCTCTGTCGGTCTGATAGACGAGATCATATTACTGTGTGGGGAAACAGATGGAATAGAAATGGGGGAAAGGAAAAAAAAAGAGAGGAAGAAACAAAATGAAAAGTGTGTGTGTCAGAGGGAGAGGAGTGTCCCATACAGATGTGTTAAATGTAGAGACAAAAAAAAAACACCTCTAACACATGACTAATGTAACTTAGGTCATGGGACATATAGTAAGTCCAACCTCCCAACATAAACCCACAACTCGTCTTCATACTATTCCATAATATACTGCATTTCATTATAAACACTAGTGGTTTATTTACATTACTGATTAATGTGCAGACTATTTTGACAGTTTATTGATCAGTCATTTTATCTGTACAGTTACACAAAACAATTGAAATTATGTGCAGTGTGTGTGATTACTGCTAAATTAAACATAAATATAATTAGTTTTAATCAGAATTAGATAATGACTGGAAGGATTAGTTGAAATAGTGGCATAGTTGCTCACATTAATTGACTAAAAGCAGCTCTAGTGTCTTTACTGGGTCTAAAAGAGGCTCAACGAGAGGAATCTATTCATTTGACGAATAGAAAAGAAAAATCATGGAAACTGCTTTCAAAACATTTGTGTTGCACTGAGGTAAAATAAATTGACAATTATAAATGTTGAACGGTCTTTTTTTTCCATTAAACTCTCTCTTGAGGGTTTCAGTTGATACCCTCTAATATGAAAATGTTGTTACAGCATTAGAACCAAATGTACTGCGCAATAGAAAATAATACAACTTGAGAGAATTACATTTTGAAAAAGTCACTCTTGTTCAACCTCGTTACTTCACCTCTTAATTTTTGACAGACTCTGAACTGAGAGACTATAACACAAAGCCCCTTTCTCACTTTGTTATACATTCTAGCAGCTGGATTATTTATCGACCACTATGTTTGGGCAGAATCAGAATTTACTCAA
This sequence comes from Apogon talboti, assembly GCA_037367365.1. Taxonomy (NCBI): domain Eukaryota; kingdom Metazoa; phylum Chordata; class Actinopteri; order Kurtiformes; family Apogonidae; genus Apogon; species Apogon talboti. The sequence goes on along the minus strand of JAPQRQ010000010.1, from coordinate 10,177,776 downwards.
TATTTGAGGTCGATTTTAAAAACCACAATTTTAATATGCATTTTGGTATAATACGGAATAAATCTCCAAAAACACAATCAATATACAGTATACTGAGGTTTCTTATATACAAAATACAATATAAAGTGCCATGACTCATTGTTGCATGAGTCATATTTTTATCTAGGGCTGATGTTAAATAAAACAAGAGGCACTGTTGGCTATAAAACTGAAAAACATCACAAACACCTGCCAACTAGGAGGAGAGCTTCAGTTTGTTCCACTTCGAATATATATATAATTATTTAAAAAAAAAAAAAAGCCAAACTCTATCAGCCTGTCATACAGCTGATCTGATAGAAGCCAGTCAGCTTGAGTTGAACTTTTAAGTGGTTACTGATGAATGTTTCTAGAGTGTTTATGAAATTTAGTACCGTGTTGTGTTTATTAATGTTCACACACAAAGCCTACCACATATTCTCTTTACAGCAGCATGCACTGAACCATAACGTCCACACTGTGACGGTTCAGGACGAATACACAAATCGACGCACCCCTAGACAGTAGCCGTACGACAGATGGTAGTGCATGTGTTTATTGTGTACTGGAGGACAGATTTGCTTACTTTCTTATACTAAAGTTGGGAAAAGATCAAGTTCATAAAAAAAGTGCTAGACTGGTGTCTCTGGCCTGCAGCCAGTCGCTGTTTGTAATGCCTGTGCATGGTTTAATCAAATGGAGGGTTTGGATGGATGGATGGGTGAGTGAGTCATTTTGAATTTTGATTGGATGACTGTGCTCATACTGAGTTTCCAGAGACAATGGTAGAAATTCACTTAACGCAGAAGTTCTTTTGAGCCAGCTACAATCAGACTCATTGTATAACGGTTAAAATACAGCATTTAATGTAACGCATGTCCTTGCTAAAAAACCAGAGGAAAGAGAAGGACAGAGATGGCATGAATAAGAGAGTAGAAGAGGAAGGGATGGTTGAGCAAGGGACAGAGAGGGAGAGAGAGAGGGGCTAATGTAAACATGATGATTGTGAAAGCTGGGTGAGGTATTTCTAAAGCAAATAGAGTGCAAGAGAGCAGAGAGGAGAGGAAGGTCTCAGGAAAGAGCACAATAATGTAGACCAAAAATGAACCACCTAGTAGAAGATGGGATGTTGATTAGTCGTACACAGCATATATATCCAAGAAATCAACTATGATATGTATCAAAAGTAACCAAAGGAGAAAATGTGTATTAGAATTCTAAAAAATCAGGAAAAGACCGCATAATGCATTGTTCAGTGCACTCCAAAACCACAACCAATCCACAACATTTCATAGTCAGGAATTAATTTATTGTGATACTTATATTTAACACTCATAGCATTGCCAGTCAAAAAAGTATCATTGAATAAATACAAAAACTGTTATGTAAAGAAACCATTTCAGTATCATGTTACACATTAATGCTAGTACGAGCAGGTGGCAGTACAAACCACTGTGGAATTGTAGGTGTTGCAACAATCAATCAATCAATCAATCAATCAAATATATTTAATTAGCATCACATCATAACAAAAGTTATCTCATGACACTTTACATTTACAGCTGGTCTAAACCAAACTCAACAGTGACCATTTATATAAGAAAAAAAATGTAAGAATAGAATACATGGAAAGTTACGCTTCATGTTTATTCCTAATGAAGTTACATTTGCAACAGAACATAACCCAGCACTGTGGTAAAGTCACTCATATTGTCATGTCTTCAACAATCCAACATATATGTAAATAAAAAAATGTTATTGAAAATGAGAATTAGTTCTCAACTAACTTACCTGGTTAAATAAGGGTTAAATTAAAATTAAATTAAATACCAGATAATGTGATAAAGTGAGCAATGATAAAACAGAACATTTTACATAATGTAAAGTACTACTACATAATGTGACAAAATAAGTGCAACAGCGTCACCAATGTCCATAACTTGTTGCTACATAAACTGTGATGTCAAAACACTTTATTTAAAGTTCTCTTAAGACTCTTAATCACTATAAACACACTTATAGCCACATTAATGCTAATGGCCCACAACACAGAGTAATGAATACTTGACACTATGAGTGGAAGGAGCTGCTGGTCTAAAGATGACAATCCCCTCTGAACAAAGATGTGTAACAGGATGCAACACTTTTGTTGACAAAAGTTGGCATGAAAAAGATTGTCTAGTGTTAACTTCTGCATAGTTGCCTTATTGTTTGCTGCTGTATAGTTTAAAGGAGCATATGTTTGAATATAGAAATAGAAAACCGGATGTCTACATGTCAAAACGGGTCCAGCCCTACTTGTTACAAAAAATCTGTCTCTCTTGAATGATCTTGCCCCATCTATAGGAACAAATTAGTGATGTCGAAAGAATGCAAGCAAAACAAAACTCGTCAGCAGTGTGGTGTGAAAATGTTCCCTTCTTTCACTGGTGTAGGTCTGTGTGAAACAAGAACAACCACACGATCAGAGTCATTTCTACATTTCAAAAAGTTATGAGTTGTCACAGTCATTCTGGTTTGTCTGGAGCTCTGCATCTGTCAGTGTTTTTCATAAGCATCCTGTCAGCAGAGCATACCTGTCAGTGGGCATCATTCAGCTCCAACGAGTTGCATTTGAGTAAGATCGTGACCCCAGTAAAAGTGAGTTACTCCATAGGTATTTGGAACCACAATAAGAACATTTCTTCAAATATTATATACATATTCACATTGACTTACAGTCACATACTCTGTGGTTCTTCTCTGAGCCCATCCCCAGGCCTCCTAGTTTATATGTGATGTATTCTACTCATTTAACAACAATGCCTTTCCAAAAAGATGTTCCTTCCACCCACTCCTTTAATATGCTGCTGCTCCACAGTTTATGTGGTATATTGGTGAGCAATCTGACAGTCTTAAGTTGTGGGCTATCTTACTTTTACATGAGCTGCTTCTTGGAGGACTCGTTCAGATCACATAATTAACGGCTCCGTCCAAACTTGCGTACTTCACTAATAGTCACCATAAATGAAGAAAGTTTTGGATTCTAGTTATGGTGATCATGACTTAAAATAAATCAGATTATCTCTTGGCCAGAACACCCACCCCTAATGTAGAAACTGCAGTATTTGAGTATCATCTCTCCCACTCCAGCATCCACCTGTAGGCTCTGATTCTAAGTCACCTTGGGGGACAGTTTATTATCATCACACCCTGTTCCTCCTAGTGTATACCTGCTGAGTACATACTCAGTGTTCACGTAATAATAAATCTGCTCCACGTGAGTTGGCTGACTGAACTTGCTGTCTGTTGCGATTGCTGGCAGGTAGCCATGGCATCAACAAGATAATCCACTCCACTATAAAAAATAAAACACTCCGCATCAGAGCCTTGTGGCGGCTTTGTCACTTTCAAAGAACTGCTTGAGTCAGTCAGGATTACAGAAAAAAATAAAATGGATTTGCAGGGTACATTTAAGATGGCCTGTCACATATCTTGCAGCAATATGTAAATGTTCTTTGCTAATTGACATTTGTTGTAAAGACGCACAGTAGGACTGAACACAATCAGCTTGACTGCTTTCAACCTGAGGCAGTGGAAAAAGTCATTTGTGATGTAACAGGTTGAAAACATTAGTATTTTGTTTTAAATAAAGACTCCTCATGGCAGTATATCTTATCTTATCTTATCTTATCTTATCTGGCCCCTCCTCCGCATTTTTTTTTCACATCTTCCCATTATCCCCTCCTACAGTTTTCCAACCAGCCAAAGTGTCGGCATCTCATCTAATTATCTATCAGAACACAACCAGTCAATCTGTCTGTCCGTCTGTCCATGTTGGCTGTCTTTCCCGGGACTGAACACCTCGCCAAGGCCCCCGCACTCCCCCCCCCCCCAGCTCAGAGATGATTGGGTGACTTTCAGCGCTGTTGCTTGTGTGGCGGTGTGGCTCAAAGTCTTTCAGTTGGTTGAATCATGTGGACGAAGCGATGAGGGACTCCTGGTTGGTGGAGGAATGCCAAACGGAACAGATGGGCGGAGATAGAGCGTTGCCAGAAGAGACTAATTATCAGGATTTGGTTTCCAAAACAAACATATTGCAATCAAATCACATACGGCAATCATTGCTGCATTGTTCTGCGTCTGTGTGTACTGTATTAGTGACAATGACTTGGATCAATTAACTTGTGGAGGAAGAAATTGGACCAGTTCCTGAGGCACTATTTAGTGGTCCATTTTTCTTCAGCACTCAGCCTTTTGTTCACGATCATACAATCCTAACTATCGTAGTGTGGTGCTAATTACCACGGGTAGATTAAAATAAAATTGTTACATTTGTAAACTGATGTCTGTTTTGACCCTGTTTCCTTCTGTTACCAAAAAACATCTTAGATTTCAAGCTAAATTTGTCCTGATAATCTGCATTTCTCTGTTACTGGACTTGTGTTCCCTACACAGTTTTCTAATATTGGATATCTCATATGCCATTGAGAAAGTCAGTCTGCCTCATGCCTGATCATTTTTTGAGTGAGTCTGTGTGTGTGTTTAAGTCTTATTAACCTTTTGTCCTCTTATTTTTGCAACTTGTCACAACTTACTTTGGCAAAAAAAAAAAAAAAAGTCACACATGGTGGCGAAATTAAACAAACAGTTCTATAACAGCAAATTGGATTTGGATCACCTTAAGAGAAAAAGAGCCACTATTATAAAATAATTGACATGGTTGTGCAATATTGATTAATGTAAAGTTAGAAGGTAATAACATCTTAAAGTAAGTAAGTAAAACATATCTGGCACAAACCAGTGACAAATTTCTTCACAAAAATAAAATTGTTAAAATGCTTAGAGCAACAGACCTTAAAAAAGCAAAATTATAGACAGGGTCAAAAGGAGACTGAGTGCATGAGTATATTATAAAAGCGGTAAAAAGAAAAAGAGATGATAAAACATAGACAACAGCGGTGTCTAATGTCAGTGTGAATTCAACTTGGAGTTTTGTTGTTGCATGCAAACATGAATTTATGTTGTTTTTTTTCCGCTCTTCCTGTTAAACGGTAGAATACTTTCGATGAGTCATATTGAATTTAGGGATGGGTGCATTGTTTTATTCAGTCGGATTCTATGATGAGTGAACCCTGCCCATATCATATAAAACCTCATTGACGTCAGTTTCTGGTAGCTGTGGTAAATGTCAGCACTGGATGATTACTGGAGGATTAACTTCGTACATCAGCTACAAAAACTTAGTTTAACTCAACAAATAATGTGTTAGATGTCCAATTTATTCATTAATTGTTTTTCCTTAACAGTGATCTAACAGGAGTGATGGAGGTGGAGGTTTACATGTTAACTGTGTCTCTACACTGCTTGTGTATTATGTTGTTTTTGCTAAGTCATACCCACTTTTTTGTTTGGTCAAATTAAGAGAAGGAAAAATTCAATAATTGTTCAGTAAGTATCCCACACCATAATTTTTTTTTTTTTTTTTTTTTTTTAGAAACTAGAGAACTATTTAACATCTTCATTAAAGTAATTTATTCATAAGTCTGGAACTGTTCATCAGAGTAACTTTTAAAAGGGTGAGTGATTTTTTTTTTATTTTTTTTTTCAAAATTTCCACTTATACGTAGTAATTCCAGTTGAGAAGCCGCTGAAACCTTCAGACATTGGAGCCACCTTCTGCTGATAGTGAAAGATAATCAGTCTGTCTATTTGTGCATTAAAAAATTGGCACTGAAACATGGCACTTTACATTGTGTTTTATATCACTGTATTATTGTTTTCTCTAAGTACCAGTTTTAGTGCAATGCAATTTTTTGTTGAGATCTGTGTAGATTTTACAGTATGGTCGGATTAGTTGTAGGTCACAAAACTTTACAGCAACTCTAATGGGATGATGTGTAACATAAAAGTTGCACACATACGTGATGTCGACTTCCACTCCGGATAGTATGGCCAGTAAAAGTCGGTTTATATTGTTTCCACGGAGACAAAGATAAGACAGGTAAACAATTGCCGAGCTGAACTAGCACAGCTGTGTGAATCCTTCTCTTTTACGCACACACCATTAAGCCTCTGTCCACTCAGAGGTTAGCTGATTTATATTCCCTGATGTAGTTTATACGTGTTGTCTGAATAGTTTCACTTGCTACCCAAAGCTATGTGAAATGACAAAACCAGCCTCTTTTTGACATGTTCACTCACAGGCGGCCTCCCAACCTGCAGAAATGCTCATATTTCTATCCATGACATTGGCTTTCGTTGAAGAGTAGGTCACAACCAATGTTACCATCACTTAAGTGATTAAGGCACTTAAGTTTTGGTGAAAACCTTTCTGTGGTGGTTAGTGGCTGATGTTTTCACAAAAAAAACCTACAAAAAACAGAAAAAAAAGTCTCTAATTCGCATCATTTCTTTCACAACCCCCTCTTTTCCTGTGATGTCCCTCTTGCTTACTTCTTTCATCCTTTACTCCACATTTTATTTCCCCAAAACCTCATCTTCTGTCTCTTCCTCACTGCACTCCCGCTTTTCCTGGATACACTGTATTTCTCTCTTTTTCTTTGTCCTTGTCTGTCATCCTAATAGACTCTCCCCCACTTTCTCCCCCCTTCCACCAACCCTGACCCACTTAGCTGGCTGCTTGTTATTCAAACCTTTGCTTTGCACACACATACACACACACAAATGAAGAGGAGCAGTAGAGATGAGAGGGAGAGAGACGGAGGCAAGAAGGGGGAGAGAGGACGGGAGAGAGGGTAATTTGGTTTGACTACAAACCTTGCCATCCTTTTTAGCTCTCTCACTGTATGCCTTTCAAATACACACACATGCAGATGATGAAAAAGTCGTAATTTTAAGAAATGCCAATAGCCTCCATTCATATGAAAAAGCAGACTCTGGAATATTTACCCGAACATGTAACTCCAAAGTCAAGACACCCCTGAACTCACCTTTTCATACACTATCACCAGCATCCTAATATGAGGGTTTTTCCCAGCTCAGAATGAGGCTGAAGTGCTACCTCAGCTGTGACCTACTGAACTCAGATTTTTTTTTTATAGATGGAAAATAGATTTGCTTAAGCAGATGAGCGAGGTCCCATCTGCAGCCCGTGACTTAGGCCATCTTAAAATGTAATGTCTCCGTGATGGAAAACATGACTCATATACAGACAGGTGGCAAATTAAAGGAGGAACCTGATGGGAGAGGTCTATTCCAGGATGATAATGCTCCCACCGATAGGGCACAAGAGGTCACGGAATGTTTTGATGAGTATGAGGATTGCTTCATAAGATGTATCAATATATTTTCAGATGAGATGGAGAGATGACAAAATTCCATTTTCATTTTAGGATTAACGTTGTTCTGTTTCAGTTTTAGTTAGTTGTGTTGAAAATTTTTGGAGCACTCTCAGAGAAGGGGCTATATCTGATTATTGTCTATATTTCTTCATATATTTTTGCATTTCCATGTTTAAGTGTTGATTTAAAAATGCATTTTAAAAAATCCTTTTATTTAGGTCACAGATTGTGATCAAAGTAATAGCTAGAAGTACTTCTTGGAAATGAATATTTAGTCCATTTCAGTATATTGTATTCTGGTCAACAAGTGTTGATTAAGTTCAGCAGGACAACTTTGTTCTTTTTTTCCCTTTATTATAACTTTTGGTGGTCTCTGCCATGTTCCTGTAGAAGGGCTTTATGATTAGGTGAAAAAGTCATAAAGTGATGTGTGAGCAACATTGACTATATTTACAAAATTTTCCACTTTTTGACCTTGTTCTGAAAAAGACGAAACTCCCAATAAGCTGTTTCCTTCCTAATGATCATGAATTTGCCATTGAGATTTGTGTTCTAATGCAGCTATTGCATGTGTAGGTGTATACATACCCTGATTAAATATGTTGTTGTTTCCATGGGTGGCAGTCCTTCCATTGTGTAAACACACTGTGTAAAGTCAGCTTTTCGATATTTGCCTACATCCAATAACCTGCTGGTGTGTTCTTCTACTGACCAGAAATGTGACCTTTTCTCTGGAGCATCCATCTTGACCAGAAAGGATTTTGTTTTTATTCCACTTGAGTGTAAACGGGGGTCATGGGTCACAACTTGCAGTAAAATGTGCAAATTAGATACATTTTCTAAATGTGCTGTATATATGTCCAAAGAATCTTCACAAAACTGGAATAAATCAACTTATGTCTTAATATGAAAATGCTACTTTCAGAAAAAGTCTTAAATAAGAATGTCCAAATGGAATATGCTGTTTACATGACACTGGGAAAATAGACTGATTACTTTTTGGAATATTTTTTTTAAGTAAAGCATGCTAGCTTAAACTAGTATTAAAAAATCAACAACTACAAAGCCAGTAGTGAATTTACCCGGTACCTCCATGTTCAGACACCACTGATTCCAGAATATCACAGTACAGCAGAGGTTTTTCCATTCAATTAGATTGCCCTGAATTCTCGAACATGTTACACGCCGAACCTTGAAATTGCAGTCTTTTGCAAATATATAATTGTACAGGCTGACATTGCGATTGTGATTTGATTAATCGTGCGGCTCCATCCTGTGGGAAGGAGGGATTACTTTTTCACAAATGGAAACATAAAATAAAAGTCTTCCTAAAAATACACTGACTCCTTCTCAGTCATACATAAAGCATGTAATTTGTCCCTGAAACGTACAGCTCATCAAAGCTGACACTTTTCCACAACCGCAGCCTCTACAGTTGTAATGGAGAAAGTTTTAAAGTCAAATTGGCGTTCAGTGATAAATGAGGGACTACTTTATCTCCGTTCATGCTTGGCTGCTCAGCACTCTAGATAAACCATCAGGTCAAACAATACCCTGCAATTTACACTGTACTGTAGTGACGGCAAGTAGAAGCAGTTCATCTCACCCGTGGACTGTATGTTCTAATTATAGGCTCTAAAATTAATGCAAAGTACAGTTCACCTGCAAAATATACACAGCTGTATTTGATGAAAGTCTTAATGGTAGAGCTTTGAGTAATCTGTCTTAAATGAAGCAACAACACTATGATCTGTCCAAATTCATTCAGTCTGTCTGTCTGTTACAGAACTGTTCTTTCTCTCTGCCACTCACACTAAGCTGCCGCTAAAAAAAAAAATCATCACAGTTTGTCCCTGTCTTCGTCACTTCTTCTTTTCTTATGTAACTTTGTGTGGAGTGAGAACTGTGTGTTTTTCCATTCGATAACAGTAACGCATTAGCCTCTTGACTTGCATTTACGGATCACTTTTTTTGCCTGATTTATTTCCATTATTACGCAATGTATTATTATTGTCAAAGACATCTTAAAAATACTTTGTGCCTTAAGTGTTTTGTAATCGTCCTGTGATGGTTTGTAAGGTTCAGTGTTCACCTGTATCATGTTGTTGGTCTCTGTATGATACGTGTCGTATTAGATCTAACCCAACAGAAAGAGCTGGTTTGACAGTGAGGTCAGTGTGTCAGCCGTCCCCATGTCCGTCAGAGAAGAAGAATGGTGATCAGGCACAGAGATTGAAACCTCATTCTTAAACTTGCACTATTTCTGCTCCAGTTGTTATTTTTGGAAATGTGTTGCATTAAAAGTTCACTTAATTCAGTGTGTGCGTGTCTTAGACATATCACACCACTGTTTTGGCCCTCTGTTGACTCTGTAAACTTACACCTCATTTGCATAATACCTAACAGCTGGCGAATGGATAGGGCAGTTACACCTGTCTGTCCACCTGTGTGTGTGTGTGTGTGGGTGTGTGTGTGTGTGAGCTTTACTTCTACACACCTGTTCAAACGCTCCTCTGCATGCGTGTTTGTCAACCAAGAAAATTATCATGTACCAATGAGTTATGAAAATGTTGCATGATTTCTGGGTTGTTTGATTATTTTTTTGCTTGGCAGTGAGGTTGATAATATTTCTGAAGGACTATGGCTAAAACCAGCATAGTGTCTGATGGGGGAAAAAATAAACAAGTGTTAACAAACAGTAAAAGTAAACATGTTTAACTGTGGAATTTAGTAAAATTCTGCCACTTACCAAAAATGCCTCTTCATAATAATACTGATATTGTATGACTACTAGTGTTGTGAAGTGACAGTGGTTTTGAGAGAAATATAAAAACCTATTTACTCACTTTCATTCATAAAGTGCATGATGTCTCATAGGTGACGACAGCGTTACTAGAATAGTAATTTTACGGATTTATACTGATTTAGTCACAACTGGCACAAAATATACCATACTTTCCTCTCAGTTTTGCAAAAAAAGTTTGTGAAAGTAAATATAAAACTAATGTAATGAATTTACATCCTTAGTGTGACTTATAAAGTCTGAAAATATTTACAAAATAATAGCAATTAGCGTGTTGACCCGTGGGGAACCACAGATTCTAGATGAGATAGTTTTTATACTGGGGAGAGCTGACTTTGGGGAAAAGATGTTAGTCTGTATTTAGTTAGTCTATTCTTTCTTGATAAATTCCACTGGCATTTCTAGTTGAACAACCTCTCAAAATTTGACACCATGGCAACGTGGCCCTATTGTTTATCTGTTGCTAGGTAACCCACTTCAATTCTATGATTCTATGATTCTGGGCATAGCAATGTGATTGTAAGGCTATTGTATTCCAAAATTACTAATATCTCCCAAAATATTGGTCCTATCAACTTGCCGTTTTCGCTCTCCTCTTCCTTGACCAAAAATACACAAGTATGCCAAACTGCAGCAGTCAGCTCTTTCTGGGTTTTGTGTGATGCCCAAGACACACAGGGTCCACTTCCCTTTTATAATATAGAATTCCAGAGGTAATAGTGAAATTACATCCTATTTCATATAAACGGGGGGAAAATATGGGTACTCAGTAATCTTAGATTTTTGTTGTCATTTGTTCCATTTTCACAAAAGGCACCCATTATTATAATACATATGAGTAATAATGGGTGTTTTAGACTCAATAGTGCAGACAACACACCTATCAACCACACTGTAACACCATAACAGGACAACACATTGTCCTCTTCACAGTAAATGTTGACTGCCCCGGTGATGTCGTCCGAATGTGTGATGTGGTAATATGAGCAGCTGTCCACTGCTTACGGTGACTCACGTAAACATATAAACACTTGTTCTTCACAGCTGCCTGTAAGTTGAGACAAATAAAAAGCAATAAAGGAAAGGCCACATGAGGAAGTATAGAGGAGCTAATAATGGGAAGTAAACAAAGTGTAAAAGACGGTGTAGCCCTGAGGTGTTTGTGTACTATTCCACACAGTATACATTTATGAAATACTGCTTTTGTAGTTATACATTAATCCAGGTACTTCCCTGTTTTTACAAACAGTACGTTATTCACTGCAGTCTAGTCGAGCAGAACCACAGTGGAGCAGGGCAGTAACTGTCATTACTATATAACCTATCTTTTTTCTTTCATCTTTAAATTGTATTTTGCTTAAGGTTTCATATAAAACACCAAATGTTTCAGCTCTCAATCGTAATCCCAGACGTTGTGAAGACCTTTTATCATGATAGCATAACACCCATCTGTTATTTCAACCAGGATCAACAGGAAAAAAACTACAGATTTGACATTTATAGTGATAATTAGTATCAACTTGTTTTTATCAGAACATTTTTCCCCATAATCACCCAGTCCTATCCGACAGTATTGCTGCATTTTCATTTTAGTCATTTTCTGGCCTTTATTTATTTATTTTTAAGCACAGGACAGCGATGACAGCAAACTAGACTAAACCAATAGCGAGTCACCAGTTCTGCTCATGATCTTTTCTGCAACCATTTTGTGCCATTGCTATGAGGAATAACGATGCTGTCACAGCTGTCTCTGCAGTTAGTTTTAGTTTTTGTGCTATTCTCTATACTATAGCAACTAAGGCACAGTCTAGTATTATGGAAGCTGGGGAAATTGGAAGAACAGAAGATGGCCAGGATTAAAAAGAAAACAGAGCTGTCATTTATGAACTAGTTAATGTGAGTGGTGTTTTTGTATCAAGATCTCTGCTCAGCCAGTTAGTTATGTTCTACATGGCTTAAATGACACACTTCATCTTTAATACGGTATTTATTAATTAATTACACACATGACGGTTTAAAAACCTTAATGATGTTCAATGATTTATGATTACCGCAGAGACCCTAATTGACATTACTTCCTTGTATGTGAGCAGGGTTTAGAGGAAATGCAGTAGAGAAACACCGAGCAGTCGGCGTCACTGGACTGTAATCATACTTCAGTCATTTGGTCTTGGACAACAACAGACTTAAAAGAAGTTGTCATTGGGAAACTATTGTCAGACCTTAAGTGCTCCTCCCTCACCAGCAGGACTTGAAATGTGCAAAGGAGATGACCTACAGATAATGGACTAATCTTTCATACTGGCCACTGCCCAGTAATCTTTCTTTTCCATCTCCACCTATTGTCTCCTCGCTCGCTGCTCTGTGTTTGCTGTGTTTGATTATAGTTTGTTGACATTGTTGCTCTTGCTTTTTGTTCTGTCCAGCTGGATGGGGACACCATGTTCCTGGGTATGCCAGAATCAGGCCTTGACTTTCCCTCAACCAATCAGGTGAGTGTGAGCGTGGATTGCTTTGTTTGTGTAACATAGCCAGAGTAATTGATTGCATTGTGAAGTTGTTTCCCTGCCGTTTCTAAGTGCATTGAGCTATTTTCTAAACAGACCATATTACTTGTCAACGTGTTTTTAACATTTCCACAACGAAACCACGTATCATGTCTAAACACTGTTCAGCGTGTAACCATTGTAGTCAATGTGAAACCATGCGCTGTGAGCAAAAACAAACATGTGGCAGATGTGCGCAAATGACTGTCATGTTAATTGGCAACTTGTGTATTTACAGTGCACAGTGAATACATTGTTCGGGATGTTTACCTAAGTGTGAAGGAAACTAAAATCTGTAATATTGAGGGTTCAACATTGATCGGTTTGTTTTCCATTTGCCTTAATGCAAAGGTAAGGTAATGGAAAGCTGAATGAATGTAAAGACATTTAGCCAATCAGTAGCCTAATCTAACCATTTTCACAGATTTTTCACAAGTAAAGAAATTAACATTGTTATTGTATGATAAAGATAGCTTTGTGTCTCACATGGCATGTTGATGTGCAGTGTCCTTGGATTGAAAGCATTGTTCAGAGTGTTTCTTTTGGGAATGTTTATATTTAAAAATCCATCGAGGCCATCCTTTGTTAATGTAACATGTATTTTTTCCTGTGTCCTAGTAAAAGTGCTATACATTTTCATTTTCTAATAATAAAAAATATAGTTCTTCATGGATTGACCTTTAACTAGAAGTACAGTGATGGTGCCAGCTTTCTTTCACAACTAACGTGAAAATAATTGTCCAAACAACGTGGAAAATTTACAATATCTTTCCTAAAATTATTTCAAACTGCCCCTTTAACCTGTACAGCATCTAAATCCTGTGAAAACCTGTGGAAAACCCTGCCAAAGTTAACTGTCAAGTTTTATCTGTGCATGCAACTTTCTGTGTAAATTACAGGTGACATAACTCTCACCTTATTTACTTACACTGTTAGTTCCAGGAAAAAAAAGGCATGCATGAGCCTTTTTTCACTTGACGTTCTAAATTCATTCACACCTTGTAGAGTTGCACAGTGTAGTTTTGTAACTGTTGTTGAAGGCAGATCAATGGGTGCATTAACAGAGAAGGATCGACCATATCTCTCACAAGGTATAGAAAACATCTGTGAAGTTGTAAAAAAAAATAACCACTGCTCTCTGTTACTAAACCGAGTATTAATATACATCTTTAACTGAATATATTTTACTGATCAAATTCACTGATTCAAGGGTCCTTGCTGTTAAATCTTATATTGATTCAGCTCACATTGCAATTATATCTATAAGATATAATCAGATAAAGAGCAAATTTAATTGTCATCGCTGCAGTTTTATTTACACCTGCAGTTTATGTCTTTACAACAACCTACTCTAATTTTAATCTATTTTTTGAGGCAGAAGTTGTGGGTTGAATGATTTTTCTTTAGGCTTTACAGATAGCTTTTATAACAGGCTGAGGTCTGATCATATCATGAAGCATCTTTAAACGTGGTCTCATTGATCTGACCTTTGTCCCAATCTGTTTCTAGTAACATTTTTTTCCTCTGCTAGATTGCATGATTCTAACATGTAAATATCTGATGATGCACAAATACCCTGATTCCTCAGTAACACCGTACACTGTAAACAGTCAGTGGACAGGATGTGCTCAGATTCATTCCCTGTACAGTCATTGCATGGGGGTCGTTTTTTCCTACCGTTTGATTCTTGTTGCTTTCTTCAAATAATTTGACCATACCCCACTGTGTCTTTGAGCTCACCTTTAGCTATTTTGGTCTTCAGTTATTTCCAGATGCATCAACCTAACTTTTTCTCCCATCCTGTTCCACAAATCAATATCACTTACTGCTCTCAACCCCAGGCACATAAAGCATTACAGTGATTTTCTCTCTTTTTCGTAGACAGAGAACTGCTGCAGTGTGTGGATTGCCATAGGGGTTACTTATTCAGTGTGCTACGGCTTTAAAAATAGCTCCTTCATTTAAGGTGTTTGCATAGGATTAGTTAAATGTTAAATCAGTCTCATTGAAAAGAAAAAACAATAACACCATATTTTATTTTATTTTTGTAGCAATTAAATCTTGTTTTACCTACACTTTGAATTTGTGGCAATGAAAGCAGCAGGTAACATTTTGAGCTTATTATGGCTTATAAATGCCAACTTATTTTGATAAGAACATAAATAACTGCATGTAAAGGTTTTGTTTTTACCTCAGCTACCTCAACATTATTGTTGGTGATTGGCGAAATGCTGAAACTCTGCTGTATTTGTTCTAAGTCATTGCTGTCTATCAAAATAAGGCTTAATGAAGAAGGGTATATAACACTCCAGCTGCCTGAATCCTATTATGTAGAATAAATGATGATTGAAAATTCTGCAGCAGGAGTAGTAGTAGTGTTTTTGTGTCATGGTATTGTTTCAGATGCTGATGGCCTCCTGTATGTAATGGTATGTTGTTGTTTTGGTTTTTTTGCATGACCAGGCCTTTATACTTTATACTCTCATATAATATAAAAACATTTGATGGGTGTTGCTTAGCTTGAGGGAATCAGTTTGATTGACTTTGAATGAATCAGATTTTTGTTGTTTAAAAACTGCAAACGGTTAAAAACCTGTGCTCCATAGAACCTCCAGCTCTAAACATTATAATTGAAGCATTACAGCTGTTGTTTCAGTTATACTACAGTATGGCATTATATGACAAATCCATATGTTATGCAAAATGAAAACTGGTTCAACTAGTATATAGTATATCTCCAGCAGTACTTACAGTCTCCCTAAAGCTATGTTTGTCTTTTGGGTGTTGTTAGGGTTTTATCTATTATATGA
The DNA here is from genome assembly GCA_037367365.1 of Apogon talboti. Lineage (NCBI taxonomy): Eukaryota > Metazoa > Chordata > Actinopteri > Kurtiformes > Apogonidae > Apogon > Apogon talboti. The sequence goes on along the minus strand of JAPQRQ010000010.1, from coordinate 10,162,316 downwards.
TAAACAGTAGAAGGACTACATTCACACTTAGTGTTCCATGAATGCATTAATGAAATAAATGTACTGGTCATTTTTTGAAACAGTAACTTCCCTAATGTGTGATATCCTCTTCTAAGTGCTAACTGAGGCTTCAGACCCTGTGATGCTAAAAAAGAAGAGACGTTCACAGGATGTGTTGAGAGTGGATGGAAATTTCCACCAGAGAACATTAAGTCCATGACATAAAGTAGGGTTTAAGGGTAGTAGATGCTGTGTGTGCAGCTGTCCTTTCTTATGCCATCCCAGTACGATGACCAACATTGTAAAGATCAGCTGATTACTTTGAAACAGCAGTGTATGTGTAAGTGCATTCAGTATGTACCTTCCCCTGAAACCTCCAGAGAGCGAGATGTGTGTTTGTTAGTACAGAATTATCTCTCCACCAAGCCCATATTAATAAGAAACAGCACTAGAGATACATTATTCATGCAGCACAATATAGAGAATATTCTGCCATATAGGGATATATGATTTGATGTTTTATTCATAGCGTTGTGCCGTAGGAAGATGGGAGTGGTGTGTGGAAACAGAATTTATGGCTTTATTATTGAAGTACCATTGCTTCCATAAAGTCAGAGGTTGTTGTGATGAATGTGACCAATTCCACTCCAGACTGACCCTCATCCTTGTCGTTTTTTATGTAAAGGGAGCAGCAGTGTGATGTTACTGCATAAAAGCTGAAAGAGCACAGGAGGAACTACTTTGAAAGTGTGAATAAAGGGATTAGTAAAAGACAGAATACCAGTACTGTGAAGTAAAGGGTTGTTTATTATCAGTCTAAGAATATGGTTCACACTTAATATGTTAGATGCTTAATTAGAAGTCAGTGCTCCAGGTGATAAACTTAGTCTGCCACAAACAGGTTTTTCCCTCAAAATCATCACTCTTCTTTCAAACCTATTTATTCAGATTTTAACACCAGATCCTCATCATGTAGTGTATATTGAGCTCATTCGGGACATTCTGAATAAATAGACCCTATTTCTAAAACAGATGAACTCACCACTAAACAGACTGGTGATGATTAGATGGAGCAGCTTGTGGTGATTGTAGGGCATCTACGGATCCATAATAGATCTAAAATTCAATTACCTGAAATTTAATAAACCGTTAAATGCCGTTTTGGTTTGATTTTTGACATGTTATGAAAAACTGTTTTAAAGTTTTTAAAATTTGTTTATTTTATTTTTATTTTTTGGGAAGACTGCTGAAAATAAATTTGAACCCTGTACTTCCCTCCCCCCCAGAAAAATACAACACTTCACTTTCAACAATTAATGTAAATTCAACTCTGCATTCACCCATTCATCCATCTTTTTCTTACTTACCTGTGACCCAGACCCAGATAAGCAGCAGAAGATGGATGAACGGACAGTTGAATGTACATTAACAGTTGAAAGTGCAGTGTTGCATCTTCCTGGAGGAACTGATTAAGAGTCAGGAAAATATAAAATTGCTGGAAAAAGCCTGTCATCACCTAGTTCTGTCCTGAATTCACATCAGGAGCCTCACTGAAGCCTGGCCACATTGCATGCATTATAAATTGTATTCATAATGGTCTTTAAGGTCCTAAAAAGTCTTAAATTTAACTGGTTTAACCTGATGAAACACAATTAATAACACATCACCAGTGTGTGTGGCTGTTTTGATATATTCCGTTGTTCTGTATTATCCAAAATTAATTGAAAGTGGTTGTGGCATTAAATATGCAGCCAGGTTGAGCTAGAGAACACAAGGAGTTGGTACATGCCCAAAGTTAAACACGGCAATGAAAGGTAATGTACTCCAACTGTATGTTTACGATTTATGTGTTTGTCTTTCCTCCTACAGCACTCGATGTAACCTTTTCTTATCAGGGATTAGTTGTGGAGGGAAAGAACAAGCAATTTATTTACAGCCTCTCTCTCCCTCTGTCTGTCTCTTTCTGTAAATAGCTGTCTGACTCTGTCTGGCTTGTTTATCGGTCTGTCTTTCTGTCAAGTCCACTTAAGTTTAGCCATTTCACTGGCATAAAAGTAACGGCACACTATTACTCATCGGTGAAACTAGACCATCATTTTGACCCATGGGATAGTTTGTATCCACGAAGTGCTCTCTCTCTTCTCTCTCTTGTCTGTCTCTCTCTCTCTCTCTCTCCTCTCTCTGTCTCTCTCTCTCTCTCTCTCTCTCTCTCTCTCTCTCTGCGTCCTTGCTCCTCTTCGTGACCTTTTCATATGACCTCTGACCTTTTCCTAACCTCTGGTCCTATTTGAACCTTTGTTTGTCTCTGTGATTCTTCCCATAGTTTCGTGTGCCGCAGCCCCCTCACCCCCTGACCAAGGTGACGCCTCCGAACCCGCCCTCACAGCACTGGAGAAGGGACGCGCACATGGCCGACACACACCGTCTGCCCTGGGTGAATGCACACAAACACACACATAAACAAACAAACAAACCTGGCACTGCTAGCATAACACTGCTGCTGCACTAAGAGTAGCTCGACATCGAACTGTGCTCAACACTGACATCAGTCATATGTGACCGTGTATTAATTGCTTTAGGCCTCAGATAAATTTGTGCCACCTAAAGGCAGGAAATTGAACAGCAACAGTTGAGTCGTCCAGTTGTATGTATTCTGATGTGTGCCATCTACAGGCAAGAGCAGTAAACCAATGTCTATACCTGTCACACAAAAGGCTTGGTGTAAATATTTACAGCGGATGTTCTGATTTATAATATTTCAGCATCAATGTTTATATTGTACACGTGTCTGTGTATGCGTGGGTCATTTGGTTTTTGTTAACATCACAGATAAAAAAGAAAAAAGTAATTATATCCTATCTAGTCTTTTTTTAGTTGCCTGTGATTTTTAGTTTTTGTTCTACAAAATAGAAAATTAACTTGAACATCCTTCTTTCAATTTAGATTTCTATATTTTAAATGAAAATTAACTGACAACTCACTTTATGTTTAATACCCATTTCTCAACAGAAAATCCACTACTTAAAGAATACATAATATAATGTATCCCACATTCATTATATTCTTTGCAGTAACTGTTTATAGTCTAGTCTGGATTTTGTTATGTTTGGTATAGATGGAGTAAACATTTCTTCACAAAACAGATCTTATATCTTGTAAGTTTAAACAGAATTTTGCTGTCACTGAATATGTTATTGTCTGTTCATAAACATAACATTTGCATCTGGAGACATTTGTAATGAAAATAGGAAAGTAATACAACTATGTGTTCCACAACTGAAGTTAGCTAGTCAATAGAAGTCTTTAGTATGTCTGCATAGGTAAAATAATGCACAAATGGAAATGTGCTTCAAGACGTGAGGAAAAATTGTAATTCAGTTTTTGTTTTTTGTTTTTTAAATCTTCTGACCAGGTTAGAACTGCGGCTGCTGTGTTTGTAAAAACCGCTGCTTATGTGTGTTTACACTGGTCTGAGCAACTCTATTATGATTGACAAATGGTATACACTGTCAAACATAGACATAAATATATACACATGTAGCTGGGTAGTTTCTCTCCTATAGTTGACATGAGCTGTTCTGACAGTGTCTTAATAGTGAATTTGAGAGAGTAAATTACCAGCCAGTAAAAAAAATCTTCAAGTGTGATCTCTTAGTTTATATGACAAATGTGATAGTAAACAGTTTCCATTTCCCCAAACCAGTGTGATGATCAGTTTCATGCAATCTGAAAATTTCCAACATTTAAGTTCATTAAACATCAGCCTGATGAGTGGGCGATACTGTATGTAGGGGAGCCATATTCAGGGGAATCTCCCTACTCTCTCTAACACTGATATACACTCATCGTAGCATTCTGCTGATAAATATGAAAAAAAAAAAGTTGATTTTTATCTCGGTCTGTTGTGCCATTGACTGTCTCAAACACACACTTCTTTCATCAGACATTATTATTTGATCAAAGCGAACATGGATAAAAATAGAAAAAGAGGGATGTCAGTCATTCACCAATCAAATACTCGGCTTCTACAGGCCTGTTTATTTCTGTGTCGTGTTTTAATGAAACTCCTGTCTGTCCATCTCTCAGGCTCATCAGCATTTACAATCACTCTCAGATATTGTCTGGTTCCCAGAAGAAGCACCGTCTTGACAAAGACAGGGCAGATTTGCATTACCCTATTCAATGTGTCCAACCCACATCTTATACGTATGGGTGAATAAGTATAATTGACACATTGTGAAAAATACATGCAAAGAACTGACCCAGATATGAAATTACATATTCAGGTAGTAAAAATACAGTTTTGCCTGGAGTTATATTGATATTTATAGAGAAGGACATGAATTCTGTATGGAAGAATTGTATCAATTCATACAGAAGTTTTATTATTTCACCTTATTAGTCTGACCTAATCCATCACCTGAACATATCAGTAATGTGCCCTCAGTCAACACATACCATCACCAAAGGCAGATCCTTATTGTTGTCTGGAAATAAGTCGAGCTTGTGTACCATTTGCGTATACCATGAAACAGATATGAGCATGAAGTTGTGGGAAGTGTTTGTAATGTGAACACAGCGTGTGTGAAAGGACTTAATCCTGACTACATTAGTCGTCCTATAAGCCCCCAGTGCACAGCGAACAGCCTATTGTACTGACATGAATGGAAGAGCAGAGAGAGTGAGGGAGAGACACACAGGAGTAATTTATGCAGAACCTGAAGAAATTATGGAGAGAGCAGGAGAGGGAGGGAGAGAGAGAGAGAGAGGCAGACAGACAACAGACAGGCTGAGTAATTTATGCAGAGCTCTGAGCTGCGACTGAACACAGTATGAAAGTTAGACTGAAACCAACTGTTGGACCTGTAACAAAGAAGTAGTGCAAGGTACGGCGTATAGTCTTGGGCACAACATTATGGTTACTAAACGAGTGTGGAAAGGAAACGTGATTACATAATGGTCCCGTGGACATGTAAACAGTGTCAAAATATGATTTATTCATGTCAATGTTATTTAGTTGGAGTTTAATGGTTCTGAAACTGAGACCAAATGTGTAAATGTCCACAGTCTGGAGTTGCAGCTCCATCCTCTGTTCTGTGATACATTCTGCTGCCACTGCCGTTGTGCCCTCATTAACTTACTAATGTATCAAAACACATACTTTTTTAATTTTCTTAACGTTAAACATGTAAGTCGCATAATTATTATTGTATTTAAACTAAGGATGACGTGATGTCTGAGCCAAGCAGCCCTATCAGCAATATTTGTAATTATTACAGTGATATCTATCAGTGTCTTATTTAAGTTTGTTAATTAGGTTTTCATGGTGGAATTTTTGCCTAAAGCTAATGTGATGAGTAATTGAAATATGGTTCAGGTTACTCACTTTTTTTCTTATATTTATCAAGAATTTTTAGTTTCCTTGGTACAAAAGGGAGGGTAAATACCAGAAACAAAATAACCAAACAGAAAATAACAACTGTATTAGCTCTGAGTCAGATATCTGTACTGACCACAAATGTCACAAGTGATGCATCTCTGAAAAGTTAGAGCAAGCTGCATCTTTTGCAAATACAGTATTACACATGCTTTATTGTATTCAACGGCATGCCACTTAACCATCTTCGGTCATGTGACACATGCGGTTGGTGTTAGCAGAACTGCTTATTTATTCTTTTGACTTAACTAATATATAGACAGCTCTTAAGAAAAGTTTGTCATTTGTTTTGTTT
>JAPQRQ010000010.1:10142179-10156484 GCA_037367365.1 Apogon talboti | reverse complement strand
TATATATAATGGTCTGTAGCAATGCTTTTATTCATTTGTCCATTAAGTCAGTCTTCCTTCATACTCTTCTTTAATATTATAGATGTTGTGAATTGTTAAATGCAGAATTTATTCCAGATTTTTTTTTCCCCTTTCCTTTTATGAGCCAAGCTATCATGATCTGAACTGAACTGTAGATTTGCAGAACATTTAGATCCCCTGATGTTTAATCGTGTCACTTCAGCGGCAGGCTGCTTGGTTAAGTAGATGGAGTGGCCCCTAAAATGTACACCTACCACCATGTGTATAATAAGCCAGGAAAACAGAGTTCCAGTCCATGAAGTGGCAGGCACTGCTGTGTGGTATTAGAACATGGTTAAGTGACTAAATTCTTGAGTACTTGTACAGGCCGTTATTTGTCATCTCTGGAGCCACACCACCGTCAGTTTGTTGGTCACAGTGTAGCGTGACTGAGAGGTGTGGGCTCCTGCTGCATCTCATCTATAGGTTCACTTGAGTTTTTTTGATCATTAGCACAGAACTGGAATGACTGCTTTTTTCTTTACAGCGTTAAATTTACATGTGACACTGGCACTTAAACATTTCATTTAAAGCTCTTTTACTTAGCAGACTTTGCAAACCAGAGGCCTAACTCTGTCTCATGGAAAAAAACTTGTCAGCATTTCCCATCCTAACTAGTCCACATGTAGATATCTGAGTCATCACCACAGAATGAGGTCACCTGTAACAACATAAGACACTATATAAGGGTAAGAGAACACAGCAGCAGCGCATATATATACCCAACCCAAAAATGTAATGTCCCCATAAACAAATGGTCATATAGTGCAGTAATCCTCCATTAAACACTGCCAGTGAAAGAAATTTAGTCCAGATGGTCATCGAACCAGATGTCGAACCAGAATAACCTTGTAGAACACAAAGGAGTCCATACTTTGGTCTTTGGTCTCTGACATTTTGTTTCACTAACATTTTGTCCTTCCGACTTAGCCGGCAAAGGCTTTCAAAGTTGCTGAAAATGTGTAAAAGTGTTTTAACAACACCTCTAAATATGATGCGCTTGTTTGAGTTTCCACCAGTTATTAAAGAGCTTTGCTTGTTCTTTCCACCGGTGCTGTGACTGTTATTATCTTAAGCACATGTGTTTGTCTTTACATTTTACCACAGGAAATTCCAAGTACTTTTGAACAAAATACCTTGAAAAACCATTGTAAACAGTTTTTTTGCTGCTCTACGGAGCTCTGAAACGAGGGACTACTTATTTTACAGTAGAGCCCTGAGTGATGTGACGATGGATTCGTTATTATTAATTTAGTTTTCCTCTGACTGAGATGATTTATCCCTTAATAAATGTCATATGCAATAAACGTAGCTTTTTGTTAAAAATCTGTAGTAAAGCGAAACAACGCACATTGACATGAGTAAAAGACGCGACGTGCAAAAATGCGTTTCTGTATCTGAACTGTTTCACTTGAGCTGCATGTGCATCGTCAGTCCCCTGCACTCGTCGTTTGTTCCAGATTTTATTTTAAACTGCCGAAACTCACAACTCACAACTTGGTTCACCACGGCAACCTGTCACTTAGACATCACATAACTCAACACGTAACACATCAATCAGCTCACAAGTCATGCAACTCATACTGCACGAGTTAAGGCAAAAAAGAATGAGAGAGAGAAACGGAGAGAGATGAAAGAGAAATCGAGGGTGAGATTAGAAGAGCAAGAGAGCAAAAGAAGGGTGAGAAGAAGGACGGTGAGAGATGAAGAGCAAAAAAAGAGAAGGAGAGGAGAGACTGGTGTGTCCAGCCAAGCAGAAAAGGCTGTCAGTCTCTATAAAAGATCTCCTCTGTCAGATTAGTATGAGAGGGCTTCTCTCTCTTTCATTCTCTAGCCTCGTGTCTCTCATTCTTCTCTCTCACTCCATTTCACTCTTCATGTCATGTCTCCCTCTCATTTGTCTTTGCTCTCAGAATAATTCATTAGCATATATGGGCCTTTTTTATCATGTCAGATTAGCACAGATGTTTTTTTTTTCACACAAAGACTAACCCACGTGTATTCTCTTTTGTTCATGTAAAAGTGTAGCTGCAAATGATCGACTATATGTTGTCTCAAGGCTGAGCATATCATTAGTGCTAATTAGGCTGTAATAAGGGATCTGGATGAGGATGAGTGACTGTGAGGTAATAGTGATGGGCACGTTTTACATCTATTCCATTTATTATCTGTGTAATGTATCATGAAACTACGGACTCCTTTAGTCTTTAACTCTATCGTTCTTTTTGATTTTCTGATTGTGAGCTCTAGTGATCATTAGTAAGTCAATATTTTCTTATTCCAGCTTCTTAAATTGAACTTGCTATCTTTTAAAGATATCACCTTGGTTTTGGGGAACCGCCATTTTCAGACATTTTATATGCCAAATAACAAATCAATACAGGTGTTTTCCATTGGTTTCCGTTCTCATTCTGTTTTTTTCTCCGGCTCTCCAGTCTTACTCCGTGGGCAATTTGGGCGACGACGACTTCAACATCCCGCCCATCACTCCTCCCACTCTGCCAGACCACATGCTGCCCCCACATCTCCCCCATGATGCCCCCTCTGGGCCCTACCATCCTCTGGACCCCCCCTCCAGCTCAGCTCCCCACCACCCCTACCAGCTGCAGGGTATGGACCTGCCTGGCATGTCAGGAGGTCAGGACGGTGCAGCGATGTTGAGCCAAGACGGTGGTACATTCAGCCCAGATGGCGGCCCGATGACCAGTACCCTATCAGTGGTGAGTGTGTCTCTTGGATTTGAGGTCATAAAGTTTCAGTACATAATGGGAAAATTTGCTTAAAATTAAGAAATAAATGAGAAAGCAGTGGCTTTTCTAACATTGATAATTCAAAGGTGAAATGTACAGCCCCTCTTCACTCAAATCAGGTGCCATTGTTGGTGGGGGGGATTTGCAGGCTAAGAGCAGTGAGAAAAAGAAAACACAGATGAAATTCATTTCACATATTGCATTTCACCTCCTGTGTTTGTATTTTATGAAATCATATTGCATTTCATTGGTCACATGTCATAAGAAGGACAAAACACACTCATGTCCATAATAAAAACAAGTCAGTACAGTATTCATACAATATGTGGAAGTCAATAATAATCTACTAATTTTAGCAAAGTGATTAAATGTTTGTACATAAAAACATATCAAACATAAGTCTCCTATAAAGCATGGATCATCACATTTGTAGTTCTCTGTAGACCCCTTTTACTATGTACCTCAAACTGAATATTTCCTTGGAGCAACAATGTTTGTAATTTTGCAGCAATCCACACTCTTTTTGTATATCGTTTGGAATTATCTGAATTAGCAGACACTGATGATCCCTGTAACCTCCTGGACTGTTTTGGTCTCATTTGACTCATCATCTTCTTTTGGAGTTTGGTTAACCTAGCTAACTAGGTTGACTACCTGCACGCTAACCGGATGCAGACGGTTCACCAGTGATGTACCGCTGAATCTTGTAAAACTTTAGTTGTAGAATATAATTTCTAGACATGTGCATACCAAATCAAGGAAGCCTCACGTTCTGTACCCAACAGTATGAGATGAATGTAGTGTTACAGTTGTACTGTACTGTAGACATCCCAGTTTTAGTAATGACTGAGAAAGTGGTAGTTAAAAATGTGACATTACAAAACCTGACCTTTAGTTTGCTACGCTACACAATTGAGCACCTGCTTAGAGGAAGTTCAAAGGCTCTGTACACCCACACGTGTTTTCAGCCACTCTATCTGGTTTGACCTCTTTTCAGGATATAATCAAACGGGCGAGCTCAGATACTTAAAAGAAATTTTAACGTGCGAGTTGTCCCACCTTAAGAGGTTCAACAAAAGACGAAAGGAATTAAGCAGATGTTAATTAAGCACAGACTGTGCACAACTACTGCACCCAGGTTATACCAAGGATCAGTGACCAGTGTATTCACTGCTGAAGGCAGCGAAAAACTGTGTGTATTTCCACTTTATGTTCACCTTTGTGGAACTTAATGATTTACAAACTTTCCAAAAGGTAGTGAAGGAACAGAGCTGAAGAGTTCAACCTGAGGAAGTTATTGTAAGTCATTAGCCTTCCTATACTTTTACTTTTTTACTTACTTTTATTTATCTTTGTTTAACCCGTTCTTTTAAATGACAAGGAAATAGTTTCCACATCATAATGAAACTGTGATCCAAGGCAGACATAAATATTTAGAATTAAATCTGTTAAAATCGAAGATGGTGTCACCATTCATACAAAATAAAGGATATATATATATAGATAGATATCTGATAGACATGGTATGACAGAACCAGAAGTAATTCATTGGGTAGTACCTGTTCAGCAGAGGCACGTCATCGTGGTTTTATCGAGCTGTGAAAAGCAGCAAAGAAGAGTACAGTAATTTCAATGAAAATGTCACAGAATAGAATGCTGGATGGGAAAAATGGACATGAAATATAGTGATGAAGTGCAGTTCAAAGTTGCTTCAAATCTAATGCGCAGCAGAAAAATCAGTCAAAGGCGCTGGAGGACAGAAGAGTGTCAAGAGGGTCTGTGTTATTCCAAATGGAGTCGCTCCTCCTGAGGTATTTTGCAAATGCATTGCTGACATTATTTACAGTTGGAAAACAGTGGCTCTCTTCCTGTACAGTTGCACTAACGTGGTCATTGATTAGCTTAAGGGAGGCATTTCATCCCCAGTCTTAGACTATCAAGCCTTGCAGAAGCTCTAAACTGCTGCCAGAATTAGCATCTATAGCCATATGTTTGTCAAACTATCACCATCAAACATACTAAGTGAGTGTACAGATGGGCAGCAGAGAAGTGCATTATGTCGCCGTAGTGGATTGAGAAATTTCTCAGATGTTATGAGACTGTTGTCATAAAAACTAGTCACCAATGAAATCACTGTGGGATTATTTCAAGATGCCCAGCTGCTGTGAGGAAACCACAAACTGAGGACAAAGAAAGTTTATTTATACAGTGCATTTCATAAACAAAGAAATTCAGCGTATTTTACACAAACAAAAGAAACATCCAGAGGAAAATAAAAGCAAAGTGCTCATAGAAATATTGGAAATGTGCAGAAAAAAAAGGAAATGCAACACACATGAAATGATGAGAGAGAAATACAGTTAATAGATTGTAAATATTAATACCTAAATCAGTTAGTTGTCAACTATTAAATTAATTGTCTACTATATTGATTATCAGTTAAAGTATGAGTGGTATTTTCTGGTTTCATTCCTCTGTGAAATAAACTGTACATCTTTGTTGTGGATTAAACAAGTCAACTGAGGATTTAGTCCTTGCCCTTTGGAAAATATAATTTAACCATTTTAGATCAACTAATCGAGTTATCAAACCAAAAACACATTAATTTGCAATTCAAATAATAATAATTTATTAAAGAACTTTTGGATTAAAAACCCCAAATTTGAGATCTTTTGGCAAATTGCTCCATTTACTGAATGCAACATGTTTCTTTTGGTCTCTGGGCTTCACCGGCTGACCTGAGTCAATATTAATACACAAGCAATTAACAGGGTTCTGTTTTCACTTCTGACAGTTGTATTTCCAGACGGACTGTCTCTGTAAGTGTCAAAGTTAATGTGATGTAACTCATAAGAAGTAAAGTGAGTATTTCAGCTAGTTCTGGGGTTTAGCTGACAGCCAACCGATGTGTTTTAACTAAACTCTTTGATATGTTTTTCAGTGTAACTGTGAAACAGGATGTAGCCCAGGGCACTGTTATTTGAAGGCCAATCATGGCAGCGGGTCGATGTGACATTTTCCTCATATTTAAAATCTTCATTTCACAGTAAAGTGAAAATCTTGCTTTTAGCTGTGACATTCAGATGTGGCTGAATGTGTCATACAGTAAAGAAATGAAAGCCAGATCTCAGACGGAGTTACTGAGAAACTGGTTATTCAGAGGGGGGACACAGGTCTGTGTGTTTGAGGCTCTGTAATACAGACTTCTCCCATTTTATTAAAAATGAAACTTTCTCACCTCCCACTCTTGATCTTTGAATCTGTCTGTGTTGGCTCCATCTCCATATTAAATCTAACAGCCTTAATATTAAGTGTCTGTTTGACACAATATAAGCTCTGATTGTATTTGAATAGACTATTTTAATGACTTTTTATTCAGTTTAGATTTTTACCCTTTTTGTTTGAGTGTGATGAAGTGAAATGTGGAACAGTAAATTATTACATTTTCAATCTGTGTCACCATCTCCTACCTTTTCTCTTTCTCTCCCTCTCTCTATCTCCTGCTCTACCTTGCCTTTATATTCTTATACTAACATACATTTACTCCCTGTCCGTGAATTATGGTTGCCTAGCAACCGCTCCCGGCTCAGCCTAATCGGGGCGGGGGCCTCGAAAGACTCAAGTCAATGTGTGCATTTTTTCCACTGCAGGAGTAATGCGTTTCAGTTGATATTAAGATGTGCACTGCCCTTTTTAAAATCTGGACAGCCATCTTAAAGGCTGACTGTCCACAGTTATTAACACACAGAAAATTAATTTGTGCTTCCTCTTAGCTGATGATTTACTTTAATTAGTTCCAAACTGGAAACTTGATTTTTAATTATGGTGATTGACAAATTTCTTTTTTCTGTCATGTACTACTGTAACACAGTAGTGGCCTGTGGCCATTAAAGGAAAAAAAGGAAATCTTAAATGGAAATGTTGGATTTACAGCAGCGGCAGCAGGAAATGACATGTAGAGATCTACACATGTAGTCATTGTTTCTTTTAAAATGATATGCAACCAATGCCATGTATGTAGGAGATTTAACTGTAGCTGAATGGTAAATGGACACAAACACTAACAAACAGAAGAAACCTCATAATAACCAAATATGGCTATTTAAGCAAAATTTATTTCAGCATCCAGAGATTTTTCTGTTTAAGCCATTGTTTTGGTCGTATATCTGATGGCAAGGCATTCAGATCTGGAACAGATGCCTGGCCAATTTTTTTTTTTTTTTTGTGTGTGTGTTTTCTAGATCGTCTCCACAACTGCTAGCCTTATGGCTCCTTTGTTGCTATATTTTAAAATTAGACGAGACAATGCACATCTGTACATTTATGTAAACGTGTCATTTTTGCCAATTGGGTAATTTTCCATAGCAGATACCAAACAGGCATCATGACAAATAGAGTCAATTTGGAAAAGCTGTGATCATACCTTTACCCATATGACTCAATTCTGTAGTGATGTCTTTTGAATGACTGCCAAAACAGCATTGCCAAAATGTGTTTGTATAATGACATTATGGGTTTCTTGACCTCAAATGGTTACTCAACTAGGAAAATTTAATATAATCACAGAATGCAAATTATGAACAGTAAAGAGGATGTTATAAGTTGTAAATAATTGGAGGTTAGTGCTGATGGTCTTGTTGTAATAAATACTAAATATCAATAATTTTCCTGAAAGCAAATTGTTCCCTCACATCATTTGGCTGCTTTGGGTTTATTAATACATTTAGTAATTATTAATGTAACTATTTGTGTTTATTGACCTTTTCACTTGTCTGACTGGTGATCGATACTCTGACCACGTCTAAGGGAGTTTTGTTTGTGTGTGTATTAAATAATAATGAGCTGCATAAACACTGAAATACAAACCAGTGTTATTGTCTTTCAACACTGGTTACTCATGAAATTCTTTTACTGCATTGATCTGATATTTAATGCTGAGTAAGGCTGACCAATTGCTTAAATATTACTAAAATCACAATATGGTCCTGTGCAATATTCAGATTGCAGGAGCTGCTGTTTTTGTTGAAGGTAAAATGGATCACAACATCAACAACACTTATTATAAATGAGGCATTGTGATTTTACAGACACATCCCTGCCTACACATGTTCTTCAGACAGATATAAAGGGACATGGTTGATTGTAGGGCTGCACCTGATGATTATTTTTCATTGTTGATTGATCTTTCATTGTATGATCTATAAAATGTTAGAAAATGGCAGAAAACCCAAGATGGGATCCTTAAATATCTTATTTCATCTACAACACAGGTGGAAATGCAGTGTATTCTTATAAAAAGAAACCAGAATATAGTTGAAATTTGACCTGCAGGAATCTGAGAATTTTTATTTATTTTTCTCCTAAAAATGTCTTAAACCAATTTATCAGAAATCAAAGTATTTATCGTGTATTTTACAACATCAATCAATCATGGATCCCAGCAAAAAATGTGCACATATTTTCCACAGTGAGTCTCTTTGACCACTTAATCACAGTTTATTTAATTTGTCATTTCCTAGGCTTTGTGTCAAAAGTAAGACCAGATGGTGAATTTCGCTGTTATTCTGTTGATATTGGAATCAGTCATGAACCACAGACAAGTTATCCAGATCTCTGATATTAGTCAGTCGTTACTCAGCCGGGTTTTATGTGGGGTTTCCCCGTCAATTGTTCTTAGTCCATTACCAATAGGAAACTCCAAAAACACACTTTCCCATTGCAAATGCCTATAGTCACAAACATTTTAATGTGCGATAATCGTGCTGTTCACCCACGATGCTATAGCTCTTTGACCTTATGACCTGCTCTTCCTATCAGCGTATACCACAAAAACAACCTATGAAATATATGTTCGCTATTATCACTTTTTTTTTTGTTTTTTTTTTTTTTAACCATCACGTAATTTTTTTTTTTTCAGGAAAAAGAATAAAGATTTTTACTTCTGTTGTGTCGTCATAGAATTCTCATTAAAGAATACAGTATATGCTGTCAGATATAAACAAAACCTCAACTTTATGGGAAATCATTACAAACCAATATTAAAGCCGTTAACTAATTTGACATTTACCAAAGTCATGACCCGGCCAGCGCCAAACCACAGCTTTAATTTTTCGATGTTTCCACCTGCGTGCGCATCAATCTGAAACGTCTCCCATGTCAGAGAAATGTCAGTGTCGTTCCATTCAAATACCACAACAGCATTCAGAAGCTGCTGCCGGTAACAGTTCAGGTAATATGTTCCCAAGAGGGGCACAGCGTAAAACACCACATCCGTTATTATTCGGTGCTTATTGAGAGGAAATGGTAAACACGCAGCAACAAACTCCATTTCTCATATTTGTCACAGAAGGTGTCAAAAGTACCCATGTTGAGGGTGTTTACAGAGATAACTTTTGTTTTCCTGAGAAATGGTCAGAAAATCACCAACGACACATTTTCGCAAAGACGGGTTGAGGGTGAATACAGGGTGTGAGGCTTGCTGAGAACACATCAGGTCATAGGCACGACTCATAATAAAGGAGGATTTACACCTCAAAATGTACCAGAAAATAAAATAAAAGTCGACATCTAGTAATGATTTATTTAGATATTTTTTTCATGTGTTATTTAAATGAAAATATTAATTAAAAATATACTATACAATTCATCAGGCTGTATTTTATACATATACGTCAGAGATATGGGTTAAACTAGTTATGATGACATTTTATTCAATTTTATCTGAGATTTATTTCATTCAGTGTCTGTCAGGAGACATTTGTTTTATATGACAGTAGTCTATAAAATATGCTGCATCTATGACACAGGTGTTGTAGTAAAACAGTGGTCAAGGCTGTCGCTTCACTTTATGTCCAGCACTAAACAATTTTCTGAAACGTTATTGAGATTGCACATGGGATTAAACCAGTTCTTGTGTCTATATTTCTACATCGGTGGCTGCAGGTATATGGCAACTTCTACTAAAATGTAAAAAGATGAATAAAAAAAATCTATATTTTTTTTAACACTTATACATTTTCATATATGAAAAAAATAAAGCAAAAAATTGCCAAGTACAGAGCCCGTCCTATTACTAAAAGGAAAAATATTCAATTAACACCTAAGATTCCTACGACATTAAAGCACTGAAACAAAATATATTAAAACATACAATATAAAAATCCTATTTTTGCATTAGAAGCTTAATTTTCCCTAGAGTGAGTCTTACAGCGACATGAGGTTATTAAATCTGTGTGGCTTTTTAGATGAATAAATTAATCATATAGTTTATTTTCTGAAGATGGAAAATAAAACCTTAAGCTCTTTAACGATACCACCCCGAGGAGAAATACACTAACTTAACTCTGAGAAGGAAAATATTATGCAAGGTGTGTTGGCATTTATTTCAAGAGGTTGTCATAACAGTGTCACGTCTGCAAATTCAGCTGTAACTTCAGTTTAAACCTCTCTCTGCCGGAAAAAGCAGAATGAAATCTTATATTTTCTTTGTTCTTTGGACAGATGCAGCAGATGGTGAACTCTGATTCCCGGTTTACCAGCAGTCAGCAGCCAATCGAAGCAGCGCTCGGACCCAGGAGCCAATCAGGCATGAGCCAGCAAAGTCAGCTGTCCACTATCAACCAATCCCAACTGGGCCTAAGCAGGAATTCCGTTACCCATAATTCCCCATCACCTCCTGGAAGTAAATCTACTACACCGTCTCCTTCCAGCTCGGCACATGAGGATGATAATGAAGATGCACTCAGGGTAAAACGCACACCTAGAGTAGAACCCAAATGATTGCTGGAACCCAGTATATGATATGATTCAGTGACTCCTACAGACCTGTGTGTGTGTATGTGTGTGTGTGTGTGTGTGTGTGTGTGTGTGTGTGTGTGTGTGTGTGTGGACAGTAGAGACCTGTTATGTTAATGCTCTGTGTCATAATAGACACATTCTCTCTGCATATCAACTAGATGGAAATCGGCTCTCTCACTGTTAGGTGTCTCACAGCGAAACAACAATGTGCACCACACTGACTGCTCATATTCTGGGGAAATGAAACCATCACAGTACTGCTTTATCATTCTCATTACTTATGTATAGAAGAATAAGAGGTAAACAGACAACATTATAAGCTGGGATTCAGATAATAAAGGCTGCAAAAACAACTATTTGCATCTGTACAATGCCTTAAAAGTGTCTGCTTTTGTGCCGCCTGCCATTCAGCTGCACTCAACCACTGTCGTGTCAGTGAAAACAAAATGGAAATCTCACCATTCCCACTAAAATCTCAACTTAACACCATCACAATATCTGTCAAAATAATTGTAGTATGATTATTTACATGTTATTCATTCCTATTATAAAATCCAAATAGATTAGCATCTGTATTTTCAGTTTGTCAACCTCTTACCACTTCCTATGTTTTAGTAGGGTTTTGTTCTTTGTACATGTGTGGGTTGACAGTCATCATGTTGCCTTATACATAGATGTTCTGTCATCACACCGGCTATTAAAGATGCTTTTTAGTTTCAACAGACTATATTTCTTCACTTGTTGTTTAATGATAATTCATAAGTGGTGGTGCCAACAGTGATTCAGTAGACTCATGAGTAATGTAAAACAGACACATGATCTCACTGACTAATACACGAGGACACGAAGACATGGCTCGGCTGCCCATTATGTGTTAACAGCCGCTGAACTACCATTGACCTGAAACAACAGGTGGTCTTCAATTAGTGCAATTAATGTTTATTTTAGAGGTGATTCAGTCCTTATAATTTCCTCGCAGTTTTCTCAAATGTTCCATGTTCTTTGATGTCAAGTGTATGGAAAGTAGAAACTCAGGCGGTTACAGTTTTCATTAAGAGTTTCTTTCAAACCCAATTAAATTGTGCCCGTTATTCATTTATTGTTGCAAATTAAATGTTTAACACTCGCTGTAATAACTTCTCTGTAGACAGTTTCTTACATTCTGTGAAGGGAGAGGTTAATTAAGTTTGGATGTGATGTCTTTGTTCTTTGTACTTGTCTTTGTAGCAGTTTGCTGCTAAATCGCAGGGTTCACTCCACAACTAATCTCATGAACTCCTTAGAAATGTACAGACTCTTAAAATATAGTGTTTACGTACAGCAGCTGGTATCCCTGAACTATATCTGTCCTGATTTTGTTTTCTGATGTACACTCCTCTTGTTGTTTCTTACCATCACTACTTCATTCCTGTGTACGATGTAAATCCTCTCTTACGCTTACTGTGGTTCTCCTCTGAGCAGGTTAGTGGAGCAGAGAAGCGGCCAGCAGCAGTGGACATCACCAAGAAGCCCAAGACACCAAAGAAGAAGAAGAGAAAGGACCCCAATGAGCCGGTGAAGCCAGTGTCTGCCTACGCTTTGTTCTTCAGGGACACCCAAGCCAACATCAAAGCTCAGAACCCCAACGCCACATTCGGGGAGGTGTCAAAGATCGTGGCCTCCATGTGGGACGGACTGGGAGAGGAACAGAAGCAGGTAGATCCGCTTCTTTAGCACTCTTTAACACATCACACGGTGCTGAGACCGTACGGAGGTCACATGTTTCTGCTTGTGTCTGTCTCAGGTGTACAAGAAGAAAACGGAGACGGCCAAGAAGGAGTATCTGAAACAGCTGGCCGCCTACAGGGCCAGTCTGGTCTCACAGGTACACAACTACCTGAACATGGAAGTCTGTGAAAGTGTAATAGCACTGACTGACCACCAGACACTTGGCTCCAAATATCCTGACTCTAACGCTACGCTCACACTTCAGGTCTTAATGCTTCCATTTCCATCCATTTTCTGAACCCACTTAATCCTCACTAGGGTCGAGGGGGGTCGCTTGGAGCCTTTCCCAGCTACTTAATGGCGAAGGCGGGGTACACCCTGGACAAGTGGTCTTAATGGTTAATTTAGATTTTTTTTCTGGCTGAAATCTAATGTTTTTGCATGGATGTTCACATATGAGTCTGATGGCAGTCACATCTGAATTACAATGTGAACAGTCTATGGTCCTGAAGTGACCCCCATGCACAGAAGACCTGACCTCACACATATGTACATGCCCTGCATTTACACACACGTAAATACGGATATTGCCGTGTCCCACCTCCACCAGCCCAGAATTCTGACGTCTGTCGCCTTTCACTGACACAAATGTCAGATAAAATGTGACATGCCCGTTCAGACTGGAGTCACATGGCAAAACATGAGATATGTATCCAATTTAGGACCATATATGAAAGTGGCCTGGGTCTGATTTTGAAAAAAATCTGATTTGTGGTGTTAAGAAAATCAGATCTGAGTCACATATGGGTTTTACCTGCAGTGTGAACGTAGCCTAATTGACTCCCATTCAGACATCTCAACTTCTCTGTACAATTACTTTGTACATTTTTCCAGCACTCATTCTGATTTTATGTACTTTATTTGGACTCTACTAAATGTGTCGGTGGTTTTATAAGTTGTTACTCTGATAATATTTTATTGCCAATAAAGGCTTTGACGTCTTCTATGTGGGTGTTGGTTGACAGGTGTGTTTTACAGCTCGCTGCCTGCCTCAGAGCTTCTGTTACCAAAGGATATTTTTACCCTAACAGACAGCTCAACTATAATTTTGTTTAACTTGCACTCAGAATATTATGACAGGGTTTTGTTGCATAAATTGTTCATTTAGTTCACTGATACATAAACACGCAGTACGTCATTTGTACCACTTGGCATCTCTCAACTAAAGCTGAAAGACATGAACAGCTGCACATTCCAGATCCACCACTACTGTTATGACCTGACACAATAAAAGCCCTAAACATACACATGTACAGCTAAACTTTAATTCATTCAGACCTTTTCACTATGAGGTAACTCAATAAACATGTCACTCATTATGCGTGACAGCCACAAGTAAATGTTAGTATCAACTGACACCATTGGCAGGTGACCAAATGAAACGCACTGTGAATCGGAAAGAAGCATTTTTGAATATTTGATGCAAGTACACAAGTCACCAAAAGACTGTATACAACATAGACCTTTGTTTTTATATATTTTACACTGTGGTATATGGTGTGTTATTATACTAACCCGGCCTATGAGCGTAATTTAACCTGATTAATTGTAAAGTGGATACTGCTGTTATCAAATACAAGTAACTGAAATTACTTGTTGGTGTGTAACATGACCAGTATAATTATTGAAAGTCTGGCTCCACAGTCTCATCCATGTGTTCAGAAGTCAATATGGTCAAAATGCAATCTGTGTTAAACAGCCACATGCACAGGCTGGAGTCTCATGAGCAGATGAGTTGGTGTGTAAATGTGCAACTTTCTCTGGTCTTCTTTCAGAGTTACAACGACCCATCTGAGATGAAGCCTCCCCACTCTTCCTCCACATCTTCCTCCTCCTCTACCTCAATGTTTACACCCAAACCTTCCGTTTACCCTGTCCACCCAAGCCAGCACCCCTCCCCCAGCTCCCTCAGCCACCCTCACCCCCTCCCT
>JAPQRQ010000010.1:10131152-10142079 GCA_037367365.1 Apogon talboti | reverse complement strand
TCCCTCCCGCACTCCATCTACCCTCCTCACCCCCTCCCTCCCCCCCAGCACCCTGGTATGTACATGGCATACCCTCACTCGTCTCACCCTTCCCACGCCTCGAGCCCTGGCCTCGGCGCCCACCTCCCCCCGACCCACGCCCAGATCCACCCCCAGCTCCAGGCCCTGTCCTCCAGAGGGACGGTGCCCCGGCCCAGCGTCCCCCACCAGGGAGCTCTGTCCCTGGGTAGTGTGGCAGCGGCGTCCACCCCTCCTCTCCAGGTCAGCCCTCCTCTCCACAGCCAGGCACACCTGGGGGGGCTCCACAGTCCACACCATCAGCACCAGCAGCTCAGTGGACACTCCCTGGGAATGACCCACTCACCTGCCATCACACAGGTCAGTCACACACAACACTGGAGTATTTGATGATATTTCACACAAAATTAACTGGTGGAGGTTTTGTCCTTTAAACAGACCCGTTTATTGTGTTTCCAAGATTGTATTAATACCAGGTTTTACCGAGTAAATCCCGATTTTTTTTAATTAAGCACAGCTCTGGAAAAGATCGTCTTCTTGTTCAGCTTCAGTTCATGGTTTTGTGTCTGAACTGGCATCAGGAGAAATTCAGCAGCAGCATCAAACTCAATTGACGAGTTCATTAACTTTTTTGACTCAATAGGTTTTTATTGATATGTTGATTATATCACAGATTTGGACTTTTTTTTAACTGTGATTCATTTCCTATTCAATCTTCTACCAATTCTGTAAAATCTCCTCTGATATGGAACAGGACTTTTGTTTCACATATTCTTTTCATTCTTTTTTTAAGTATGGTGCAGCTTTCAAAGCGCCACAGAAGTGAACAGAGACAGATGAATATATCAGCCATCCACTCAAAACGCACACAGAGGAAATGAGACTGGGAGGGCACGAACTTTTCCTTCAGCGCTGAACTGAGTTAGAGGATGAATTAGATCAATCCATGTGTTTCTGATTATGTTAACCTGCTGACCTGGTTGTTTGTTGTGGGATAGGTCTGCTTCACAAATTGTGATCATATATGGAAAAAATAATAGATAAAATAACAAAAGTGATGACAATTTATTAGTATTATAGATATTATTGAGTAATACATATCACTTTTCTTTTCAAAACAAACACAAAAATAAAGAACACGAACCTTTATTAAATTGCATCCATTGAGATTAAAATATGTTATTGAAGGAGACCTGATCAACAAAGCAGGACATTACATATTGAAATGGTAAAAAGTCAAGTGTAACAAGATCAGATATGGAATGAAAAATACAACATAAGGATAAATCATACAAAGTTCATCTTGAAAAAAGCATTCCCCCCTTCAATTACATTATTTTTAAAAATTAGAGCTGTGAATTCCACCAGAGGCAGTAAACGATCACGTTCTATAAAATATGAGGAGGGTCATGTTAAATCTGGTTAAATTAGTCTTGGTTTAGAAGAAGACGACAGATTTAGAAATCAGTTTTGGACTGAATTGTGCTCAGTTGTCCATCACTGTCTGCTAACGTCTCACTTACAACTGTCAGTCATCCCCTGTTCGCCTTCCTTCTGTGCTGACAGATTAACAGTCAAGAGTTTAGTGATTTTACTGTCGGAGCGAGACCAGACAAGAGGTGATGAAGGAGCGTAAATATGAATGTGTGTTTTGTCCACTGTGAGGCCATAGGACTCATCCACATTTTAAATAATATAAAGATCTAAACGGTCTTATGTCCAATTTTCTCTGTTTTTCTATTGCATTTGTAAATCCCACACTTCCATAGTCCCTTTTCTTTTTTCCTACTTTTTGCATATTTTTTAGCAAAAAAAAAACAAAACGAGAACAAAAAAAAAGTGTAGGAAAAGGGAGAGGACACAGTGACAGAGCTCTAAACTTTTTTTTTTTTCTTGTCCTGGTGAAGAGTGAGAAATGATGGGGAAAGGGAGGGAGGAGAGAGGGGGGAGAGAAAGAGAGAGAGAGAGAGACAAAAGAGGCAGATGGGGTCTTTGTGAAGGAGTGAAGGAGAAGAATTTGCTCAACAATGGATGAATAGGTGAGGTAGAGGAGGAGAGGGGGAGGAGAGGGGAGAACCAAACCACCTGCTGTCCTCCTCTTTCTCCTCTTTCACTCACGACACTCAGATTAACTTCCCTTTCAGCCTCTCTCTCTCTCCCACACACACACACACACACACACACACACTCCAACACACTCGCTCATTTCCCCCTTTTCCATCTTCTCCGTCAAGTATCTTATAGTTTGCGACATGAGCTCCTGCTCACCTTGCCTTCCTTCGTTCTCTGCTCCTCTTCCTTTTCATCTCCTCCTCACTGTTTCCTTCTGGCAGACGATAAAATCAAAAGATGCTCAAACGCTCTAATTACAGCTGATGAACCTGCAACTGATCTGTCTCCTTTTCACTTCGGCTGCATTCATCACCTCACTCATACTTGTGTTCATCCGAAACCATTCAGTTGCAGGTTTGTTTGCAAAACCCTTCAAACATCAAACATCTATATGTTCCAGCTGCAGGAGGCGGTCACCATAACAGAAACAGTTTGCAGCATGATGTAATGTGGTGTAACAGCACCATGAGAAACAACTCATATGACCGCACAACTGCACCAACACCTAACATCCACAGTATATGCCGTCTGTCGGGGATGAGAAGTATTCATTACAGGAACGCTATATTGGATTTCATCAGACTATAGGATACTGTATAGACAAACTACAACTAGAGTATAGAAACAGGACACTGTGAGAACACATACCTCAACCAAGGCCCCAAAGTCCTGTAATCCCAACTGTGCTCTATCTGCAAAATTATAAAAAGTGATTGGGAAAAAAACACCGGTTTGCATGAAAATTGGTGCAGAAGTTTTTGTATCATCCTGTCTTACAAATGCAAATGACCCCAGAACCTCCTTTTAATAATATTGTATTAGGCTGCAGTTTACATCCACAATGAACTACATCTCACCAATTAGCAGAACATTTTCCCTTTTTGTAATTAACTGAAAATGATCATCGGTGTGTTTTGTCACCTTCACAGGTTCAGAACTTGTCAAATCATCAGTGGATGGGTTTAGAACGTAGAGTTATAGTGTATATTTTTGTCAGTAGTTCACGTCTTTCCACATAGTGTAGTGTTGAAATCATGCTTTCTCTTCTTGTCCGAGAACACACAAACACTACTACATGGGCGAAATCCTCAGTCTCTTGTTTTTGTTTTAACTGTTTGATCAATATCAGTCATCTACTCAGTGTGACTGTCCCTATATATAATTATAATTTAAGCTAAAAAGCAGGAAAAGACAGCAGCTTGAACAGAAGTATAAAGACATCTCATCTCATTGTTGTGAACTGATAGATGTTGAAAATTTTACAGAACAGAGATTTGCAGGTAGTTTTTATTCCATATTGTTGTGAGTCTTTGGTCTAAACTGAGCTTTAAATCACCCTTAGCTTTCACTAAGTCAGCCAAGTCACCTTCTTCTTTCTGTTTTGTAGTGGGTTGCATTACCGTCACCTACTACATTTGAGTTATGACCCCTTTAACCAAAAAGTGCAGAACGGACAAAACAATCTCTAACTAGGGCCTTTTGTGGAAGAGAAGGAAGAGGTGAGGACAGAACGGTAGGATCTGCACCCTTGCTGTTAGATGCCAGTAATTATTGCACAATGAACCTTTAATACTGTCTGAATAGGCCGTCCCGGTCACGTCGGATCCACCTCCAGATGCTCTCATTGTGACATGTGGATTCAGTCGGACATTAAATCTGTTCAGCGCTTAAATGTATTTTGTGCAGACCATCGTCATACGCTGCTGACCTGCTCTAGTGGAGTATTAACATCTCCAGTCATCAGAGTCTTTTTGACCTGTCGTCCATTTAACAACAAAGACAATGGCGCTTGCGTTTCAGCACGCGGTGAATCGTTAATATCAATATTGTTTGTCTGGCTTTTCCCACTTTATTTGAGATTGGCCGACTGTCTGTCATTTGTGTCCACCTCTGTGTCACTGTCCCCACACTGCACACATGCTGTTTATAACCGTCCCGTTCTAAATGATAATGGAGACGTGTGTTTAACCCTTTTTACTTCTGATTCCAGGGCTACCCTCCCACCCTCCAGTCTGACTACCAGGCAATAGGAGGAGGGATGCTTAATAGTGGACCGGTGATGTCATCATCAGTGGACTACCACCAGCTGGGCCGACACACACCCAACCACCACCCCTCTCTGGACTGGAACACCGATTACCATGGCAACGGGTAGGTAATGGTGTCTGAATGAGGTTACAGACTCGGGACTGAGGGGAGTAATATTGAGCGTTTCCTTTAAAATAGGAGAAGTGTCACCAATGTATTGTCTTGTGTAATGTCTGGTGTTGGGCTGGTGACTGTGTGTGTTGGTCCTGTTGACTCTTTTTAGTGAGGACAGCACACGTTAACTTGAACAGAAAATATTCTACCGATATACGTTATTCAATAAGTTTTGGACCACTAATCCTATAAATGCATGTAAATAATTTAGCTAAAATGCAGTTTCTCATCAACATCAGATATGACCCATTTGGACGTCCAGAGACTCCGTAGTGAACATAAATACACCGCAAACTTCTGCAACACATGTAGTCTGACAAATGACAGTGGTTGTAGACACTTGTTTTATGTTCAGTTAATGGCAGATTTTCCTGGAAAAACTCACATTTTCTTCGGTTTTATCTGTTTTGATGTAATAGCCTTTGAATTTGTGAGCTTTTATGAACATCTACAAGATCAGTTAATTAAATATAGGAAAATAAGGGATTTTCACTGAAAAATGCAAAATGCAGAGGGTGATATTAGAGATAAATCACTCAAGAAAGGTTAAAAGTAGAGAAAATTTAATTTGGAAGTCACCACAAAAATAGATGGAGGTTTTTAAGGGTTAATGAGCAACAGTGTGAATTAATTTTTACTCTTGGAAGAAATACAACAGTTGGTATCAATAAAAGATGAGTGTGAATAAGTGCAATGGACAAAGATTTAACACATAATTGCATCTGTTTACATGAACAAACCAATAAAGTCTGTAACACTGATTGAATTAATACAAGCAATGAACACGTTGTCACATTAAACTTGAGTAAAAACTCCACTGGGTTTAAAGAAACAAATATGAGACAAGTGTGTGAGTGTGAAACGACATTAATGATTTTGGTTTGTGAAATAAAAGTTAACCCAGCTGTAGTATCTGTCATCTCCTTAATCATCAGTAGAGTTGTATGAAATCGTAAATCTGACTGGTTTACCTTAATGACGACGATGAACAGAAGCGGATGAAAATGTGTATTAATGTGTCTTTTCTTCACCTGGTTTTCCTTTATCTGTCTCCTGTCTGTCCAGGGGTCTCCAGAGAGACAAACCTCTGTTCCTGAGCTAATCTCACAACAACACGACACCAAACTTCAGCCAAGCTCGTCTACTGCCGCACCGTGGAAACCTCCAGCCTCACCTCGACATAACCCCAGGCCAGCCCGCCGACCTTTAACCTCTGGACACACCAATCTGAACACGACATCAGATCAGCACTGTTGAAGTCAAGCCATTATCAGTGCACGTCATTTAATCCTATGGCATCAGCTGCGAGTAAATGTAAGCAGTAGTGTCCGTTTGTGTCTAAGTGTTTACCATCACGGCGCCGTTCGACACCAGAGGAGTAGTTCCCCTCCAGCGCCTGCATGTGGACGTGTTGGACTGGTCTTTTTAATCTGCTGTATTGTTCCTACTGCATTAGACACGCTATGATTTTAATGGAACATGGTAATACCAATGACGAGATGCTAAGATAAGTGTAAATACTCCGACCTCCCTCAGAAAGAAACTCCCCCCCCTCCTCCCCCATTTCCCCTCTGCCCCGAAAGTCCTGTTCGTGTAAAGATGGCGTTTACCATCAGCTCCAAAAGGCTCAGAAGAGCAAGTGTAAAATGTTGTAACATAATTTGTTTGAGCTGTTCATTTAAAGCCAATTGATTATTAATTTTTGACCTTGTTGTCGCTGTCGTCTCTTACAGCCAGAGTTTTAAAAAATTGTGTTTTCCCGCTTGATTCTTTAATTATATGAATATAAGTCTTCGATATTCTGCCCGTTCTTCTGTGGAGGCAGGGAATGCATCCTCATTCAGAACAGAGACGGTGCCAAATGACGAGATAATGACTGAATTCACAATTCTTTATTCAGCTTAAGACAAATACGAGAAAAGAGGTTGAACAGCCCCTGAAGCTGTTTGTTGCCTTTTAACCAGGCGCTGACTGTGAATAATTGTGGACAATTAAAGAACTTTCATTGTTCTCTTACAGTGAAGCTCAGATCTGCGAGGTAGAAATCCAATGTATTTTAGTCCTTGAAATAATAAAATGTCAAACTATTCTTTGTTGGGGAAAAAAAAAAAGAAATAGCGCTTTGTACGATGACAGCTCCTCCTCCTGGCATATGTCTGTTGATAATATTGATTCGGATCCAAACTGTGCGTGAGTGTGCGAGTGTGTGAAGTGTTAATGAGAAAGCAGAGCGGGTGATTGGGTTGCATGGTCTCTTGTCATCTCTCTTCTCTGTGCACAGAGACTATTTAAGAAACTATAACTGTTGCTGGGGTTTGGCTGTGTTTTAATGTTTTTTTAATCAAGTTTTGTTTTAGTGTTAATGATGATGAGAGACATCTCTTCTCTCGCTCTGTATCTCTTTGTATTAATGTGTTTTTTGGCAGATGAAAGGACTCTGGGTAACAACAACCATGAAGATTTTCTTATTTTTAGATTCTAATAATGTGTTTGAGAATAAAGTCAGTGCTGCATTGATGTGCAGTCATTACTCCACAACCTGCCTCTTTCATGTATCTTATCCATTTGGTGGCAGTTGCCTTAATTAACTGCACATAATAATGTACACCTTTACCACTGTAGTGACACCGTAAACCTTGTGCCTCCATCTCTGCCTTTGCATTTATTAGATGAGCAAAACAAATACCTTTTGAAGTCTGTTAAAATATGTATTTTTAATCTGCTGGCTCAGATCGCAGCTTGTCAAGAGGGTTTTAACAGAAATTGCATTACAACTTTTTCGCTGAGGCTGAAATAGCTTGATAAAAGTCTCCTTTCACGTCTCATTAGCAGATGGAATTTAGTTTAGATGTAAAATAAAGTTAGTTATTGTAATTAAAATTATGTTAAAATAGATGGCTATATTTTAATCATACAGACAGGTGGTGAATTATAGAATAATATAAAGTATAATGTGTTAGTGAGGTGTTCGGACTTCAGAATGGCTTCAGTTTGTGTTTCCATTGATTCTTCATGTCTGTGAGCCCTACTGGACAGACGAACACTATCCCACTATCTTAAATTGATGTTTTGATGACGGAGGTGGGGACAAACATGCATAGATGCATGTTGGTCCAAAACCGTGCAGGTTGGGGTATAGAATACGAGGGTAATTCAAAAAGTTCTAAGACAAATGCCATAAATTCAAACTGAGTCAAACTAGTTCAACATAATTCTATCGAGAAGGAATTTTTTCGGTGGAAACATCGCTTGCAGAAGTGTATTGTCGTAGGTGGATGTTATGTAGAAAAATAATTTTGTTACTTTCAAAAATAAAGTTGTTTTTTTTAATTTGTCTTAGAACTTTTTGAATTACCCTCTTATATAGTATATTACTCATTTTCATACTTGTCAAACCATCTTGTTAAAGACTATTCACCTCAGATTTGCACTTTTAAGCATTAGCTGTACATTTAAAACATACATTAAAAATGTATTTGTACTAAAAAGTAAAAATCACAAAAACAAGTGACTACCCTGTGTACCTTTAATGGCAGCTCACTGCTCCTAATGTGGGCTAATGCTAATGCTAATGCTAATTCTAAGTACTGTATGTGTGTGTGAGACCGAGTTTCCCTATGGGCATAATAAAGCAAGTTAACCTTTCCATTCATATGCACACTAATATTGCACCGAATGCAACAATATTCTGAATTTTAGGCGTCATGTTAACAGCATAAAACTTAGATATTCTGAATTAACATGTGAGATATATGACATAATTACAGTTCTATGAGGATTCTTTGGACGTGAAAACAGCACATTTGGAAAATGAATCCAATCTTCTTGATTTACTGCAGGTTGTGACACTGTGGTCCCTGTTCACACTCAGCTGCGGTAAAGACAAAGATTTTCTCTGGAAGAGTCCAAAGAAAAATAATGTTAACAGGAGCATCAGAGGAACAGACGTTGTTAGTCGTGCAAATAGCTTGTTATAAATCCTGTCTCTTTCAGAATAGGGGCAAAAGCTGAAATATTTGGTCTATGTAAACATAATATCTAATAACACTTAACACAAGGGAATTAATAAATGTTCCTTTCTTCTAACCCAAACACAAATTGTAACTGGAAATTGTCTCCTTTGTCAATTTGTGCAAAACAACATAATTGTATTCTATATATTGAAAACCTATAAACCTTTTTAAACCAAATTACTGACAATTATCACCTGTTTCTACCACCGTCCTTCTTTTGTTATCAGGTTTGAGCACATTCACTCATTCATGCAAGGGTCAATGTGTGATATTTAGTGACATCTAGTGGTGAAGTTGGAGATTGCACACTGACCTGCCTTTACTGCAGTTATCGCAAATAACGAAAAATGTCCTTGGAGTCGGTGTTGGCTCTTCTTAACTTTTTAGTTTAGGGGATACATGATAGTAAAGAAATTTAACCCTGAAAGACCTAAACAGTCACCAGCATCAAAAGCATGTATTGATCTAAGATGTTCAATAACCTTTGATCCACTAATCCTATCAATACATGTAAATAATTCAAGTCAAATACAGTTTCTCTCCTTTTCATGGTCATCATATATGACCCAACTGGATATTCTGAGGCTCCGTAGTGAATGTGGAAACACCGTCATCTTCTACAACTTTGATTCACCAGTAAAAACCATGTAGTTTGACAAATGACAGTGACTGTAAATGTTTGTTTTTATGTTCAGTTAATGATATACTTTGCTGAAAAAGCCACTTTTTCTTATGTTTTCTCTGTTCTGATATCATAACCTTTGAATTTACTCTGAGCTTTTATGCACATCAGTTAATTTAATGCAGCAAAATAGATGATTTTACTGAAAAATGCAAAATGCAAAGGATTATATTATGATAAATGGTGATAAATCACTTTTGAATGGTTAAATGTGGAGAATAGTTCATTTGGAAGTCGCCACAGAAATGGTTCCAGGTCTTTAAGGGTTAATGCACTGGTTATAAAACAGAAAAAAGGAGATGAATGTGGAAACATGGCAGTGAAACACAGTGGACCCTGTTCCCTCTGTAGACATAAAAGACTCACATAACTATTATTATTTTTGCATGATTAAACATTAATGAGAACATAATTATGAATATTGTATTCAGTTAAATCCCATAATCCTTTAACTGTTGTCATCAGTTTTACTTCAAGCTGCTGTGGGCGGCATTTCCAGCCAATGAGCTTAGATAAACCCGCACACATTATGTGACAGACACTAAAAACTGTATGCAGACAAAGTTAGTGAGTACCTGGTGAATATATAGAGGAGTGTTTAGGAGATAATGGGCAGCTGAGGACGCGTAGATAGGCATCTGTCTGCTCGTCCATTAACCACAGAAACTTTATACAATCCATGTCAAAGATCTGTCTGCTGCTGAGTGTAGAGGAAAACTGATGCTGTTTTAATAGGACTGAATATTCACATTGAAACCAGCTCAGATTGGTCTAACACAGCTGTAACTGTAGCATCTGGAAATGTCAACTAATAAACATTAATGTCAGGGTCATATGTAAGGGTTAACATGAACATATACACACGGCTCCACCCAGAACTAAAGATTAATAATCAATTCATCAATATCCAGAGCACTAATTTAGACCAGTGCCTGTGCCCAAGGTGACTGGAGACTAATTGTTTCAACAGTGCACATAAATTACAAGTCAAGATTTCCATTTTTTTTTTTTCTTTCCCACAAACCGGTCTGCAGTGGCTGAACGGGTGAGTCACAGCAGATAGAGCCCACTAGGCATCACTTCTGTTCTGCATCTGCATTTACATTTCACACACATGCCTCAGGTCACTGTTTGAGCACCAGATGTAAGTATCTACAGATGCATCTTTTTTTTTTTACCTTATCTTCTCTATTGTTTCTAAATTGAGTTAATGTTGCAGTTCTTTTTAATCCTCAGCTATTTAGGCAAAACCTTCCAGCTCCACAAAATAAAAGACAGCTGCCCCTATACACTTGACATTTCCATTTTCATATTAAAAATGATGCTAAATGTCTTTACGGGCCTGATTGTGCTGTGTCTTGGATATACGAGTGGCTGACATATAATGTGTTTACACAGGCCCGAGCTCTATCAAGCAGATAATGTATTCCGCTTTAATTGCATTTTGTCTCAGTAAAAAGAGACATTTGAGTTCATTTTCAGACTGAATGTCACTGTCTCAGCAGGTACACACTGCCCCCTAATGGACACAGGGAAACATGCAACCACTTCCAACTGCATCTTCATCTCATATTAGTTGATTTTGTCGTATTGCTTCTTTCTGTTGTGCGATTGGAGTTTAATGTCAATAACAGGGACATTTACACAGCTCGTGTCAGGGTTGTACAAGAATTTCAGCTGCGAGAAAGTATGTTGTGTATTTGTTTAACTCAGGGGGACACATTCAGCCCGATTAGATCTCAAATGAGCCGGACCAGTAAAATAATATTATAATAAACTATAAATAACAACTCCAAATTTTTCTCTTTGTAAACAATATTATGCCTCAGTTTATCATACACACATGTGCATTACAACTGGATCTACAAAGACAGATAATATTTAGTAACAGGCAAAATAT
>JAPQRQ010000010.1:10077544-10111267 GCA_037367365.1 Apogon talboti | reverse complement strand
GATAGATAGATAGATAGATAGATAGATAGATAGATAGATAGATAGATAGATAGATAGATAGATAGATAGATATTTATGAAAATACCAAATTTCTTATTTTTCTCCTTATATGTTCATTTTCTCACTCATTTGAGGTTTTGTCTACCTATCTTTTTCTCTGCACTTGCTTGTTGTATTTTAGTAATAGTACAACAATAATCTTATCTTTTCTTATTGTTAAAGCATATGACAGGGTCTATAATTAGTCTGCTTTGTGGATTTTGTTGTAGTGCAACATAACTTGTCAAATGTTTTAATGGTCTTAATGTTTGGTGTAAAATGGTTATTAGTATTTATATGGGGGAGGATCTTTATTTCTAAATTCTTACCGTATTTATACAAGAGCACATAAAGATAAGTCTGAATTTTGTAGTAAAATTATATTTATGTTTTACATTTTTAAAATACATTATTAATTGGTGTAAAACTTGTGATGCAGCAGCCTGGTCTGACGTAGGTTTACATTGTCAGATCAAACCTGTTGTCTTGAATCTTAGCCCCGGGTGCTGAGTCTCAGATGACCTCTGCCCTTTGTCCTGTGGACCCTACCCTGCCCTCCCCACCTCCCTCCACAGTGACCGGTCTAAACTCTGTGGGAAACCCCCCTCCCCAGTGCTTTGTGTTGTTTTGGACATTGTGTGCATCAGCAGATTGTCTCCTCCCATCTGAAGAAGTGCAGCGTGGAGCGTGGTGTCCAACTCTGGAGTGTTCCTGAGGTGGGATCGGACCAGGGGGCTCACACCCCACTGATGAGGGTCTGTCAGGCAGTAAAAGTGATTGGCAGTGACTGATAATGACAGGCAGTTTGTTACTACAGATGACTCTATTAACATCTGGATCTGCAGCTCTATAACCTTTACAAACCCCCACGATTTCAGAAGATACCAAAAGAACCAGAGTAAAATGACTATCATTATTGTTACTATTATTCCCTACATACATTTGTCATGTCTTCTCTTTTTTCCTGTAGCTTCCTGTATCTGTGGCTATGCATAAAACATAGCCTGTATATTGATTTAATGTGAACGTGCCATATAAGCTTTGCTCAGAATATATCTAGTCCAACAGATATATCCGTTTAAGTTCTGCTTCTGTGTATTTTTAAGTAACATAAATCTGCAACTTTTGCTTCTTTGGGCTCAATATGGAAAAATTACCATCTGCTAATTTGCTATGGCAAATTTTTTGACAAGTGGTTGAAACAGTAAAAGAACATTGACACTGACATCCTGTCAATTAAAAAAAAAAAATCTATTTACTAAAAACCCAGGACTATGTATGTTGGAAATCATCATATTGACAATGGAAAACAATGGACTGATATTATTAGTTCGTTATAAACATGTTTGATTTAGACTCTTATGACGTCAGGACATGTTTTGGAAAATATGGAGCCCTTTGAGGAAATGTATTTTTCTAGTTTCTTTCCTTTTAACTTTTCATTCTGCCTGTACGAGTGTTTGTTATTATCACTATTACATATTTTCCCATTTCAGTGTCTGTTTATTATGCATATTGTTTGTGTTATTCATTTAATTAAGGAAATAACAAGCCATGATCTGTTGTTTGGACCTCAACAGTGGGGATAATGTTAGTATTTAAGGATGTTTAGGTGCATGTGTGTTGCCATTTTTTCTGTGTCTGCGGGCTTCCAACTCAACTTTGTGGGAAATAAAATGTTGAATTTTAGTATAAAAAATTCCCAAATTTTACACTCAAGCCCAAGGGTATGAGTAGGATTAGGTTCAGCAAAATTGGGTTATGGGTTAGTCATTTAGGAAACACAACATTGTTGACTTTTTATCTGCTTTTCTAATTAACATAGACCACAAAAAAATAATTGGAAAGGAAAAAAAAACAAAACAGATGCACCTCTACTAAGCTCAGTATTGGTCTCATTATCTTAGTGTGAACCAGATGACCGCCGTATGTCACAGCTGTAGTGTCACAGCTGATCCACATGGGGGCAGTAAGTTGTCATGTATTAATAACAGGACTTGAACGTGTCACAACTGTTTGTCACTGAGCTGCAATGAAACCAGAGCTGGTGGCAGTAAATTCAACTTTAATTTTTGAGGTAATGAAGAACTAAATTAAAAGTTAATGTATTGTAGTCAATGTATGTAACAACAGACCAACCCATCCACCACATCCACCTTTGCCTCCATACAGTTTGCTATACTTTTTGGTGTGTTCTTTGGCTCGTATTAACACAGTGTTTGCATTTGAACAAAATCAGTGAGTAAATTTACAGCCACTGTATTAATGATGCCAACTGGAGACAGAAGTTTTAGGAGTTTCAACACCCATACACTTATCGAGTTGTACATAAGTCAGTACTCCTCATCATCTGTCCTTCCTCTCTGGTGTTTCTCATATTTTTAATGGTGTGTGGTTATAAACAACAGGATTTAAAGTCTGTTTTAACTATTTAACAGTGCTTTCACAGTCTTTCTGACAGTTTACTTCATTTCTCAGATTTTTTGCCACTGTTTGTTACATCTGTCCAGCACTTTGGGATGCTGTTAGTTTAATTCATTTCTAACATAACATTAAAAATGTAGGTAAACAGAAAAGTTAAAATGGAGTTAAAATAAGTGGATGCACCTTGGTGAAGGGTACTGCTTCATTATTAGCAAAGAATTTTACTGAAATCACATTACTTATTTAGATTTTGTAGGATATTAAGTTTCACATATGAAGAGAGTAGCAACAAATTGGTTTTAAAATCATAGTGTGATCCTCTAATTTTCCAACAATGAGGAAAAACTGGAGAAATGTATTTGTTGGCCTATCATCTATCATAACTCCCAAATATTTTGTATTTTCCAATTGTTACAGCAGCACGCACACTGTCTGATACACATGTCAACATGCTCCAGACAAATCCTTTCCACTATATCCCAGGAAACGTCTTATGTAATAAAGTGACAAATTTAATAAAAAGAAAATCTACACAGACATGATTTTATGAACAAAATAGCAGAGAGATGCTGCAACAACTAAATAAAATGATAAATTTTACAGCAGCAGTTCTTGCCCGTATGCTTTAGAGAGAGTGAATTCACAGCTGACTGTGTGTCTGCTGCGTCCACTGATTGACAGAGCCAACCTTTGCAACAGCTGAGGCTCAGCCCAGATACAGTACAAAGGTTACTGCTATTAATACACGCATAATGCAGCACAGTGCTTCTCATTTCACTTCATTATTGCCACACTTTAATTTATGCCTTTTCTGAATCTCTGCTGGTCTTACTCTCGGCTCAGCAGTGTGGCCTGCTGGGAGTCGCACCAGATAAAGTCAATGTCATATATACTGCAATCTGACAGTCATTAGTTCAACCTTTCCTTACCCTTCAGCCACCTCAGTAGGAGCAATGTGACACCTTCAAGGGCTGGTGGACATATGACAAGGCGAGAACACACTCTGTATTTTTATGTGTGTGAGTAAAAGAGGGTGGGTGTCAGTGTCAGCGACAGATAGTTCAGACAGAGAAGGGTAAAAGTCTGTGACTGGAGTGTGTCAGGATCACACAGCAGCAGGCAGCGCCGGATGGAATATGGATTTATACACAAGTGACACGGTGACAGTGGACGACAACTGAAACCTGCTGCAAAACCTCAGAGGACAAGACAGTCAATGCACTTTTTTACAGCTGAATAAACTCTACAGACAGTCAGCTGTGGTGCGGTTTGGAGAATGGAACACCTGTGGAGAACAAGTCGACTGGGCTGAAGCTGCGTAACTCCATTGAACCTACTATCGGACAGAGAACAGTGCACTGACTCAGGACTGAAGGAAGACTTTCACAGATGGATTTCACAGTGTGCACACTTTTGCAGTGTGTGGAATGTTAGACACCAGCTGTCACTTCATTCATGTTAGACACTCTTGTACTTCTTCTCTGTACCAGCAACTAACTGAACGGACTTCCAACTATTTCTACTATTCAAGCTTTGGATTTCTGCAGGATCTGACCACGTCTTTCATCGGTGGATCTGACATGATCTAGTTCATGTAGAGTCCAACATTCCTCTGGTCAGTATATGTGTTTACATTGTGTAAGATGCTAAATTGTTCCTGTCTGCATTAGAGGTAATCCTTGGTGTGTCAAGAGCATTCTGCTGAGGATTACAGCCTTATCACATAAAACCCTGCATGCTTTTAGCAGGTGAAGTGGAAAACCTACACAAACACACGGCTGCATTTAACGCGTGCAGCAGCTGATCTTCAACAAGTTGAGGTCCAGTTAAAGGAGCGGCGGATCTGGGTCCAGATGTTCCTCAACACAGTTCTCGTGGTCCTGTCGGACCTAGTTGCCCATTTCCTTGGTAACACCTTGGTCCGGAAGCACTTCCATCTGTGGCTGTCGGGGGTGGTCGTGTTTGGACCCGTACTGAGTCTCTGGGTCTCCCATCACAGCATTTTTGCAAAGAGAACACACTTCCTCTACAGGTGAGGCCACTTCTGTTTAAATGCACTGGTTTACTTTGTCATATATTTAGTCGCATCTGTTCGTACATAATGCACCCGACCTGTGTCTCAGCAAATGGGATGAAACAATGTTGTGAATATAACAAAAGACACATTTTTCAAACTTGTTCATATTATGATTTGATGATACTTATATTATTATTATTATTTTTGTTTTTTATATATATATATTTTTTCTCAATTTTAGACATGTTTGTTTGAAATAAAATTCATTAATTCATTCATTAATTCATTCATTCATTCACATAAATTAAATCAAATCAGAAGTGTGAGGCTAACATGAAGTGCTCAGATTTATTAACATGTAATGGAAGAGAACATTATCAATTACAGTTACATGAATCTAATCAGGAACTATACCTCTCCTTCATCTCCTTCATCTTCCTCTATTTTCAGGTCTTTCTGAATCCAAAACCAGAGATTTCATAGAGATTTGAGTGATAATTTTTTGATGACACTGAGATCCAGGTCTTAGAAAACGATCAAATGGTGCAAAAAGTGATAAATTTGTGTTTGTGTTTAGCATTTTGATCAAAAAGGACAAATCAGGCTCATATGAAACAGAAGAACAGTGCTTGTTGTCTTTCAGCACATATGAATATAATTCCTTTGGGGTCAGCGGATGTTTTTCCACCTTATTTCCCATCGTATCCCCCCTGATGTCCCTCTTCTTTGCTCTTCCAGGGTGTTCTTGCGCTCCGGCTGGGGCTGGACTTGCATCTTTGTTGGCTCCTTCGTCTTCCTCCTCTCCTTCTCCATCCGTCGCTCCATCTCTCTGTCCATCCGTCACCTCTCCCGCCTAGTGTTGGCTGGAGGACTGTGGCTTGGTTTCTGTAAACTCCTGGACGTGCTGGAGAACGCCACGGGGAGCTGCTATGAACCTTTGGTCTCCGGTCCAGACGTCACCAACGGGCCCCTCCTGGTGTTGAGAGAGGGAGAGAGTAAGGCAGAGTGTCTACGGGCTGGGATGCTGTGGAGGGGGTATGAAGTTTCAGAGGACGTCTTCCTCCTCTGTCTCTGCTGCCTGCTCTTAGTGGAGGAGACAGCGGTGTTCGGCCCATATTTAACCCTCGGCGGGGTCTCAGATGCCCCTCTTAGGATCCTCTTCATGTTCTGCGTTCTCCTGCTCGGACTCTGGATCTTCCTGCTGCTCTGTCTCTTGGCTTACTTCCCCCAGTTCCCCACCCAGCTGATAGGAGGAGCACTAGGGTGTCTGAGCTGGAGAGTCCTGTACCAGGGCTGGTACCGTCTGGGGCCCAGCTGGTACTGCCCCGGGAGACCAGGACTAGGACTGCTCAACACAAAGACCTGCTCCAGCCCTGAGGCAGAGAACAAACAAGTGAACCAAGACCACTGTAATGAAGTCAAAGACAAAGACCATTGAACTGACTCTCTCACTGTGAGCTCTGGGTGGATGTTTGCAGATGTGTGTCCACTTCAGTTTGTTCTGACCCGATCATTAACATTAAAACATTAACAGTCTCATAATGTCTTAACGCTTTATCACAGTGCTTCTTCTCTTACTTATAAAAATACATCTAGCTGATAGTCTCTGAAAATTACAAATACAGTCAGAATCCTCCTGATCAATATAGTACAGTATTTTTTATTTTGTTGGGGTTTTTTTTCCAACTAACCACATGAAAGGACCAAAACCAGCAGTTATGTTAATTGCACAAACAAGCAAACTGATCTATCCTATGGCTGTGAACAGTAAGAACTGCATTTCTCCTTTTAACAGTTATCAGATGTACAATATAAGTAGCAATCTTACATTTCACACACTCATTCATGTTGATTTAAAAAACAAACAAACATGGTTTGATACGGATTTAAAACCAATTATTATGAAATATCATGAAAATCTTGCTTACTCATCATAATCCTCCAATGACAAAATTATAAAAGAAACCCATATGCATAATGACCATCACGCCTACTTCAGATTTATTTCAATGACAAACCTAAACACTTGTCAAATGCAGGACACAGTACTTTATTGCAGCTCAAACCCCCATAACCCGTGCAGCCACTGCAAACAATAAATTAAATGTGCATTAACCTGCAGTTGAAAATAGCACCTGCAAAGGCAATTTCCAAAAGTTCACGTAATATTAGGTAAAAATGCTAACGAATGACGTATTTTCAGTGTTTTATAATGAAGCTGTAAACTCAGGGGCACCACATTAAGGATAACTCATACAAAGCTTTGCGTTTTGGTGTTTTCACAGGACTTCTTAACTTTATAAATACAAGCATTATCCTTGAAACTAGGACGTGTGTCTAGTATCCACCACTCTGTAAAACCCAGTAAGAAGCAGTTACAGTAACTTCATTTTTGGTATTCATAAGTTTACTCAGATTGGAGTTGCTACAGTTAGTTCAGTCTAAATTAGATGCAGGTTTTAATAAATTACACTAAAACTGACTGAAAACACACAAGGCCATTTTGCTCTGAAATTTGTTTTATTGATAAAACATCTCCAGAAAGAAAATATGTACAAAATATCAGACAGCAGCAGCAGATAAATGCTACTTTCACATCTGATAGGCTGTCAGCCTCTGTCATTGCATACAGTTTGACAGCATCCAGCTCTATGTACAGTTGTGCTCATAAGTTTACATACCCCGGTGGAATTAGTGATTCTTTGGCTGTTTTTCAGAGAATACGAATAATACAAAAACTTTTCTTTCACTCGTGGTTAGTGGTTGGATGAAGCCATTTATTATCAAACTAATGTGTTTGCTCTTTTAAAATCATACTGAAAACAAACTATCCAAATGACCCAGATCCAAAGTGCACATACGCTAGTTCTGAATCCTCTGTATTGGCCCCGCCCCTTTAACATCAATGACAGCTTCAAGTCTTTTGTGGTAGTTGTGATGAGGCACTTTATTTCCTCAGATGGTAAAGCTGCCCGTTGTTCTTTAAGTTCTTTGGCTGTCTTTCATGAACTACATGTTTGAGATCTGCCCAAAATTGGCTCAATGATACTGAAGTCAGAGGAGACTGAGATGGTCACTCCTTCACCTTTTTCTGCTGTGGCCAATGACAGGTCGACTTGGCCTTGTGTTATGGTCAGTCATATTGTATTATTATATCCAAGACCGTCCCATGCACATTCTGTCAGGGTATGTAAAATTATGAGCACAGCTGTATATGGAGGTCGTACCATTTATCTATTAAATAGAAAACTTTTTTTTTTTTTTTTTTTTACAGAGAACAGTGATATGTTACACTTGTGGCTGTTTTGTAGGATTATCCATTCCCTATACTGCAAATTCCACCCAGTAAATCTTTACCAGCAGAAATAACAAATAGAAGGATATTTCCTCAAACATTCCTTCATTTAAAAGACAAAACTGACATCTTTATTTACAGGTACATCTACTGATAAGTGTGATTAACAGTACATGGCAAATTAAAATAAAGGCAGAGACTGGATTGACCTTTAGTCTTCAGAGAACTTGGGGCATGTTTTATGAGAAAAATAGCTTTTCCTGGTGTGAACATTTCAACACAAAGAATGAAAGGTTCTGAGAAAACCAGCTAACAATGCTACAGAAGAAGAAGGCAACTTCATCAGCCCAGTGGAGAAGCTAAACTCTAAGTGAAGCTCCCTCTTTAAGGTGTCCATGTGGCTTCAAACTGGGGTGGATTATAGGGAGTAGAAAAATCATTAAAAAAAGGCTAAGATTTAAGGGAGTGGAAGGATCATCACGTGGTGGAGTTATCACGACATGGAGGGGATGGGGGAGGTGATGGAGTCCAGGGGTTCCCAGTGTGAGTTCATCATGGCTTCGTAGAGCTCCTCGCTGCGCTGCATGAAGTCTTTGTTCCACTGGTCCACGTCACATTCAGGGATGGGTTCTGGAAAACACAGCGATATGAATCCACATGTGACACCCAAACAACAGTTATATCTGAACTACACTACATCTCATTTTAAGTAAAAATTGAATGATGTATAAGACCCTTTAATAACTTTGAAAGGGATAAAGAACATTTCTGAAACAACAAGAAAAGCACTCTGAGAGCATAGACCTGCACCAAGGCAGCTCTCTGTAATAACAGCAATATATATGTCTGTTGCCCTATTGTTTATCTGTTGCTAGGTAACCCACTTCAATTCTATGATTCTGGGCTAACACCTAACTAATTCCACTGGCATTTTCAGTTGAATAACCTCTCAGGTGGCATGTCTGTTTCTACACATGACATTTGACACCATGGCAACGTGTCACTATTGTTTATCTGTTGCTAGGTAACCCACTTCGATTCTATGATTCTGGGCTAACACCTAACTGATTCCACTGGCATTTTCAGTTGAATAACCTCTCAGGTGGCATGTCTGTTTCTACACATAACATTTGACACCATGGCAACGTGGCACTATTGTTTATCTGTTGCTGGGTAACCCACAGACAGACAGACAAACCCTGGTGAATACATAACCTCCTTGGTGGAGGTAAAAATGTAGAATCTAGTACTTAACAAACACATCGTCCCTAGGTTGAATGTTTTATGGTTAATATCACATTGTTCCACATTGTCCTCAAACAACTTCTCAACAAATGCACAAATCTGCAGCATCAGGGTGGACGGAAAATGGAAGAGCAAAACCCATTCTCTTCTTCTGAGTCAAAATTCAGATCAAACCAGACACACGAATACCACCTGCCAAGTGGAGTTTAAAATATAACAGACCCTCAGCGCTGGACGTCATGGAAATGGTTGCCTTTATGAGGGGGAAAAAATGTGTAAGGCTGTGAGACCATTAACCAATGGTAATTAATTACACTATCAAAATATATGGTCTTGGAACAAGAGCAGGTATCGAAGAGCACAAGAATTCATGTCCTTATGGGTCGAAAGACAACGATATGGAAACAAAAACACAAAAAAAGAATGAAGAGTTTTACCTTCTGCATGATCCTCCTCTGTGTCCTCTGTCTCGTCCTGAGTCTGCTGTTTGGACACATTAAACATTTGAATTAATTCTAAATCGCTTAATTTAATTGATCAGAAAATAATAAATCAAATGAACTATAATGACACATTCATATCCAGCCATCCGGTATTAGAATAGTAAAAGCATTTTCAAGGTCATTTCATCAGTGCTCCTCTGTTACAAATATCTGGTACTTTACACAGCTCTGATTTCATTGTTCACCATGATCAGTTTTCATTTGGGCTGATTAATCCTAATGAGTCTGGTGACTGATCTTCCATGAGCTTGATCTCATCTCCTCTGGGATTAGATAGCTGTAAATTGTGGGCATTAATTTGGATTCATTCAGTTTCTATACAAGTTCACCTCATTTTGTCCAATACATTGTAAGTACTTCCTTCAACCTAACCTGTTCTTAGTTTTTAATGATAATTGGCTATTGTAAGAAATGCAAACGCATGACTAAATGTAATGGGTACTTTGCTGTTCATTTGTTTAGCTTTTATATTATAAAGGATTAATAAGTGATTAACTTTCTACAAAAAAAGAAATAAAATGTCAAATAATGGTGGGATTAAAACTTACAGTAAAGCAAGACAAGACTGAAGTCAATCTCAAGAAAATGTATGTTTAAGTAACATAAAGTCTAAAATCTGCACTCTTCCTAATACTGCTTAGTAATGGCCTTCAGAACTGTGGAGGGTCCCACAGTCCACTGTGCAACACTGGCACTGACAGACCTGCTGAGAGCATGTTAACAAACTAATAATAGCATGTAGCTCAAAACAGAGCTGTGTGCCACGCCTCTGACGCTTTATCTAAACTGGGCTAAACATGCAGCCTGTTTCAACTGTCACAGTCACATATCCCAACATGACCAATATTTTTATGCTGGGTGTAAAGGCACTT
Source organism: Apogon talboti (assembly GCA_037367365.1). NCBI lineage: Eukaryota > Metazoa > Chordata > Actinopteri > Kurtiformes > Apogonidae > Apogon > Apogon talboti. Next base: position 10,100,872 of record JAPQRQ010000010.1, on the reverse strand, counting down.
CACTCACCTCTACAGCTCCTGTCATGTCGCCGGACATGGGTGGCATCCCCATGGGAGGTGGTGGCATCATGTGACCCGGTGGAGGGTATCCGTAGGGTCCATAGTTATAATTGTACCCACTGTTGTACCCGCCATTATACCCACTGTTGTAGCCGCTACTGTTGTAGCCGCCATATTGGTCATAGCCCCCCCACTGAGAGTAATACCCAGCCTGCCCCCCACCACTGTAGTTGCCGTAGTAACTGGACTGGGTCTGATTGTAGTTGGTATGGTAATTTTGGCCCTGGCTTCCATGGTAACTGCTCATCTTCTGGCTGTAACATGAGGAAAAAAAAATACATTCAGTTTTATGAGGCTACCTAAATAAAGTCAACATAGATCATTCTTTCCTGAAACTGTAATGTGTCTATGAACATTAATGTGCCTGATCAACAATTCTAGATTATCTGCTGTGTCTTTACACCTTGACTTGTGTGTATCATGTTCGTCCCTCACCTCTTTGCTACAGCAATACTGAGCCTGAGTGGCTTCCCCCCCAGCATCGTGCCTTGGCATTCCTCAATGGCCTTCTTCTGCTCGCTCTCCTCTCCAAACTTGACAAAACCGTAGCCTCTGCAAGTCAGACAACAGTCACACCTCCTCTCCTCTCAAGTACACACTCCATACTTGGTAGTAAAAAGCCACTTATGAGAAACAGAATATAATGGGTATTATTATGATAGAACTGAAACTTGTTGTTTTACTTTTAACATGAGGTAGCATCACTTGAATTGTGAGTTGCTCTTGCTTAGCCTATATGGGGAAAACAATAGTTTCAGCATAAGACGGCAAGAAAACATTTCTTCAGCCTTTCTCGAAAATAGATGAAGATGCACTGGTGGTCAATGTCCATAGTACCCCTATCCAGATAAGCATTACACCACAGAGAGCACATTATATTGTATTAATGCACATTTCTTTAAAAAATATTCATTCACAGTATAGAACAACCTATCAAATGAAGAAAAACATCCAATAGCTCAAAGAGGTGCCTTTAGCTCTGTTCTATCTGCCTCTATGAGCTGACATACCTGGAGTACCCATACTGGTCGGTTACTACTTTGGCTCCTTTGCAGGAGGGATACTTCTTAAAAACTTGGTGCAGCTGGTAGTCGTCCACCTCAGAGGCCAGGTCGCCCACAAACACTGAGAACTCCGGCCTGAGAAATAACATACATGCACAAAACACACTGAATGTCTAAACCTGTGAGACCAAATAAAAGACATTTTATTATGTAACTTTGTTTATTGTTGAAAGACGGGAGGGAAAGTGGCGGGACTGAGTAAACTGACCATTCTTTTGCCTTGTATTGGAAAGTATTTTGACATGAAGAATTAACTTTTATGACAAAATACTTATTGGAAACAGAAAAAGACACAGTCTATTTTCACAGTCACAGTCTATTTTCTCCTTTCATGCATTTCAAACCTGGAATTCTATACCAAGCGCAATTCGTGAACTACCGCATCTCACCTTGGGGACTCTGGTTTTAAATGGGTAAACGTGGGCTTTGTGCAATACAAACGTGTGTAATAGTGTTAAAGGGTTATGTTCAACAGTGATAACAGGATATGTGTAATAGAGTTAAAGGGACATGAATAGTGTAATCATGTGGGATGGGATATATACAATAGCGATTAAGAAAAATGTGCAATATTATCATGTGCAATAGTGACAATGGGAAATGTGCAATACAATTATGTGTAATAGTGTCAGAGGGTTATATGAACTGGAATCTTGTGTAACAGTGACAGAGGGACATGTGTAACAGTGACAGAGGGACATGTGCAGTATAACAGTGTACAATAGTGATAGAGGGATATGTGTAATAGCAATAATGGGATATTTGCAATATAATCATGTGCAAACCTTAATTAATTAATGCTTGGTGGCTTGCCTTGGTCCCCCAGCTTTTGTCTGTTTGTGTGCACTATGTGTTGTTGCTTGTTTTTCTTTTTTGTATGTCTTTGTTTAGATATGGTATTATGTTATTTGTAAGTTATGTTTTTTGTTTTTACCTGCCAATGGGACTCAAGATGGAAATTATCAATCAGATATATCAAAAATTGGTCCTCTACTAGACTACACTGTTGCAAAAGGACATGGAAATAGAGCATAGAGTGGAGTGGCAGTAAATATTTGGTGCAATACTTAATACTGTGACCCTGTATGACCAAATGTAATAGGTTGGTACACTGAATCTGAACATCAGTGTGAACATTTCATGTAAGGTATATGGGCACATATGAAGAAAACATTCACAGTTGTGTTTTTTTAGGTACGTTAATGCAAAAATGTTACATAAAACACAGTGTACAAGCAAACATCCATAGCATTTCGAGAATACACTCAGACACTTCTAATATTAACATGAAAAACAATGCAAATCATCACTTACCCTGCCTCTGGTCTTTTGCCGTAGGTGGCATAGTTTAGTTTAAACTTCCGGGGCTGTACAAAAAGAGAAAGAAAACACCTACAATGAGCCAATCACACAGAACCAAAGCCGTGTAGTATAGCACTGATATTGCTGGAAATAGAGAGTTACGTTATTATGGTTGTTGTTATTTAGGTTTACATACCTCTACCACTCAGACCAGCCTTTAGCCCATTCCTCAGTTAGTTCCTACCAGAGACTCTATTCACCAGCTTCAAACAAAGTACATTCATGTACAAGCAGCCTCTTAGCCACCTTCAGCAGCAGGTACAGGCTGGTGGACAGGGGAGCCCAGCGGCTTGGCAGCTCTCAGAGCCAACAGCATTTCAAACAGCAGCAAGCAGCTACAGCTCACCACTTCACACACTGTTGTTTTACATCTCCAGTCCCTCAAGAAGACCTCTAGCAGCCAGTACAGAACATGGGTTCACTTGTAATTCATTTTTACTCTTATGTGTGTAAGCTTTGTGAGAGACACTAAGTAAAAGTAGCAAAAGCAAAACCAACAGCAGATTTACAATTTAAGGCACTAAAAGGGTAAACTACACTTGAAAATGGAAGGCCAAGACTAATTGAGCTCCTCTATCCACAGTCAAAACAATAATTAAATATTTCTGAGATCATACATTTTGTCCAATACTGGAAAGAAGGAAGGTGGTATTAAAATCAGTAAAATGTATATGAGCGTAGAAACATATAATACATTGAGGATAACATGAGTGAAATGTTAAGTTAGTATTTTGTAATAATGTAATAGAACTGACCGGGTTTGATCCAGGGACCAGTTTTCCATTGAGACGTTGGACACAGCGGTCGACGCTTGCTTCATCTGCCAGCTCCACGAAGCAATATCCTGCTGAACCACTGTACACAAAGAAATCCCTCAAGTTAAGACAATAATGAAAACAGAGCAACAAAGTTCCCTGACAAAATTCCATTATCATGTTAGGTTTGATTCTTTAAAGGCGTGCTGTTTATTGATTGACCTGATTAATGCAGCACATACAGTATAACTGTTCTCTGGTACTACCTGCTACAATATTTATGTAAAAACTGAGGTAAATATGTATTTCATTACATAAATAATAAAAAGCAGTACTAAAATAGTCAGCAGACTAACAATAAACCTCTATTTCAAAATGGGAACTCGGCACAGGAACATAACTGAAGTCTAGTGAGCTTTGGATATCTTACCCTGTTATCCGATGGGTGATGATCTTCACTCCAAATGGTGATTCTCCCATAGCACTGAAGGCCTGCTTGATGAAATTTTCATCCATGTATGGGTCCAACTACATACACAAAGACATTGTACATGGATCAAATTTAGTCTTGGTTAAACATAACTGTCAGAAATTTTTACCTATGTGAAATAGAATATGTTGGCATAAGTTTTACTGTCAGTATGTTGACACGAATATATTTACCCCAAGTTGTAACACCGTTTGGCCTTTGCAAAGGTATGTGCTGTTGGGAGTGCTCTAATAGTTTATTATTTTCTCACAACTAAATGAAAGTGGAGTGTGGATTTTAAACATGAGGGCATGGTGGCCTAAAAAACAACAAAACCTCAACATCAATGACCTAAAGTATTCAAGATATGTTACAAATGTAGGAATTTCGAATAATACTTTAATAATAATAATAATAATAATAATAATAATAATAATAATAATAATAATACTTTGACTATTCTATTTTTTATTCAGCCATAATGGTCAGCATAGGAGGAACACACTGGCTTGGTTTAATAATTAGGTTCCTAAGAATGGTGATAAGTGGCTTCAACATAAGTTTTATTTTTATCCATGCCAACAAATACATTTACCAACATTAACACATTACAAAATAATGACAGTTTCAATTTGCCAATTATGTCACCCAACATCTTTCAGAAACCCTAAGTATTAAAACTCAGCTTTTATCCGATCTCGACACGCCAAATTGTAATCATATCTGAGTTGAACGAATTATAACTTACTTTATTATTAGTTCTGCCACTTCACCTAAACATTTTTAGATTTTAGATTTTAGAAGACTTTAAGTCATCAAAACAGACACAGTTACTTCTACCTAAAATATAGAAAAAGCGAGCAAGGTCTCTCGGATTTAGATATATTTGAGGAACATTAAAATATCCAATGTTAATACTACATCTGGCGGGATTAACTAGTTTTTGTTATGTTGTACTAACTAATTACCTTGGTGCCGTTGCTAGTTTAACGACCTACGATGTGTCAATCAAACGACCTAGCAAACAGGCTAAGCTAGCAGCTAACGTGAGCAAGACGAAACAAATATTTAAACAGGTCACACATACATCACCCATCCATAAACTCGTCTGCCTGTTGAACATCATGAGGTCTGCCGTCGAGGTAAAACCGCGCTGGATTGTATCAGAGGTACAAAAAGCAAAATTTTGTAAGGTTAAAAATTCAATGCACGTTGTTGCCGTTCTGACATCGGTTAACGGTTCCTCTTCCGTCTGACGTTATGTTTCACTTCCGGCTATATGAACCTGACGCTAAACGTCAAAGTGAATTAAAATAAGGAGGTAAAAAAAAGTTTTTTTTTTGGAAGTACAAAGCTATTAATGGGTCTGCACATATGGTTATCAAACTTTTTTTTAACCATGACCTGCAATACCTAGAAAATCTACAGGCTGTTGAGAACATTCACACGACTTCGAATGTTCTTTAGCACATTGTCAGATCAAGCCGTAGAATAACAAGAGATCTAATGTTAATCCAGCCAGAAGTGTTACTTACAAGTTTCACCTGTAGTAACAGGGTTCGCATGATCAAATGAGTAACGTCTCAAAATTAGGTCCCACCGAGATTTGAACTCGGATCGCTGGATTCAGAGTCCAGAGTGCTAACCATTACACCATGGAACCGATACATACACTTGTAGGCTACAACAACAACTGAATCAGGGACCCCAGATGATTCTTGCAAAGCCCAAAAAGTATCTATTACCTACACCAAGGAGGTTAAGTATTCACCGGGGTTTGTCTGTCTGTGAGTTAGCAACATAACATAAAAAGTTGTGGACGGATTTTAACGAAATTTTTAGGAAATATCCGAAATGGGACAAGAAACAGGCGAGTCGATTTTGGATGTGATCCGGGCTTTTTCTCAATTGTTTACCTGTTGCGAGGTAACCCACTTCAAGGGCATTGTTTATCTGTTGCTTGGTAACCCACTTCAACGGTATTATATGTTACAGCAGCATGGTGGGGAACTGAGCTGCCTTGGCGGAGGTCTGCGCTCTCCGAGTGCTTTTCTAGTATTAATAAAGTAAGCACATACTGTTTTTTATTTTATTGTTCCATACTTGTTTCATACATTTTCTTTTCGTATGACTCATTATTATTTATTTTGTAGTATTTTTAAAATTCAAATAATTGTGTTTTAAGAAATTTATTCGACAGTCTTAATTATATTTTAATAATATAGATGTAATATAGATACAAATCGGAATATATTTTATTAATAAAGTATTTTTTTATATAATGTTATGTAGATTAATAATGTACAAACGTTTAATAAGCCTTCAAGCTGTTTCCGTAGCGTCGTAACCATGGAAACAGTAAACTCCATTCGTTGCTGTAGCAGGTATCTAGAAGGAGGTGGTGTGAAAAATGACATCAATACAGGAAGAAATCTTTAAATGTGCATTGTCTGGGGACTTGGAGACGCTGAGGCAGCATTTTGAGAGTGAGACTGAAACCGAAGAGTTGCAGGAAAATTATTTTACCGTAAAGGATGAAGTTGGGAGAAACGCCCTGTTGACGGCCAGTATGTTGGGAAGGAGCGATGCTGTCAGTGAGTTGGTCCGACACGGAGCCCAGGTCAACGAGCAGACAGCTGGAGGTGGGTGGACCGATGAGTATGGGTACAATGAACTTTAAGTAGGATGTCAGTAATCAGTAAAATTTTATAGCCAAAACTTCAGGTCCACTTTGAAAAACCACTGGTTACATGTAAAAAGGCTCATGCATTAGATACACTGCAAAACAGTACAGTAAACTAAAATATATAATATGTATAATATATACCACTATATTTCCTACTATTATACCATATACTATTGTACTAATGAATAATATTACAGGTCTGAGAAAAGAGTATGGTAAATTTTTTTTCTACTTTAGGCATTTTCCACAATATTTTGGAGGCTAATAGTGCAGTTTTTTGTGGCAACAAAAAGCTTAAAAGCCAAAATGCACTGCCGACCTGCTCTATTAAATCTATGAAAAGGCATATAGATAGTTTTGACATTATCCACATTGGCTTAGGTGGTGCCCAAAATGACTTGTGTTGAATATAAGCCATACAATGCTAAAGGAAACCCTATACACAGTAATTAAAATGAGACAACATGAATGCAATATATCAGTAATTTTGATAGATTAGATTAGTCAGAGACTGGCCAATCTGCACTCATGCATTTGGTACTTTAGGAATATTTTGATGCTATCACCTACTGTACATTGATATACATGTTTGAATGGCGAGTGTTTTATATATATCTATATATATATATATATATAAAGGTCTTTTTAAAAGTTATAATATTAGAGGGGACTGTCACATTTCTGTAAATTCTACAGATCACAGGTATCATTACAGTGATCTGTGAGCCTCTTATGTGTTTTCAGGTTACTCCTCCCTGCACCTGGCGTGCTGCTGGGGTCACGTGGAGACAGTGAGGACTCTGCTTAAGCTGGGAGCCGACCTCCAGGCCAAGACCTTCAGAGGGGAGCAGCCCATAGACCTAGCCAGGAGGTACTCCGAGACAGACTGTGCAGAGTGTCTCATGGTTGCAGGTGAGCATGTTTACTGTTTGACATAGTCTTTGGCCACAGAGGTGAAAAAATGTGTGTAACATTTAACCTGTGTGTTTCTCTCTGTACAGAAGCGGAACGGGAACTGGTATCATATTTCACCAACGTTAAAGACCTCATCTCTGGGTCTGAGAAGAGCTTGACAAGGGAGGAAAAGGTAACACCTAGTTTACTTCACATTCAACTTTAAATATATTTCCTTTTTTTCTTTCTTTCTTTCTTTCTTTCTTTCTTTCTTTCTTTCTTTCTTTCTTTCTTTCTTTCTTTCTTTTTGCTATTTGGGTATTTTTATGGAAATCATGAGCACTAAATAATAGTTAATCATAAAATCAATACAAGTGTGGAGGATTATTCATTTTCCTTTTGTCCAGGATCAATCATGATTTGAGGAGGTCCAGATAAAGAACATTTCCTTGGGTACAGGACCACAACATCATCATGTTTAAATTGCATTATAATTTAGTTATACATTAATTATAATTTATATATATTAAAGTTGCATCGTCATTGTATCAACATCTGTACTGTGTGAAGTTAACGAAGCTAGAATGCAATACCATTTCAATATTTCTTTTTAGCGCAACTCTGGATGTGCATATTCTACCCTGCATTTTGTCTTTAATGGTACAGAGCAACATAAAGATACATCTGTTTGTTCATCTAGAAACTGTGGACGCGTGTGGTGTCTGAAGTGTCTGACTGGATCCAGAATGTTCAACAGCCTACAGTCTCAGACTATGTAAACCAGAGGAATGATATAGAGGACAGACTTCAAACTATAATCACCAAGTTGTCAGGTTAAGTCTGTTACATTAATAATAAAAATTCTCCAGGAATTTGGGAGAAAGTACTTTTTTTTGCCAGGACAGATATGAGTAAATATTAATTATCCTAATTTGGCTCATACAAAGAGCCAGTTTGTAATTGTCTTTTGTGTTAAGAGTTCATTCATGTGCTTTATTTTATGTGTAGATTGTTTTTTGTGACCAGTCAACATCTTATTTCTCTTTTAATCTTGTTTTCAGACACATTCCTCTTTTTATTCCTATTTATACATATCAGTGATCACCTTTGACCTGGTGCAATGGTCACATACTGAGTCCCAGTTACACTTTGTCTATCAAGAATAAATCACATTGTCACAATCATTTCATGAGAAGAGGTAAAAATATTTTATTCTAACTTTATGAGCAACAGTGTATTATTATAGAATGTTCTCAGCTTATCCAAATTGACCTCAGTCCAATAAACTGGAACTGCATCCTGGTTTTACTGCTCATGGCGATGACAATGTGACCTGAATTATTTACAGAGATTATTTTCTTTTAGTCTGAAACATATATCATTGAATTAAAAAAAATATTTTTAAAGATTCTCTCATATGAAACTGTATTATATTGAGGAAGTGGAGTGGTAAGCTCTACTAATGATTTAAAAAAGAAACTTATCAACATTAACCTCCTAGGACCCACTGTCCACATATGAGGACAAGAAATTCACAGCTTGATACAAAAAAAAACAAAACTGTCCACCGCAAATGACATTCCATAAAAATTTTTAAGAATGCATCTGAAAAAACTGCTGCATCATGATGTTTCCAATATAAGCAATTATTTAATTAAAAAAAGCCAAAACTCAAAAACCTGTGGGGCTCCTGGGTCTGAGGAGGTTAAATATGTAATAACTCTCTCCAGCTGTAGAAACACTGGAAACCTCACCTGCTGATTTCCTTAGTTTTCATATGGTGTGTTTTCAGGGAGTCACCTGTATGACCTGTGTTGACTCACCTCAGGCTGCTGCTCCAGTAAAAACACAGCAGACACAGCCCATACCAGCATGCACACTGACGTTTTATTGGAAATTCACAGCAGAAGCAGGATGAGAGACACAGCAGCTGTACAACAACCTGGCTTTCAGATGCAGACCAACTGACAGGCACAGCCGGTTCACACACACGAAGAAACCCAAATCCATACAAACTTAACAACATGGCACACCGCAATATAACCTTAAAGTTTTTCTTCTTCATTGGACATGAATATTTGTAAGAACACAGGTATCTGACTTAAAGACCTACTGAAACTGTTTGGTAAAATGGGAAAAAAACAAAAAACAGATTTAGATTTGTAGCTCAAGCCTAGGGTCATGTAACCCCCCCTCCACAGAAGGGAACACTGCATGTCTTTATTGCTTTTACATGTAGCAGTGGTTAGATACATGGCACCAGGCTTTATAAATGGATAAAAACCACCATGAAACATACAGTAAGATCAACAGAAGCCACTATTGATTAAGTGAACGTACTCCTATTTGAGCCAATTCAAAAGACCTTTATCTTCTAAATAGCCCTTTCCGCAAGGTTTTAGGTCAACGATTTACAAGGGGCTAAAGTCAACAAAAATTTCAACCAAGACTTGTTTTACAAGTTGTGGAAATAGTAAACTTACCAAGTTTCATAATCATATAGCCAAAAATGTGAAATCATTCAACAAGCAATCCAGTGGAGCTGAAAAAAAAAAAAAAAAAATCCATTCCTAGTCTTGGATCATAAGATTTATCTCATAAGCACAACTGATTCTTTCATACAGACTAAGGTGAGTGCACAGGATTCATAATATCCATTCACACCAAACAGTACTCTTGTTTACAGTGCAGCCATAATGCTCCATCCATTGCTACCGCATCTTTACCGCCGTTACCATAGAAACATCCACAGAAAGCATGCACTGTTGTTCATTCCTGAAACAATGTTGTCCAGATTAAAAGGCACTCGATTTAGTGTAGTGCATAAAAGGTCAAATCTTTAAAAAGTGGGATAGAAGATTTTGTCTTTTCTAGATGAGACCTTTCACCCTCTAATAGCTTTTCTGAGTTTATATCTTCAGCCTGTGGCAGAACTTGTATAAAGACTTATCTACTTATCTCTTAACCTCTATTTTCTTTTTATCTGTACAAGCTTATTAACAATACAAAGGTTTCCGAGACAAACTGAACACACAACAGGTCACTTTTACACTTGAAAAACACTGGCAGGACCTTGTGTTTGCTGGTGTTTTTTTTTTTTTCTTTTGTACCATATTTCACATGGTTTCACAGCAGAAAACAAGCCCAGCTTTGGTCAGTGTTAGTCTCTGAGGACAATGCCAATATTACGTCAAACAGAACAGGGATCAACAGATAAATATAGAAGTCTGTGAAGGTGGATGTGAAATCAAAATACAGAGTCCAGTCTGTATATACAGCTGTGGGTTTTACACCACTGAACGTTATGATGAATTAAATTTCACACCTTCACAGATGTGAGTATAAATGGATGGAAGTCATTTATTTAGATGTTTTGACAATCAGTTAAATTTTTTTTTGTGATTTTTCAGGCAAAGATACAGGTTTTTCTTTGTCAGATGATAATAAACAAATGTCTCTGACTTCTGGATCCCTGTCTGAAGAAAGAAAAGCTATTTTTTTATTCAACATTGGACTATGGTAACTTATAGCACACATTTGATATATGAAGGGACTACTTGTGTCAGACTAAATGATAAAGCAAACATTAGAAATCATCTGCAGCCCTAAAAACCATGATTGTTGTGGAATTATTTTTATACTCATAACATTATAGGAAGAACAACTGTCTTTCTTAGGCTGGTTCCATAATGCACTGATCCGACAGCCCTACCACTACTGTGTGCAATGGAGAAGTGATTGTTTTGTATGAACAACCATGACTTCTTCGATATATATTCACAAGGTCTTGGGTTTGATAAAGAAAATAGTTGCCATTTGTTAAGAAATGTCCCCTTTAGGACCCAGTACACCCACACTGGAGTCTCATGTTGTCCTGTTCTGTCAAGCTTGTCCTCATTTTGTCATGATTTTCTGTTCTGATACACCTGGATACTCACCATTCTTGTCATATTACATGCTATTTGTAATTATTCACTAAACTGATTTACTTTTCACTGAGGTGATAAGGACAAAGATTCAGAGAAGAGCAAAATGTTCCACTGATATCTCCTCTGATGCAGGTTTTTTTATTTTTTTTGGAGCAAAGATGACTTAAAACTAAAATCCTTAGGACCTCTTAAAATATATATATTTTTGTGACACCAGCTAGAACTGTACACTAAACGTAGCATCTCCTTAGCGAACAGAAAACACGCTGCCAGGGTGCTTACTGCCACTGCAGAGTTGAGATATATTATCCAAAAAAAACAAGTTTAATGTAACAGTGCTGGTGCAGAGAAGGGCTTGTTGATTAATAGTTGGCTGTGTTCAAGTGCCATAGTGACGTGCCAGTATCAACCATTGCCAATAGTTGTTCAGTCTCTTGTTTCACTGACTGTAATATCACCGTATTCATGAAACCATTCCTGTGAATCCATGGTGTTATTTTTATGTCTTTATCAGAACATCATTAATTATGAGTCATGACAAAGGAGATGAAGATGGTGAAGTGTTTGTCATGTTTGTGATGTCAGTCTGTCTGTCCGGGTGTTGTAGTGTCCAGCGTTGTGCTCCTCAGGTCAACACTTCACAGGCGAGTCCTCCTCTGGTCCTCTGCAGGTGAAGGGAAGGTGAAGGGTCCAGTGTTCACTGTGAAAATGTCTCTTGTGTTTGAATCCACGTGGAAGAGAAGATGTACCGTTTTTCCTACCGGCGAGTATGTACGCATGTAGGGGATTGTGCATTCAGAGCCATTGTATCCACCGTCTGTTCCTGTTCGGCCGCCCATGCTGGTGACAGCGGTCTGGTGCTGTGGGATGGTGAAATCACACAGGTCTGCTCACACTCGCAGCCAACTTTCAGTTTAAAAGAAGGGCAGCAAAAAGGGAGCCCATAATGCAACCTGACCACATGACCAATGGCTCTGTGTTTGTCTTTCAGTGCTTTTCAGGGTCCAACTTGGGTAGTCTCTCCAGCAGGGCCTTGTGGTCCACGCCCACGCTGGCCACCAGTCCCCCCGTGTTGAGTGGAGTGTCACTGTAGTCGATGTTATCTCCCTTTAGAGTGGTGAAGTGTCCTCCTAGTGACGACACAATTAAAGCCAAGTGAAAAAAGTATAAATAGAACTGTAAAACTACTGATGTTTTATTCTAAACGATACAACTAAATGGATTCTAATGTAATTTAATCTGTTAACAAATAAATGAGAGTAGGAATGGAAAAACTCTTCAACTCCACTGCATTTCTCAGCCCAAAACAAACTAACACACGGTATCTTGAGCTCGAAACTGAAAAGATCTGGGTGTTAATGGTTATGACATTACCCATGGCGTTGATTAGTGCTTGACCAGCACAGATGTCCCACTTCTTAATATGGGTGATGTGGACGTAAACATCTGCCTGGTCCATGTCTTCTCTGGTGTGCATGTCCAATAGTGACAGCACCTTATATCCTAAGAAGAAAGAAAATAAAACCAGATGTAGTTAGACACCATGTAACATCTCTGATAACATCTGCCAGAGTATGCTCCTGTAAACTAAGGTTATAATTTGTATTAACTCTTTTTGCCCGTCTGTGTTTTTTGATGTGGGTATCTGAGTCAAACGCTGGCAGACGCTGACAACAGCTGTTTTGGTTTTTAATAATGCTGTTGAAGCTAATCAATACTTTTATGTTAACAATTGACTGAAACCTGAGTGAAACCTCCTCATGGAATCACTTCCACATCCTTTCTGCAGAACCTTTTGGCATCTTTTCAGCTCTGAATCACTGCCTTTTAGAAAGATATTTTGGTGAAGATTTGCTATTTTCAAGTCCACATCACACTGAACTAGTCAAATCTTTAGCTCCTCGAGGCCTCGTCCCACACTTCCCCATGCAGTTCTTTGTTTAGAGACACAGATACAGTTAGTGTCTGTGATACTGGCTGGTTGGACGTGGACAGAAATGCACTGATATGAACATTTGTACACGAGAAAACAGATCTGTCCTACATTACTGTATAGAAAAACATAAATGTAAAATGATTCTCTCTTTACCTGCTCCACCTGCTTCTACGATTTGTGTGCCGTTTCCAAAAGCATTATGGACAAATGCTTTCACATCTCCAGAGTGAGAACGTGACACAATCACCTTTGGAGGGGTAATGCTATAGGAGGACCGGGCTTGTACATTGGCTCCCTGACTCACAAACGCCCAAGCTGAGGGAGAGGAGAAACGGTGAGTCACACACAGTACAAGATTATTCAGCATATTTTAGCTTTACTATTTAAGCTCTGCCAAATTAAACTGGCATTTTACGACATCATGATTATCGACACAGTGACAAAACAAAGCAGGAATGTCTATAAAAACAGGTTAAATGTCTTCTTTTTTGATTAGCTACAAGATGTTTTCCTGTGGTGTAAACAGAAATCTAACCATCTGATGTTTTAAATATCTCCTATCCTGTGACTTTGCTTACCGGTCAACCCTGTGAATGGCTGGTGTATGACCCCAAGAACTGGTTTACCTTCTAGAGCCACACATACCATAGTGGTCACATACTTGAGCAGGTTCTCTGAGGAGACAGAGGAACAGAATCAGAGGGAGGGGTTTGAGATGGCATACAGGCTACAGGATATGGGTGGGAATGGAGGAGAACAAAGGTTGCAGAGATAAGCATCTTTCAGAGCAGGAGATCCTTATCTGTGCACATCTGTGTGCGTCTTGATCAGAAGGAATCCTGCAAACTACAGAGTTATTCACCACGAAAAGCAAACATACATATGTAAAACCTCAGAGGTGGAACTGTGGTAAATGGTCTGCTGTGAATCACATGAAATTAGGATTGAAAAAATATATACACTCATGGCCAAAAGTTTTGGGAATGACACAAATGGATTGTTTGCTTAAATGTAACTTATTTGTCACTAAAATTATCTGAAACCTATATAATGCTCCTAATTGTTCTTCAGTGTACCCCAGAAACAATGGGGGGGGGCAACATTGGCAGCAAATTTTGCAAAAACAAAACTTGTGTCATTCCCAAAACTTTTGCCACAAGTGTACAGTATACTTCCTTCATATCACCTCAATCTGCAAAACAATAAGACTGTTCTTACAGAAACCTTAGGAGAGTAACCTACATGTAACACAATGCTGAGAAATACATACTGCTGGAAGAAACTGGAAATTTAAGAAGGGCGCAGTAGTTTTGGTAGAATTATACTGACAGACAACATAACCTCTTTCAAGGAGGTAATAATGAAACTGAACAATGAGGTCTTAAGTACTACACAAGTCACTTATTTAGCGGCGCTTCTACCATAAACTAAAACATTTCAGCTATTTTCAGAATTCAGTAATTTTTCAATAAGGATGGTCAAACTACATGCGTTCTCTTTACTGATTATCAAATGTCAAGATATCAGCTGGTACTAATGTTTGTCATCAAAATAATTAGATAAAAACGTGTAGAACTAAGCAGTCTTAGTTTTCGGAAACGAACATGTTTAAAACTGATGAGCAGCCTTTTGAGTCAGTCTGTAGAAAAGACTCTGCCTCCTTTATTATCATTCTAACCTGTATATTCCTGCGTTGCATCTAGAGGATCGATCCACACCGTCACACTCTCAACAGGAACGTCCTTGCCCCCCTGGATTTTTTTTGCGATGTCAGTTGGGATGTTGCGGCTCCAGGTTATAGTTTTATCCACTACGTCGTCACGCTCTTCGCTATTCACCTGAGAGTCAACACATGGACAGAGAATAATGAGTTCTGGAGACATACCATTATTAAAGTCGCAGCTTAGAAGCAGCTCTCTGATGCAATAATGCAAAGTGGAAACTAAGGGGGAAAAAAAGAGTAACAGTCCTCACCGTGACTTCAGGGAATGTGTTCCTCATAAGATTATACATCTTCCGGTGGGACTGCAGGTCACCCATTGTCAGCAGCTCATTGGCCCCCTCCTTTGTTTTTCCCTTTGACCGCTCTTTCAAGTCATTTTCTTCACGTACCTTTTTCACCTAGATAGAAAAAAAACCCCATATCAAACATTTATAACCTCACATGTACAGGAATATACACATATGGTCAGTGCACAAATCATTTTAATAAACTGCATGTGATTTAATACTTCAAATGTCTGTAACGCTGATAGAGGTGAACTATAACAATGGTATTTCACACACTTTCCTACTTCAGGTGAAAGGCGACACAATGGAGAAGTTCAAGTCAGAATGTGTGCAATCAGAGTGAATGTGAATATTATCTTTGTTGGTTATTGTCACTATTTCTATGGGATCTGCAAGCTATTCCTATTACTTACTATTCCTGAGCCTTTTATAAAGCATACTTGAAGGTTTTAGTCACATCAGTATTTTTTACCTCTTTACCACCCAATACTGCAGCCTCCACTGACAGAGCCAGCAGGTCCCTCAGATCCACTTTTCTCCTCTGCCTGCAAAGACAAAGCAGTACACACCATCTACATCACTTGCAAGCACAGACTGAAAAAGGGACTTCATCTTTCATCAGATTAAATTAACACGTCATACAAAATACTTATTACTGTCTTACAATGAAACAAATGTCATCTACATTCAGTTGGGGATGGTGCATTAAGAGTTAGCTTTTACTGCTTATGGGTGGTGTCAGGGTGGGGTCGGAGCGGTGCTGACCAAAAAACTGCATTTGTCATCACCAGTGTGCTATGAACATGCACAATAAACACATTACAAAAGACTTCCCGAATTGTGATGTATAAAAAAAATATGCATTCACACTGTCTATTGCAAAATTTGGGTCAGTTTATTTGTTTCTTGCAAGTTGTATCTTCACAATATAACAAAAGGACCTTACATTATCAGAATATGCAGTTGAGCTTATTCATACTTTAAGTCCTGAACTCCTGAACACACTTTAGGTCTTTGATAGTTTACAGTAATCACTTCAATTAACACACTTTAGTCAGTACTATAGTAGCATGGAGCTTTAACATGGTATGGTTATTAAAGGTATTGGCCAGGTGAGGCTACATACAAATAGGCATCCCACGGGGGACAAATATCAGCAAATTAATACAAAATGTAATACAACAGTAGAGCTGAAAAGAAAGAACAGGGTGTCCCTCTTATGTGTAGTCTTTTTGTATCCAATGTACATGCAAACTTTACTACTGATATGAGTCTACACACACCCGCGCAGCAATATCTGCCAACTTGATAAATATTAACACAGGTTTTCCCTACCATTACAAAGCTTAAACACAGCACCTGAACCATTGTGGACATTGCAACGCCTAGGACACGATATGGGAAGAGAGTTTTTAGTGACAAGGAATACTAAACGACAGCAGGCATTATTTAATAAGAAAAACAAATACTGACACTCAATATCAGCCCAGCCCTGCACTCATGTCACATGGTACCAACAGATTAACGGTAGAAATACCTACTAGCCACCATTACAACAAAAGCTAATGACGGACTGGTTTTACCATCTAATTAAAAACATTTCCACTTGCAGACGTTACATCGAGAACAGGAGAAAATGCCACTTTATACAGTGCACAGTAATGACAGAAGGATGTCACAGCAGTACACCACGTATAGACCCAGCTTTGTTCATCTGTCATACTAACCACAGATTTAAGTATTCAGATCTACTTCACATTACTTGGCATTTTCTCTTCCTGATGCTTAAAAAATAATGACAATAGTGCACTTATTTTATTTTATTTCATATTGCAAAACCCAGCATACAACATTATATCAAAATGAACAAATAAATCATCAAAATAAATACAATAAAAGACATTATCAGTAAAGACACTACTGTTTTAGGTTTAAATGACTGGAAAAAACAGTAATCAAATAAAATAAGTAATGAAGTGCAACTAATAATATGTTAGTATCTTCAAATATTAACTGACATGCATAGGTTGGATGGGTGGGTCATTTTCTTTTGGTGATTTTTTGATCATTTATCTAAAATATTATTAGATCAAGAGCCTGACTGTAATCTGCTTGAACTCGTACTCCCAAAACTAAAACGTGGACACGATGCGAGTACATCAAGTCCAGGTAAAGGTTATGAATTGTGTGCAGTGTTAAAGTGGTCCCCCTACCTGAAAGCAGCCAGGCGGCTGGAGAAAACCCCGGCATACAGGTGGTAGATGACACCCACCCCAAGCAGGCAGAACACTGCCACTCCGAGCGGTGAAAGGCGGATACCCATCGGAGCCATGGCCGCAAAAACTACAAGTCAGGATAGTGTCGTGTAAACAAAAAAAAAACCGGAAAAACAATGACAAGCCCAGCGGTGCTCAGTATAAGACAGCAGAGGTGAAAGCTAGCTGACGTGGCTGAAGGATCCTAGTCCGCCGCTCCACACCTGGCGGTTAGTTTTCAGATGAACACGTCGAAACGGCTAAAAGACTGACACAAAAAAAACTACAGCTGTCAAATGACACAGGAGACAAACAGGAGATTTTACATCAGATAATTAGCCGTTTAGCATCGTCCGACAGCGGTGTAACGAAACGCACTGAATAAATGACAGCCGCGTCTGTGCGTAACGACATTCCGCCCGTGCGTTAATTTGATTTGTCCTTATTCTCGCTGTTTAACTCGTTAACTTGAGTCGAGTGTTGACTGGTGTCGAAGTGAAAGCAGAACAATCACATCTCTGTTCAGTCATTTTCCTCCAGCCTCTACTCTACGTACGCAGAGGTCACAGCTTCACGCTTCTCTTCCGGGTTAGCGCCGTGACGTCACAGTTCCAGCTTTTCATCCAACACTCCTGCTAAAATTTTAGGGGACGTTAGATTGGGGAAAAAAAAAAGTTATATCACCATCAATTGTAAGATACCTTATGTATGAATTATTTTGATTTGATATAGAGGCATTTTTAAGATGTTTACTGGTTCAGCTATTGATGTAGGGAAAAAAATTATAGTTATGTTAAAAATTATACTGATCATTACAAAGACATGACCGTTTTATGTATTTTGAACATTTTTATTGATAAATTTATAAAAAAGTAAAAAACAAAAAACATACACAGAAAAAAATATTTTTTTAAATCAAATTGTGTACAATTTGTTTATGGTTTATTTGTGACCTAATTTTAGATATTGCTAATGGAAACAAATGTAAATGTTTCACAAATGAACAGTAACCTAGTACATACATTTGTTCATCTTTTGGAACCAACCTGAAGATTATACAGTGATTGTGCTCAGTGAATCTGTGTAATAACTGCTCATCTGAGGAATAAAGTGCCAGTCTTTGATTTATTCATGTTATAATGTGAAAATAACATGTCATCAATAACATTCAGTTCCTATAAAAGCACTGTGAATTAATGTGTCTTAAACATTCCCAAAAACCTGATATCGCTTGCTGGTCATTGCTTTTTCAATCACCACCTTATTGATTTACTTTGAATTCATTTTTAATGTAATGTTACATTTAATTTTTATGTTCATCTGGGATTTTCTATGAATTTAGTGTGAAATGAGGCTGTATAAAAAAATTAAGTTGCTTCACAAACACAACAGCTAAACACTTTTGACTTGAACTATTTTGTTGAATACAGACAAGTCAGAATCTTCCAATGTCTGGATTTTGGAAAATAAACCCAGGTATATTTAAAAATGTTTTTTTTTTGTTTTTTTTTTAAATCAGGTTACAGGCTTTCAGTTGGATCACAGTCAGAACCAATGTTTGGACCAGGATGGAAGGAAAGGCTCTGAATCACAGCTCATGTTCAATTGATAAAGAAGTCAAATATTTTGAGAAAAATTTTATTACAGAAAGCCTTTCATCACCAATGACAAGTATCTTTACCATGTGCCTTTTTCTCTCCCACTTTAAACCAAACAGCACTCAGATGCAACTACAGCATCACCTCCTCCTCATTTTCTCTCCTCTTCGTCTCTGCCAACGTCTGAACAAACTGCCGGTTGTCTGCTTCTCTTCCTGTTTCTGTGTCCTCCGATTTATAGAGTTATGGGAAGGTATTGGCTCTTCCTCATGTAGCTGTCATCTTCATCCTCCTCACTTCCCTGCCGTTCCTGTTCCCTCTTGCTCTGGTGGCCATTTGACAGAGATGTGGTAAGAGTTCAGATCCTCCTCAGACACAAAGTCAGGGGCCTGGCTCATGAGGTCGTGACCCCGGAAGGATTTGGGGAAAGCGATGACGTCACGGATGCTGGGAGCCCCAACCATGATGGAGACAAGCCGGTCCAAACCTTAGAAATATCGCATTAATAAGACAACTTAAACCTCCACACACATAATCCATGTTTTGCTTTTCATTTGCTTGATTTGTGGATGAGAGGTGAGTATATGTGTTCAGGGCCTTGTACAAATTCACCAAATATTCCACACATGCCCGTTTTCCAACCTCTTAGCTGTCCCCTAGATGATTCTGTCTCTGGGTGGGTTTGAACCACTGACCTTTCACCCTTCCTTCTATAAATTCAGATGGCGCTGTAGATGAAGTAAAGCAGTAGAGCTGTTGTTTTCTATCTAAAATGCTGGTGATGTGTTTTTTCATGGATGAGACAGAGCATGAGTTCTACCTCCACACTACCTACTGTTTCAGACATGTTTTCACACTTCAAAAGAATATCTGAGAAGATGCAGCAAACAGCACATTTATACAAAATGACACCAAAACTACCTCAAACCTAAAAAAAAACACCCTTTTGTTTTTGCAAGAATCAGGTCATTTTTTTCCTAATTTAGCCTATTATATAAATAGTTTCCAGTATGAAATGTCACAATCTGCATTAAATCCATTAATGGAAGCCCACCTACAAATTAATGAGAGCTGAAATTGAGTCCAGGTCCAGAATGACCAAGACTCTTATGTTTGAGAGACACAGAGTGGAAGTGAGCTTTGGTCTGATCTTTAAATCTAGAGACAATTTTTGCTGCTTCCATTTACTGATTAGTTTGATTTGATTTGCTGAAGCTGAATGAAATAACAAAGCCAATAATGAACTGGTTCAGAGGAAAAATGCACTTTGGAGTCTTCAATTAAACTTACCAAGAGCAATGCCTCCATGTGGCGGCGCTCCTGAGTCGAGGGCCTCGAGAAGGTGCGACAGAAGACTGGGATCCTCCTGGAGCCAAAACATGCAGTGAAACCAGTTATGATCAGGAATGAAGCAACACTGGCTGAACTCGAAAGTAAAACATAATGAATACTGATAATTAGTCCCCTTCTGGGCTGAAATAATAAATAAAAACACTAACAAACTACAATACCATAGTGAACCAAGTATTTTACAGACCCTGAGGATGTTCTTCAACACGTGGAGCTGCTCTGAGGCTTTGTGGATGCGGATGGAGCCTCCTCCGATCTCACAGCCGTTCAGCACCAGGTCATAGTGCTGACCTCGTACCTGACAGAGAAATGTATCAAAGAAGGATTCACACATGGATCCAGATGGATGGAAACATATCTAGTATGACAGAAACACAAAATGACTACCTTGTGTGGCTCTGTGTACAGTAACGGTGTGTCCTCTGGTAATGGAGCGGTAAATGGATGATGTGCTGACTCCAGTTGCTCCGGCTCATCGTCTTTGGGTAAGAACAGAGGGAAGTCCACCACCCAGAGGAAGTGGAAGACTGAGGGGTCGCGGAGTGTGACACCACGGGAGTTCAGGAGCTCAGCACAGTGCAAGCGAAGATTACCCAGCAAAGGACGCTGTGATCAACGGAGACAAAGGAGGGAGAGAGACAGAGAGAGAGAGAGAGAGAGAGAGAGAGAGAGAGAAAAGACAAACAGCAGATGGTGGATTTACATATAACACATCCCTTTTCCTTTACCATTGCAGCAAAACAATCAGTTCATCTCTTACGACTGTGTGGCGGGATCCGGCAGCCATCAACACCAGATCTCCTGGTTTGGCTCCAATCGTCTGTAAAAGATCATCTGTGGCAGAAACAGACAGCAGCTTCTTCAGCGGAGACTTCAGTGACCCGTCAGCCCTCACCATCACCAGACTCAGCTCCTGAGGACAAAAGCTTCATCAACACATCTGTCCTTCATCTGTTCAGTTGGGGTCGTCATGGTGATGGTCAGGACTGTTTTTACTGTTGTATTTCTGTGGTAATAAACCTACCTGGTCAAACTGAGTCCTGGCTTTTTGTTTCAGTTCTTCTAAATCTTTAGCCGTAAAAAGTTTCTGAAGTCAAAAAACAAAGAAAGAAATTTGACACAGATATTAAGGTTACTCTGTACAGTATGTTGTGAACCATTTTTGTCCCACTAGAGTTGCTGTAGGTCTTAGCAAGCTACATTTTACCAGACAAGACATCAGGAAGAGTTTATTTGCAATGTCAGACCATTATGAAAAGAAACTATTTCACATCCCATTGGCTCATTTTCTTGCTTAAAGGGCATATTATTATGAACTCAATTAACTCCAATTAAGAAACATTAATTGATTAGATTGATCTTTAGAATTTTTAACAGTCTATTAGGATATGCAGCGTTCAAGTGGCTCTTACCGCTCCACTGGGGACACAGATGGCCTGGACAGAGCCTCCTGGTTGGGCAAGAGCTGATCGGAGAAATCCAATCTCCGTGGATGAAAAAACCTCACTGAGGTCAATTAACTGGACAGATATGAGGACAAAGAATGGAATCAAAAGGATGAAGCCTCTGCCGGTCCCTCAGATGTATCCATGTCTCTTATAAACGTACAGATCATGTTATCCAACAAGACTGGGTGATAAGGAGCAGATGTCATATCACTGTGTTTTTAGGCTGGATGGTGATACAGCTACAAGTTAAAACCACGTATGAGAAGTCACACTTTAATTGTAACAGACTGTGACTAAAATCAAATGCAAGGCCAAGGTCTCCTTCTGTGTTAAAATATACAGCTACACAACAAGTAAAACCATATATGATCTGTAAAAATATGTCACTACACCATAAAATGTTGACATATACTGAAACCCTGTATCTAATACATCCTTTTATTTCTGTAACAGCAATGGTTTTATTATTAATTACAAACAACATGTCAACAGTTTTGCATCCCTTATGACCACTGAGGTCTGGAAAGGCTGAACAGGAATGTTTAGAACAAATGTAATATCTTCCCAAAATATTCCAAATCAATAATGCTTTATTTTTCATTTTCTTTTTGAGAAAAGAAATACTGATGAAGATGATTGTCATACTACTAAATCATGAATTAGGTGCAGTCTCATATAAATCTTGGTGGATAAGTAAATCTTTCATAGTTGGATATTTCAGAGTGGTCGTTTCTTGTTTTACAGCCACTTTGAACATTGATATATTAAATAAAAAAGAAGAAAAGAAAAAGAGCCCATGGACTAAACAGCTTTCACACACTCTGAAAAAGGATAATTGTGCTGAAATTGTACATCTTGTGTTCCCTACCAAAGAGCCCCTTTATCACACTTTTGTTCCTTTTCTGCATGTATTTTTAAATGATGTGTGATAATGGTGATTTGTTTGTGTTATGTGTCACTTTGACATCTGTATGTCAAATTATGGAAATGAGGAAACATATCCAAAACAGCAGAAGAAGAAAAAATCACAGTATAATAATGCATAACCAATGTCCTGATGTGCAGCTGTCAAACAGACATTAGCAGATAATTACCTTCATATTGAACCTGGTATCAGGTTTGTCCACACCGTAGTCCCTCATGGCCTCTTCATATGTCATGGTTTGGAAGGGGACCTGAATGGGACCTTTCTCTGATGGCCAGGAGTACTGTAACAGACCCTCCACCAGGGACATGATACCAGACTGGTCCACAAAGGACATCTCTATGTCCACCTGAGAGAAACAATGAGAAAATAACTTACTTCTCAACAACACATTCATATTTCAGGTTCAAACTATAAGCCACCTGGAAAACAGAACAAGAATCAAAGGCTAGAAGGCCCAGGATTTTTGGACGTCCTTTAGCCAAGAGGCTGCTAGCTGAGGCTACAATTAACATCATTTCATTTGCAAATGTGGCCATTACCTGAAACAGCAGGGGTTGGGGCCGGGGGGTGTGGAGGCCAGAGTG
>JAPQRQ010000010.1:10045176-10058189 GCA_037367365.1 Apogon talboti | reverse complement strand
AAATTAATATGCATAAACATTAAAAACATATATTCAATCATTAATGAGCCTTTACCCTTTTAATTACATCAACAGGCTCAATTCAGCTCAATGTTGTTTGAAAAAGTTGTTAAATGTATATAATGACTGATTTCTTTCATTTACCTCAATATTACACATCTTTTGGCAAGATACCCACTACACATATCTTCAAAAAAAACCCTTTCTGGACTTATTTTTATAAATAGGAAAGTGCCTATAGCTCATATTTTTGAAAATAATTTTTATTTTTCTCATGTGTCCCCTCTCTATTACAGATTAAAATATAAACTTCATGATAAAGTGATCTGATTGTGATGCCACCACTCACTGACATTTAATAAATTCTCAAGATGCATAAATTGTGACAAATGAAAATTCATTCTACTCACTTCTGCATCATATTTTATCATATAAAATAATTAGCCCACTTGTTGCATGCTGTAGCCCAGATGATATATTTCTACATTAATTAGATTCATAAAGTGTCCACAATTGTCACAATCCTGCTTGGGAAATGATTTTAAGACAGATAGCAACATAAATATTTGTGGATTGATGAAAAGGTGGTGTAGATGGATCGCACACTGAAATTTGGGGATTAAATTTACCATATTATTATTTACAAAAATAGCTTCTGTTAGAAATGGTGATGAGTCATGTGTGTATTCAATGTTTGTTAAAATTCCACACTAAATTAGCTACAAAAGTCTGAATCTGCATTTATTTTACACATAAACTGATGTATTTATTGACAGACAACTCCACTGAACATGCAACGCCTCATTCCTCACTGATAGACTTCAAACACTCTCTGTAAAGCTTCTAAATCCTCTGAGGTGAAATGACCCCAAAAGTCAGGTCAGAGTTTACATCCATGGCTTCCTTTTGCTGCAAAACAACTTCAAGCATGACTGACTTTTTGACCTGGAGTGAAATTAAACCTTTTTTCCAAATCAGTTATGAACACAGAATAAGAAACGTAGCCAATAGTTTTATATTTCTCTGTGAATCTGTCGAGGAATCCTGGTGTGTTTGTTTCATATTCAGTTCACTGGCTCACAGAGGCCACCTAAAACCCTTAGTGGCTCTCTTGGGATCACATAAAGTCATCCGTTCATCTTCTAATTGGATGTTTTAACAAGATGCTCCTTTAACATTGCGGCAGTTCTGTACACAGCAGATGAGAGAGAAGGGGCCCAATGATAATAAATTATGACCCATCAGTTCTGTTTTCACTGATCCTGCTGCTCTGCCACAATCAGGCCTTTATTGTCAGGATGGGGATCTGGACTTGAGGTTTATAGCACAATCCAGATCTGTATCAGTGTGGGAACCCTGGAGTGGGAAGCTCCACAGACAGAGGCCAGTTCAGACAGATATCGTGACAACAGGAAGACATTATTTGTCATGGATTAGATTCTGGGATAAAATTTTAGAACATGTAGGTTTAACCTTTAAAAAGGTGATCAAAGGGAAAATAAAATAAAAAAAAATATGTCTCAAAAATGGTATATAATGGATATTGTTTGTTAAACCTTTTATTCTGCATCAGTCTTGATCATTGCTATCAAATATTCATTCTTTTTCAGATTTTTTAACCCATTATATGGCAGTTTTTCTACATGATGCCACTATCTTTTCCCTCTTACTGCTCATACACACAGATCTTGATATGGACACATCATTTCTGTTGCAAATATTGACTTGCAGACAAACAGTCATCTAATCAGGTAGACAGCATGTGAAATACGAAAAATAAGAAAATAGCAAGTGCGTATTTTGAAACCAATACCCTCATTGAATACCTGTTCAAATAGAATATATTATTTTATGCTCTAATAGGTGTAACATGGATCAAAAATGGCAGTTTTAAAGGTTCAGAAGTGATGAAATTCCACCGATAATCCCTCACCCTCCGAAACAGGCCCAACAAAAATGTAAAAGCTCCCATTTGTTTTGTCACTTGAGGTCTTTTTTAGTTAAGATGATACTAACACAGTCAAACATAGTAGGTGACAGTAATGTACCTTAACAATGAATGATAGGTGTTATAAAACTCTATAAAGAAGAAGAAGATGACATCTATTCTATAAAAAGATGCTGATACAACAAAGTGGATTCTATGGACATGTCCACTTCTTTAATCGATAAATAGCTCATTCTAAGGTAATGAAAATGCTAAGATTTTTTTATTTTTAATTGATTATTCACAATGAAAACATAGTATAATGACAGGTAGATTCCAAACACAGTGACTCTTTAAATAGATATGTTTTTACCCATGAGGCTGCTGGGTGTTTGCTCTTTGCGCTACTATAATTGCCAGGTGTATTAACAGTCAAAACGATGTAAAAATGAAAAAAATAAATGACTAACATGTCCCTGGGTTGGGCTCAAGGGTTGAACTGACAGATGCTCAAATTATCTGGGATACATTTTGATTCCATTTTGCGAAGGATCAGCCCCTTGTCTCCACGCTACCCTCCATGTTCACCTGGTCAGACAGCTGAAGGCCCTGCTTTATCCCCCACCACCACCACCACAGTGGGCAGTGAAATGACCATCCTCATCATCAAATGCAGCAATGATTCCCTTTCAACTGTTGGTATGAAAACATCTCAGGCCAGGAGGGGAGGGCACAGACACAGCGGATCACTTAAACATCTCATCCAGCGCTCCGCTCGCTCCTCGTCCCTCCTTCACCCTTTGAATTCCCCCTTAAAGAGGGAAGGGGGGCCTCTCTTAGCAACTCCCAGCCCTGGGTCTGCCCACCTTTTGTCCCCCTCCCCAACAGTAGTTTCTGCTCCAGAAGCCTTAGACAAGGCCTCCATTAATTGCGGGCCTGTGTGGAATACACATGGGACAATGGGCCCAACAGAGTGTCCGGCCCCCAGACAAGGCTGGAAACAAGTGGTACAGGAATCCGGCAGAATAGATTCGTCCTGGCTGATGTCACTGAATACATTTACCTACCTCAGAGCGCATTCACTCCGCGCTTTGTTTTATTTGGACAAAAAAAGAAGGGGTAGGGGGGGAGGCAGCAGTATCAATGGAGAAGAGGAGCTGGAGGGGGGTTTAGGGATGGGAAATAACTGGTTGTCATGGGAACGCGCTGAATCAAAAAATATGGTTGAATTTAGTGAAGCCAGAGATGTAAAAAGGGTAGAGGGCATTAGATTAAACCCTGTGTGAGATAAGAGAAGGCTGAAAACAGAGGTTCAGTTTCTTTAGCTCATTCAGCCCTGTTTATACGGCAATAAAGAACGGATAAAGGAGCTGGAGATTAGGAGACTCATCTAGGCTCATGTTTGTCAACAACAACCTGAGCAGTTTCAAGTCACTTTATTCCAAGTCAGTACCCCAGCAGAGAGGATGCTTGGCCACAGCCGGGGAAGCTGTCCAGAGGAAAAGGGGGATCATAGCAACTGGTATTTCTGTGGCCGTATAGCGGCATAACAACCTGCCATCTGTCACCTAACATTAGCTCTTTCTTAAAAAGCCAGCGTTTAGATCTTCAACATGGAGGCAAAGGCAATGAGACTGAAGTCTTATTGAACTCTGGGTCTCTCCTTTGAAAGGGAAACCCAGTCATCGCCTTATCCCTCATCAAATTGAAAAACGCTTTTAGAGACTCTAAGAGAGGCCTCACATTTAATTTTTAAAACCCAGACATGAAAGTGTTGCTAAACCACATTCAACAGTAGAAAGTCTTTAAAGGACTAGTTAGCATGTAGATTATATGCATTTGAGTGCATTGTCAAAGTATCTAAGTGTATTTACATGTTAATATGTTCAGGGATACTATCGTCTTGAAAAGGTGTTGGG
This sequence comes from Apogon talboti, assembly GCA_037367365.1. NCBI lineage: Eukaryota > Metazoa > Chordata > Actinopteri > Kurtiformes > Apogonidae > Apogon > Apogon talboti. The sequence continues at coordinate 10,054,343 of JAPQRQ010000010.1, read as the reverse complement.
GGAGGCTGGTTAACTGTGCATTTTCTCTCTCTCTGAACCATGGGAATGTGATTTCTTTGTGCCATCCAGGTTCAAACACATTCCTGTAAAGCCATGGATATTATGGGCACTACAAAACAAACTCTAAACCTGTTGAACCGAGTCAATATATCTACAATTCTGCAAAATAAAATACATATTCTAGACAAGAGGAAATACGTATTCAATAAGTCAATTTTTTTTTATTTCTCCTTAAAACGTTACATATTGATATATTTGCAAAAAACTTTTATTGTTTTTCCTCTTCTGGCCAAACTACACACAAGCTTCAACATGCATTTTCTGTATAAATGAAGTGACTCTACATATGACACTAAAAACATCGGAATAACAGTGAAGTTTAGAGGTGGAAGCATCATTTTATCTGTCAGAAACCATGTGATTGAAGGAAAAATTAATGGGAAATTCCTGAGATAAATGTGTTTGGTGATGAGGTGAACTTTGCAGAACACGCTGGAAAGATTTGTAGTTGGTTCCAGAGAAAGAAGTCACTGGAAGACTCACAAGAAGTTCCTGAATCTCAAACGTCAAGGCGATTGGTCTCATCATGGAGGAATCATCTCGAAAGAATGGCCAAAAGACGTAAAAATTTTACATGAAATGCTGCATTGGAATTATGTGTAATATTAAGTAAAAAGGTTGACGTGACAAATATTTATTTTACATGTATGCTGCTGTTTTAGGGCCACATTAAGTACAATTTTAAACTCTTTCGAGAGGTAGGACAGTGGTGGTGTTTCAAGAAAAAACACAAAATGGTCAAGTTTTTTTGTCTTATAAATATATGACTATAATCTCAGAGAACATTTAATATTTCTCATCAATCTACCACTTTATACTCTGTGAATATAAGCTTTTTCTTGGAAACTCATGCATCTTGAATAGTTTCTTTTTCAGGTGTCACCTTCCGCTATCTTCACATAAACTGACCATAGTATGCTGTCATAATAGAAATATATCACCGAATAAAAATTGAGGCAGTATTTTGTTATCATAAGAGAAGATAAACCTAGTCATAAATCACCATCAATACATATAAACCTCTTCTAAAAGTAAGGTTGAGCTATCCTTAAAAATATCATCATCAATATGAACTTTTAAAATTGGAGATTATGACACTGGAACTGGAAAACATTACAGTTATATTAAATATGCAGCTAAAGTAAATGAATTAATGCGTAATTAATGTACCAGGCATTATTAAGACACTGGAGTAATAAAATGCATCCCTTTTTGATTTTACAGCATCTTCCCCTTTTATACTAATGCTTTCTTTTTTCTTTTTTTTACAATAGCTTCCATGATGTGTGGAGATGATATATAATTACGTTTAACAATGATCATATAATATTTCCCCACAATTACAACATCAGGTGTTTACAAATCCAAAGCATTTCCGCACTTACGTCCCCCACTGTATACATCATTGTGTTTGTACTGCCTCTGATAGTTTGTGTTTTTCTTTCTGATGGATAAAGAGTGATTTAGAGCGGCTACAGGCCAACAGACTTTCCTCGACAAGAGCCCTGCTGATGCCGTGCCATGCAGTGCTTATCCTTATCCTCGCTTAGTCCATATCCATGAGTGTGTTTGCGTTGGGATTTATGAATGTGAAGATGGCCCATTCTTGCCACTCAAGATGACTCACAAGACCAGCATTTTGGCCACTTACGCTGTGAAAGCAGCCTGGGGGATGCCCTTTCAGCACTCGAGGACCTCTGGCTGAGTCCCCTTCACATGGGAGATCAGCCTCACTTGGGAAAAAGTCCCTGCTCTTTTTCGGGGAGCTGTCCAGAGGGATGGTGCTCTACTTGTCCCAGGGCCTCCCTCCTTCACCTGCCGGCTTAGCGCTCATCACTTATGCACATAATCCCTGGTTAGTGCATGTGATCCACCAGCCTGGGCCCGAGCCCCCGGCCCCCGAGCCTCCCCTGCTCACATGCTTGCCGGGTGGTTCCTGGGTGGCCATGGCAACCCTCATCTTCTCATGACAGTTAGGCTTCAGTCATGGCGCTAAGTCCCTGCTCAGTCTCTGTGTATCTTTCTATCCGCTGCTTTCTGTCTGCTAAAACCCTCCGCTGCTTCTGTCTTGCTCTATCTATGGATCTTTTTTCTCCAGCGTTAGTTGTTCCCAAGCTTTGGCTGATCTTAGCCTGAGAAACCGACTTTAACTCAGCAACACTGTGGTTTCTTCATGGACCACAAAAGTGAATCTATACCATCCATTTGCAAAGACTGGGTCGTGACCCACAGGTGGGCCGCTGGGGATTTTATTCTGGTCGCCAAATAAACTTTCACATCTAGAAACGTTCAATGAAAACCGTGTTTTTTATAGTGATGAATGCACTCTGATAATTGCGTTCATGATATTGAATCTAATATGACAGGATGAATATGTTTTCTTTGTTTTACTGATCAGAGTCTGCATTTATTTTGTCTCATTTATAAAGAACTGTGCAATATGCAACAATTGTGCATGCACGTATGTTTATATGTGGTTTATATTTGAGTGTGCATTGTGCTGGTTTGTTGTTGTGAAAATTTGTTAAGCTTAAGGTAACTAGTGTCTGCAACTGAGAGAAGTGGGGAAGTTTTATCATCAAGTTCTTTCTGAGAACCCTAAACTAGAGTTGGAGTGAGAGTTAGGCGTAAACAGAAGACCTGTATCTCCAATATGCATGTTATTAGACTTCATTTGAAAGGGAACATCCTATAGTTGTAGCATCTGCTGTATTTAACATTTAACTGAACCATAATCTGAACTACAACAGTTTAAATACTCAAATGAAACCAAAACAGGTGACAGACAACCTGGTAGATATGATAAATACATGTCAGTTTCTTCACATATGTTAAGTATTTAACATATGGTATTTTCAACAACACATGTATAAAACAAAGCTGTAATTTGTCAAATATGTGTCCCTTGGAAATTGCTGCTTTACCGACTCAAGAAAGTAAACATGTGAATTTCCACTGGTTTCACAGTTAAGTTGATTTAAGATTTACCTACAACATTGTATCACTGACTGTCAATTCATCCCAAATAACAGAAGTAGAAATAAACATCTGTCCATTAATATGAACAGAACTAGTATCTGAGACACTACATTATAATAAAACATACTAATCTGAATATTCACAAGCCACAAGATTCAACTATGATGAATGAAGTATAATGTGTGTTTGAAATTAGAAATAGATAGAATTATGGTGGTGTAGAAATGACAGTAAAATACACATTTGTGAATAACATCCACATGATTTATTCTATTGTGAACTGGCTTGTGATGCTTTGTCATGATCCTTACAACAGGAGTTTGAGAACATGCGTCTGTACAAGTCGAACACTAAATTTAAAGGCAGAAGACACATCTTTCTATATAGTTGACCAAATGAAGGCCTGACCTCGTTTCATTGTGAGTCTAATCTGTAAAGTGAGATGTAAGATACACTTGTGAGCTTCTTTTCAGTGTGGTCACTCCAGGCCTCTGACTGAGTGGAGATCGTGTTTCTGCAGTGCAACCCTGCAGCCGAAACCATTAGTTTGTTTAAAGTGCTGAATATCCCACAGGCCCTCGGGGAGAGCGTGAGAGGAAACCCTGCGATGTTGTGTGGCCCCACACTAACAAGTGTCACAGTGATCCGAGCCGGTCCTCCCCCTGTGTGAATGCCATGTGAGAGGCGGCTCCATCCATGCCCCTGCCACCTCTGCACAAGGCCCTCCATTGACTTCTAACCTGTTGAGGGACCACGGAGGACAAAGAGCCGCGGGGCGGGGCCCGTCCCTCCGACAAGCCTGTGAACAAACGTTAACACGGCTGCAACTGTCCACCCCCTGAATCACTGAATTTATTGACCAACCACAGAGCCCATTCAGGGCTGCAAAGACTGATAAAGGAAGGGGACAGAGACGCCACGAAGGCCAGGGGAAGGAGACCATGCTTAGGGGACCGGAGGGAGGAGAAGGGCATTGTGACCGTCTGGTGGGTCACAGACCTTTTACCAGTTGCTGGTGCCTTTGTGTCATCTGTAAAATGAGGCCAACCGTAAGTGAGCATCAGGTTTGCCTTGTGTCCCGACTATCAATCAAGTGGAATCCGTCAGGAGCATCCAAGAACCTTTGGAGAAGCTGCAGCAGACTGACATACGCCTGTAAACTCTGGGAAGAATGAGGGTCGGAGTTGAAGAAATAAAGGAGAGATGTCTGAACCGGGAAATTACACAGACTTCAACTTAAAATGAAAAAATAAAGCATAATAAATCAATCTGACTGTTGTTAAAACTATAAATGATAATGTTACCAAGGTAGACAATCAGTTTCATAGCAATTTTCATCAAAATGAGCTTTGATTTGGACAAATAATATCCATATGTTGGGGCTGAAGTGCTTATTTTCCTTGTGGTACTTGTTTTAGATGTACATGCTCTTTTGGTTTTATAATTCCTGCTGCTTATCACATTATATTTACTTGTTCATTTCCAGGGTTAGTTGGGCACTGACATGTTTTATCGACTCCCACTTTTGATTGTGTCCTTCACGGTGGTTTTTCCTTAAACTGTTTCTTTAAACACATCTGGAGTTTTTGGATGTTGATGAATGCTTTACACACTGAAGATGCTTAAGTAGTTTTTTGTGAGGTTTTATGTGCGGGTGGTTGTGAGATCAGTGTGCATCATGGACCCAAAAAACCAAATAGTGTTATGATTCATATTTCAATAATATTCAATAGTTTCAGCAAAATTCACCAAAAACACTTCAGTGCACTGGTTGTTGGTTTAAATAACAAAACTATTTGCTTGGAATTATACTGGAAAAAATACTGTATGTTATCTCACTTTTATACATTGTATCAACCACATAATAATGGTTATATTACGGAAATTAAAATAAACAAGAGTGTTCTCAAATCGTTTCTGTTCAGTGTTCTATTGTTGTTGTCTGTCTCCTTTCATTGTAAATCAGGTTACAGTTTGTTGTCTACAGTTGCAGAGCCGTCATTCTTGTTTTCACACATTTATTTTTTTGTTTCAAACGTTAGAATTTTTCCCCAAACTTTCAAATTCGTGAGCACAGATTAATGTGAAAGCATGTTTTTTACGAAAAGAACAGATTTGCCTCTTTTTTTCCTCTGTTTAGTAATGTTGAGTATTAACAGCTGCATTTTCATGAAAAATTTCTCTGCAGAAAAGGGCTTTAAAGTGTGGGAATGTGTGATTAGAGTTGTAGCTCCAACAATAAACTTATGCGTAAAAGAGAAAAGAGAGAGTCCAATATGTTCAAAATAACACACGTCTGAGGGCAAGCTGGAGAAAATCTTTTTCACTGAGTAGAAGCTGTGAGGAAGAAAAGCTGTGTGTTTTAGCTTCTTTATGTCTTTCTACCAGTCTCCATCTGTTGCTCTACCAGTACAAAAGGAATACAGCAGAGAGTACACAAAAACCCATATTGCTTTGTGAAGTAGCAACACTACCCACAAAACTACATGGCAAACACCGAGGCAAAGCAGGACATCCTGGCTCTGCACACACCGGTGTTTACCGAAAAGATGATCCCTGCAAGTCGGAGACACACATGAATTCATGATGCCTCCTCATCTTCATCATGAATATTCCCAAAAAGGCTCTTCCCTGATCTGTGGGAGATTCTTTTCTTTTGGTACAACTAAAGAACCCCTTCCCTCATTCACAGTCCCCCCTAAATCCACCCATTCACTGCCTATAGGCCCTGATCTCCACATGAAATGATACTCCTCTTTCTCCTCCACTCTCGCGCCTTTAAGCGCCCATATGCCAGGCAGCGAGGAGGCTGGGAAAGCCCATAATTGATCAGTAAGTCTTGGCTGAAAACGTGTGACCAAGGTCAGCCCCCCACGAAGCACGCAAGAGTGGCTTAATATACAGATTTATTAGAAAATGTAATGGGACTTCTACAAAGACAACACATTGACAGTAGTCGACAGCCACTGAAACAGATCAAATAATAACAACAAATTCTGTATCTCAATTTTCCAAAAGCACAAAACATCCGCTTGTTTGTGTAAAACAAAATTTTTTGGGCTAATCTTCACATTTATTTTTCTTACTTTAACTACAAAAATATGTATGCATCCTGTAAACAAGGTTAAAAAAATCTAACAATAAAATTAAGTTATAAAATTTCTGAAAGCAGCATTTATCTCAATGATTTGTTTTGATTAAGTTCAATACTAACAGTTATTCAGTACAGAACCAGAGTGTTTAGTGGTGTATTTTTTTTCTTGCAAATATTCATTTCAGTATTACAACAGCATATTGGGACCAAACTGAGACAGAACAAATATATATAGAGAGAAAACAGTAATAATTTTTACTGAATTAAGTTGTTTTTATTACAAATATAAAATTCTAATTTTCCTTTTAGACAAAAGTTATCACTGTAAGAACAAAAATTTTAACTTGACATTTCCTTTTATTTCTTTATGAAGAAATCATGTAATGTCAATATTAAAACAATAAGCAATACCTACTTATCAAATACAAACTGCAAACTGCTGCATTTGGTGCAGCTGGGAATACTGACAACTCACATAATATTAAGCATTTCAAATACTATTTATTTACTCTCCTAACATATTTACTTCTTTCTCCAAGTGTTATCTCTTTATTCATGATTTATCTCATTTTGAGTCCTCAGTGTGCGCCCAATATTTGTTTGTACAAAACATTCATTTTCAGAGAAGAGCGTCAAAATTTCATGATTCCACCGACTGACAAACGTATCTCACACAAATACACAGTGACACTGGAGTTACTTTGTACTTCCACAGGAAGAATTTCTAAACGATAAGAAAGAAATAATCACAGTAGTGGATGGTTTTCTGTCTCAGAAAAACAGGGATAACCGTCTTGTCAAAAATGCAAACACACACACAGGTCTCATTTATATGTGGATGAATGTGACCTGTTACCGTTTACAAATGTTGTGTATTAGTAGCAGCTAATGATTGAGTAGAAAACTGAGTGTTTACATTCACAGTGAAGTGGAAAAATGTATCCAGTGTTTTAAGGTTTTAACCATAAACAGCAGCTTAATTATGATTGAATGATTGTAATGTTATGCTAAATATATGTCTTTGTTTCCTCTTTTTTATTGTTATGTGGTTGTGACAATACAGTATTATCATCATGTTCTGTAAAATGTATCTGACTTCTTTGATTGAGTCTTATGACAGATAAATACACTTCAGTTTGTCCATATATTATTATTTAGAGTAAAAACTAGTAAAAATTCACACTGATGGGAAACAGTCTGTTGATCGTTACAGACGTCTGGCTCAGTAATACGGTGTGGCAGATCAGCTCAGATGCAGATGGACGGTGTTTGGTCATTTAAAGTAGATGTAAATGAAAACAGAACATTTTAACATTAGTCAAACCTTAAGGCCTCATCTTTATAAAGCTCATGGCTTGGTTGCTGCTCCAAACGCCATGTTTCCACCAGTGTTCAGAGAAAGTCTGTGCTGGTTGGTTTGGCGTCACGCCGGTGTCAGAGGGAGGCGGAGATGTGTGACGGAGGAGTGCTGGCATAGGTGACGGTGGAAGGTCTGGGGGGCCAGTCGGCGTCGTCCTGCAGCTCTAAGGCTAAATGCATGTACCGGGCCCTCGGGGGTCTGTTCCTCCTACAGAACAGCCAGGACAGGAAGGCCGAGCCCCAGTGGTCGTTGGCCGTCTGGGAACATGTACATGACGGGAGAAGACACAGAAAGCCAATCAGAACAGATGTATTTACTTTACGTCTGCTGAACGCATGAGAATCAGCTGCTCCAGGATCCTCCTTGTGGCTTTGGCAGGAAGTGACAACTCAGCAGCACGACACCGATTTAGGATTCTATCTTCACTGTCTCTATAAATGTTCAAAAATCTATGTTCACACTCCGATTATACAGTATAATCAACTTAATTATACAGGGATCAGTGCAATGACAATGCATGCTTGTGTGTAAGTGATGGGTTTCTGCTTTTTGTTTTTTTTAACCTATTTATTTTCCCTGCAACCTATTCATTTAGCTGCTTTTATTTGTACTTGAACTACTATAGGAGGTTTTATATGATGCACAAATTGGATTTTACTTTTAATACTATTCTATTCTATTCTATTCAGAGATCATCTGTTCCAAAATGTAAAACAAGCAGCCCTTAGTTTGATAAATAAAAAAACTGAGCGCTGTTGAAAGCAATTAACCAGGCATTTTAATACATGTTTTATTTGAATGTATTGTATTTATTTGTTTGTTGTATACGATTGGATGCTTTTCTTATGTACTGCCAAATCAATTTACCTTCAGGTACTAATAAAGAAACCTGAACCTGATCCTACTGGTATTTTTGTATTTCATGGTTCTTCAGATTCTACATAATTCACTCTGCCATGCACAGTTTAAGTAACAAGAAAGTTAAATTTCAATCTCATAGCAGGATGACAGAAAAAATTGTCCATCCATCCACTTCCTTCCACTTAACCCGGGTCTTGGCGATCACAGCCTGAGTGGACCTCAATCTACGGAACCACATCACCAGAAACCTAAACCACCAGTGACTCACATACCCATAATATATGACCATAGGTGAAGGTAGGACCTGTTCTATTTAGTTCTGTTCTATTTCTGACATGCTGCTCCGTATCAACGCCACTCTTTTAACAGCTATTGTTGTTGTTTTTTTTAACAATGTTTTCAGTTGCTTAATTCTAGTTTATCATCTTGTACAGTTATTTATTACTCATGTATAGTTATATTAATGTAAGTTTTTAATCTCAGTTATTATAGGACTTTTTGGCCTAATATACCCTTCTGGTCCTGAAGATAAATCCTGCTCATGAGTTAAATTTGATGACAGCGAAGAACCTTGAAATTCAGAGTTAGCAGTGATGTGGATCTCCAGCTGTATCCTTTCCTCATCAGTGAACAAGAACCGGGACACTGATCCAGTTGAGCAACCAACTCATACACAACTTCAGGGGTGGGGGGGCTTTTTGACCATACTCTAATAGGGTTGAGACTAATATTATAATATTTTAATAAAAACATTAAACATCAAAAATATAAGGCATCGTCACAACAATGTCCATTCATACTCTCTCTCTCTCT
>JAPQRQ010000010.1:10031478-10043792 GCA_037367365.1 Apogon talboti | reverse complement strand
CCCATAATATCACAGTTGAAATGTGGAATGACAAATTTAGAGACTTTCGAATACAGATGCACCTTGTATCTGAAACTAAACTACATGAGTCAAAAAGTCAGTTCCACACAATATAAAATAAAAATAAAGCTACTGATGCACAGATCAAACCAAAAATAAAACCCCATGAACTCTGGACTTAGCCTTCCCTTTGAATGTAGATGTGCAACACTTTTTCCCCACTCACATTAGGAAACTGAAAGTCAGCTGATCTCACATCATAGATTAGGTTACAGCCATTAAAACACATAAATAAATCAGATTTTTAACAGATTCAGTGATTTGCTTCATTAGGCAGAGAAGAGTAATGAGCAGGAAAACACATCATACAAAAAATTACTTTTATACTAGAAAAAAAAACAAAGAGTTTATGGTGTGATATGTTGAAGTCGTACCTCCAGCGTGAACGACACCACTGCATTCACTACGATAATAACCACCAGTGTGACGCGCCAGTCGTGGGGAACACACACGATCTAAGGGGAATCAGATGAGAAAGATGAACACTGAACGGAAAACAACATGTAGGTTTTCTATCAAAAAGCCCAGATTTACCTCCAGGAAGCTGTCGATGGCAGGAACAGGGAACAACATGATGAGGAAGAGGAAGGTGTACAGACCAACACAGGCCAGCATGAACGGCCCTAGTGGAATAAAAAACACTCATGTTCATACTTCAGGTTTGCAGAAAATACGATTGTAGGATGAAAAAGTCTGAAAGTCATCTTACAGTTTTTGTAGCTCGGCTGTCGGAAAGGTTTTCCTTTGGAGAAGATAATGGCCACAGCCAAATACTGGAAAGAGGAGACGTAGAAGAGCGTGGTGTTCTCATAGTTCCTGATGTTTTTATAGTCCTGAGGATGGGTCACATTGAGGCTGTGAGGAAGGCTGAAGCTGGTCACATTACAGGCACTAAAGAGAGAGAGCAAATAGAGTTAAAGGTTTAGTCCAGAGGTGTCACACTTATTATAGTTCAAGAGCCACATACAAGTGGCACCAGTAAAACTATAACATAGTAACCTATCATTTTGTTTTTAATATCTGTGTATGTAGCTATGTGTTTTTTGCCTATATATTTTACTTCTGATTATACTGTAAAGCACTTAATGAAATCTTTCTAAAAAATTCTATATAAATAAACTTTATTGTTATTATGAATAATAACTCCAAAATGTTCTCTTTTAGTGCAAAAAAGCAAAATTAATATATGAAAATGTTTACATGTATAAACTATCCTTTAGGAAAAAAATGTCAATAACCTGAAATTTCTTAAGAAAAAAATATTTTTAACAATTTAATTAAATTGTTACTCCACTTATCTTTATACAGGTGCATTAAAGATGGCAGTTGATCTACAAATGCACAAAACCTTTAAAAACAGGCATAATGTCATTGAGATTTTGCAGTTTGGAACTAAAATGAATTGGAACACCCTTGACTGTTAACGTCTTCAGTCCTTTCAGTCCTTGGATCCTTTGGTGGGCTAGCCTTGTAATTGCAGTTGCAATAATTTGAATGCTGTAAAGTGCAAAATGCAGCGCCAGAGAGATTGCCGTTGTTAAAGGGTTAAGAACCCAGAGCTCAGCAGATACTTTATATGAATGTGTGGTGATTTTAATACACCTCTGAAAAATGTGCTGCTTTGTGTAGAATCTCACAACATAATAGTTTAAAAACAAAAAACATATGACAAGACCACAGCCTTCCTGCTATTTACTAATCCTTCATTCACTGACTTTTCAGCGTTTGTGTCTGTTTTACTGACGTTACTCACTCCGACTGAGGCGTCCATTTCTCGTACCAACTCTGCTGTCGCACTAAAAGAAAAGCCAGGACCTGGAACACCAACGAGGTGAGGATCTGCGTCAGAACCGAAAAGAGCAGTGGCCCGGAAATGAGGCTGGACGGAGGGCGGCGCCAAACCAGCTCCTTCCACGCCGGGTTCAGACTCACTGAAAACACACACAAAGTCCTGCCAGAAAAAACAAACACACTAACTCGAAGAACTTTGACACTTTTCTTTTTTTCTACTCACTTGTGAAAGCAATTATGAGAATGATGGCGATGTCAATGAAGAGAAACTGGAAGTCTCCCAAATTACTGGGAATCTACAAAGGAGATAAACATCCAAAAATGTATTAAAACAGCTTTGGTCGACCACATCTACAATCTGGGTCACAGAGGAATTTTACTGATAGCTTTCACTCAGACTTTTCTCATGAACAAAACATCTCACATGTCACTTTGTGTTCACTGCTTTTGTTTCACAGCCAATAGATGGAGAATTCCCACATCTTTTTAAACCCTGCCCTGGTTCTACTTGCTCCTCACGTTCATCCCGCATCAACTCAAAGCTCCGCATATGGGAACTACAGATGGTGACGAATAAAAGGAAAAACCTGATGGGAATCACTCCTCCTGGATGACAAGAATCTATCTATTAGTGCACAAGGGATCACTGTGAAGGATATGCTATGGGAACTATGGGATATTTTAGACAATGCTCTCCAACACTATCATCAAAACAAAGGGTTAGGATATTTAATATTATCATTATCAAATGATTCTTAAACATCACGAGTAACAGACTATTCAGAACATCATTTATTTGCTACTTCTACGTGAAAACATTTACTGTTGATTTCCAGTAAAGTTGGAACATTTTCTAAATAGTGATTGTTAATTAACTCAAGAAAAGAAAGACAAAAAAGATGTTCTCATGTTCAGTGTTTTTACTGATAAACTAGAAATAGGAGGAAGTTTAGATTTTCATGCATGCAATATACACAAACGTTGGGTGTAATGGTAGCAGGTGAAGGGATTATAACAGGGCATTAAAGGAGACTATATAAAAGGTTTATTTTGGTTGGGTAATAGTTAAATGCTTCATATAATAACACCAAGATTCTTATTTTTCCTGCAAATGTATATTAGTTCAATAACAAATAATCAGTATAATCAGTAAAAAAAAAAAAAAAAAAAAAGAATCAAGTCCTAAACACAATAATAAATGAGTGAAAATCTTTTGGAATAAAGGTGATCATCCCTGCAGTAAAATGAATGCTAGAGCAGTGAAACAGTTCTGGAGACGTGATACGTCATGTAAAAAATGTTGTATTTTCCTTTAATCTGTCACTTGTATCTGTAACTATCAATGTTTCTAATCAATGACATTAACTGTGTGAGCTTCAAAACTTATAGACTTTCAGGTAAAACTGAAAACAGCCCAATATAAGTTACATATGTGTACATTTAAAATCCTTTTACTGTGAATGTTGCAAAAGACTTGTATGTTTCTTACTGAGTACAGCAGACAGACACTGAGGTACTGGATGATGCTGTAAAGAGCCATGAACTTGAAAACACAGAATGACGTAATGAGAGCAGCTCGACCCTCCCTGTGAACGACAAAACACAACAAAAACAAAACACAGAGTGGGTTTATGATGTTTAACCTCAGGCCTAAACATCTTACTACTGATTACACATGGATCTGCAGACAATTCAGCAACAAATACAGACCATGTGGAGTTTGTACCTGATGAGGTTGGGGACACAGGAGATGTTTGAGGTGGAGGAGGTGAAAGGTGAAGCCACAGAAGCCTCCAGTTCAGACAGAGAGATCCCACTGTGAGCTCTCTTCAGGGCCTGAGGTAAAAATAAACAAATAATTACTTTAACGACTGTTTTACTGGATGGATAAATGTTGTAAAAATGCTATGATACAGGTGTAAAATCGCAACAAAGAAAACATGACCCTGCCTTTTTTCCTCCAAACTGAGAACAGAGAGAATCAATATAGTAAGTAAATATAAAATGAACTATAAAACAGCATGTTGTACCTCTGTAAATAAAATTTATGATGAAATATTCTATGGATGTTTGATACAACCTGCATTATATAAGTAGGCCTTTACTCTACAAATAATTTAATAATAGTAACATTTCAACTTATAATTTTATTTATTTCACGACATTGTATATTTAGTTTATTTGCACAGACAAAGCATCCATGTACTTGCTCACAACCTGAAATGAACAATGAACTCTTAAAAGTGGCTTAGTAATAGAATGTATCTGAACTAAAACAATCACAAATGTAATTTTTTCAATAGGATAGTAAATTTAAAAGCCAAATATATGTACTTTTCTCAGATTAAAGCAATAAATATTGTTGAAATTAAGTTTATGATAAAAATAAATAGAAATAACTTCCAAATGTAAAAAGAAAAACTCAAGTTACAAGAAAACCTAATAACTTGCATAAGTTATAAAGTTATCAGTGTATATTTCAACATTTCATGGCAGCACTGCTACACTCAATAGCTTGACCTGCTGATAATAATTCTGCAAAAGCATATAAAGATAATCTACGGATAAACACAGTCATGGTTTGTGTGTATTTGTTTATGTTTCATACGTACTCCGCAGTCATTAGCACCGTCCCCACACATGCCAACGGTGTAACTGTGGAGAAAACAAACATGCCGACAGTTGTAAATGAACATGTGATAACAATGTATAAACAAAAACGAACCAGAGCCCATCAAACAGACAACTAAAACAAAACAGACTCACTTGATGCTCTGCAGAACCTCCACCAGCTGAGTCTTTTGGTCTGGAGCCATGCGGGCGAACACTGTGGCTCCCAGGACGAGCTACAGCGCCCCCATGTGGAAAACACACCAACAGACAGTCAGTGTCAGCTGGGATGGAAACTCTCAAGTGTAGGAGTGTGATTGTGAACGTGTGTGGAGTCCATAACTGATGTCACCTTTGGGACCAGTTGAGGGAAGTGTTCCATGATCACAGCAAAGGCTCTGCCGCTCACAGCAAAGTGATAACTCTGACCGTGAGGAGGATGGTGCTTCACCTCTCCATCTTCCTCCACATTAATTTCCACAGACTGGAACACAGAGGAGATGCAACACCACACTTGAAAGCTCCAGAGTTAAGTTGTTCCCTGATTTGCTGTGAAAGTATTGATACATTGTGAAAATACTAAAGATTCTGCATTCAAAACATTAACAGAATAAAGTACAATCGTCGCTGTAAAGTCACAAATGGATTCTTTACTTAAATGTGATTTATTTGTCATTAAATGTCTTTGAAGCCTATATAATTATACTTCTAATTGTTCTTCAATATAACTCAGAAACATGTGAAAGAAAAAAAATATGGAAACCTTTGGCCCCGACTGCAAGTATTGTGTTTACACTGTCAAAAACAAAAAAAAAAAAGTTAATAAGTATTTACTTCATTGTACTCATGTTGTAATGGTGGATATTTTATTATATAATAATATTAGGATTTCTGAACTGTTATGCATAGAAACTTGTCTTTCACATCTTTTTCATCTGCTGAATAAGAACTCAGATTGCACTTTTTTGGGGGTTTCTAAACATGAAAGTGACACTTGATGCACAAACTAATTGACAAATCTGTATTTTATGGGTGAAAAAAGCTCAACTTTCAATTTCCTGTTTTGAATCTTTTTGCTCCTTCCCTGACGTGGAGTAATACTTAAGTACCGATGTTTATTCTGACTGGACGACATGTAATTTGCAAAAGAAAATCAATGTTAGAGCTAGTCATCAGAGTTGTTCGGTCCACCTGTCCTTCATTTATTTTCCAACATGTGGATTTGACGCTGTGTTGGTGCTCTATTCAGAACGAGCGGACTCACACGGAGGCAGTGGTTTTGCCTCGTAAACCTGCTGTGTCTCGATCGGTTAATGTGTTCGACAGCTGAAACTTAAATAACATCTTAAAACACCACAGTTGCGGAATGGCTCTTTGTGTTACTCAGCTCTGGTCGGTTGAAGGGGGTTCAAGGCTTCAGGTCTCTGTAGGAAAACACCATGTGACAGCGAGACAAAGTGGCAGAAACCTTCTAAATATAGCACACACATAAAAGGATATTGATTTTTAGGTGGGCCTGTCTTGCTATAAAATCAGTACAGACACTCAAACTGACCCTTTCAGAGCCTCATGTGGTTCTGCTATAAATGTCTTGTGATTGTCTATTGTACAGATGTGACTACACGTGTGTCACATCCACACCTGAACATTCAGACACTGGTCACTTTAATCTATGCCTGTTTCCAACTTTATAGTCATTTTCAGAACCACGCAGTTAAACTTTGAATAAAACAAATGTGAAAAACAAGCATTGAATCACAAAATTATAGGCTATTTGTGTACAAATTTGTTAAATTGTGTACTTTACATAATTTTCTGTCACATTTTCATCTTTTAAGAGTAATTTAACTATTTGGTTATTTTAATTTTTATTAAAAAATCAGCCTTTAAAGTGCAAAGAAACAATTACTTGTCATTTATTGTGGAAAATTATCTGCACCAACTAACATGGGGATAGTATTTTTGGCCATGTCACCTAGTCTTATTACATAGAATGCCTTTAGATTCATTCTATTGCTGCATTAATGTGACATTCTACTGCTGTAGAGGTTTAAGGCTGATGTTTCTGTGATTTTCCAGTGAGTCAAGAGGAAAACTGACCCTGGAGAATTAGTGGAATACAAGTATAAAACTCCATATAATAGAAATACTAAAGTAATACACAACTACCTCAAAATTAGTTGAATAAAAATACATACTTATATTCCACAAAAACACTACAATAAAAAATTGTATCAAAATTAGACACACTTTTTCAGTGAACACATTTCCATCTTCTGCAGAGTAACAGTTTAAATATATCCATATCCCGGGTTTTCACATGTTTATTAATTTTCTCTCTTACCTGGTTGTTCTTTCCGGTCTGTACTGGGTTTTCAGTGTAATGCCATGTGATCGCAGCCGGATGAAAGTCTTTAGGAGACGCAGCATCTGCAATAATGACCTTCTCATGTGGACGGATCATCCCACAGTCTCGAGCCACTGATATGGCCGTCAGCATGTTGTCCCCTGATGCACAGTTCAGGCACAGGAATGAATGAATGGATTATTTAATTTAAAGAAACTTATCATATGTTACAGCACTGATAACATCCAAAAAGATGGAAATAAATGAGAGTGGGGTTACCTGTAACCATTAAAGTGCGGATGTTGGCTTGGTGTAAATCTCGTAAAACCCCGGCAGTCTCCTGTTTTATTTTATTCTGCATTATGATCAAACCAAGGAACTCCATGTTGTTCTCTATCAGGTCCCTAAAAGAAACATATCATCATCTCAAAAACACTGCAGCAAACTAAAATCATAGATTGACAGATTTTGGAAGAAATTATTTATCTATAAATAAAAATTACTTAAATTACGTCAAACATATTAAAAAAGTATATACAAAAAGGAGATATAGAAGATTATTTTTTTGTATTTTTATTTTGCCATCAGTTTTGTTGTTTCATATCTTTAGTTGTTTTTACCTTGTCATGTCATTTTTGTCTTGCTGGATCTTTTTCATTTTGTTGTCTCTTTTTTATTAGTTTTATCTTATACAAACTAGACTGCAAATCACCTGTATTATTTGCATGGATGTAACGTAATATTCATATACTTCTGTACCTTCTATGCCAAAAACCCTTGTAGCAAAAACTGTCAATTCAGCATGGAAACACAGTTTTACTTGCCCTATAAAAACCTGCTAAAAGCTGGTGTTACCTGTATGCAAACTCAACGTCTGTTTCTGTATCTCTCAGTTTCTACAAACCTTTGAGTGTGAGGCTCGAATGACATTGAATTCATGTGTTATTATATCTAACATTACATTATAAGCCAGACATTGGGGGGATGAGGCCAGTATTTGTGTTATTTGATCCACTTTATTCTCTGTGTATTTGGCCCTTAGGGTTTTTTTTTACATGAGATTTGTTTTTTATTCTGCTTTACACTTACTTTTGTACATCTATCCTTTCCTAAGTAAGTTACAGCCATTAATTAAAATATTGCCCCAGGTGTTTTTCACATAAACAGACAAAACATATAAAGGTTTGTTTTATCACATACATGACCCAAATATTTTGTTTCAGTTACATGACTCTTGACAATCTCCACCTTTTGTTACTTTATAAAGCATATTGAGATGGTTACTAATATGCTATTGATTCTAACTATTGGCTTCTAAATGTCAGTTCAATAATCTAAATGGTTTCAAGATATCAGGATCGTTGTCTGCTCCTAACCTCTGTTGAAGCTCCACTGTAAATATTCAGTTATCAGTGGATACTGCAGACGTGAGAAAACACAGACATCAGCGGAAATATTTCTTTACAGTGTTTCAGGGTGGGATGTGTGAACTGTGGACAGAGTTATCTGTGCAGAGGGAGCTGTACCTGTTGAGGGTCTGGACTTTGTGCCAGGAGACTTTGGACTCCAGTTGTCGGTGTGCCAGGGCAATAACCCTGAAGCCCTGCCTGGTGTAGACCTCCAGAGTCTCTGTGAAACTCCGTGGGACTGACGAGTGGAAAAACCAGAACATGTCAGCTGTTTGGTCAATCACTGCAACTTCACTTTTCACTTTAAAACCCTCTAACGGTGCATAATGTCAAACCAAACCAAAAAAACTAGGGCATTTTCACTTCTTTACCTTATAACACACACATTTTCTGATTAAAAAACAAGTAAAAATACTCTTCCTATAGGCAGTATAATTCCCTGCATTATGTTATAAATTATTACATATCATTGTTGTTAGTAGAAAACATGGGAGTTTCAGCCTCAGCAGCTCCAGTAGGTTTTTGAAGAGCACTATTACTTAAAATGAACATGTAAATGAGTTTTTTCACTCTGGCTTTTTGTTTAAAATAAATAAAATAAAACAAAATAAAGATACAACAATTGTACAGATGAAGAGATGTGCCCTGACTGTTAAATAATGCTTGGAATAATGACATTTTCATCATCAAAAGGTGCTATTTCTACATTTGTACATTCCCTGCACTTTATAATAAATTCTAATAAAAAAAAGTTTATCTGACCTGTGTGCTCTTTGCAGAGACTGGCCACGACCTCCGGCGCCCCCTTCATGAAGGCGTCCATGTGTTTTTCCCCCAACCTCCGGACCACCACGCTCATCCTCTGCAGACCCGAGGAGAACGGGAACTGACGGACAATACCGATCTCACACGACTGACCGGCAAAACACACATTGTTGTACTCATGGTTAGTGACAAAAGTATTTAAACACAAAACTTATAATACTTTAGACCACAGGTGTCAAATATGTGGTCCGCGGTCCAACACTGGCCCAACAAAGGGTCCAATCTGGCCTGTGGAATGAATTTGTGAAATGCAAAACATTACACTGAAGATATTAACAATCATTTTAGTTCAGGTTCCACATACAGACCAATATGATCTCAAGTGGATCAGACCAATAAAATAATAACATAATAACCTATAAATAATGACAACTTCAAATTTTTCTTTTAGTGTAAAAAAAGGAAAATTACATGAAAGTGTTTACATTTACAAACTATTCTTTTACCAATAATGTGAATAATCTGAACTAATATGAACAACCTGAAATGTCTTAAGAGAAGTAAGTGTAATTTCACCAATATTCAGTCTGTTACTAAATGTTTTATGTATTTGTAGATCCACTGCGATCTGTCAGTTATAGTGCACATGTATGAGGGGCCATACAAGATATAATTCATTCTTACCCTCTCACATACATATATTCTCACTCACACATATATTCTCATTCTCTAGGGGTAGGGGTAGGGGATAGGGATAGGGGTAGGGTTAGGGTTAGTAGGGTTAGGGTTCATAGGGGTAGGGTTAGGGTTAGAGGTAGGGTTAGGGGGTAGGAGTATAGTTGGGGGTTAGTGGTAGGGTAGGGTTAGGATTAGGGGTAGGGTTAGGGGTAGGATTAGGGGTTAGGGATAGGATTAGGGGTAGGGGTAGGGTTAGGGGTAGGGTTAGGGGTTAGGGATAGGGGTAGGGTTAGGGGTAGAGTTAGGGGTAGGGGTAGAGTTATAGGGTTAGGGAAAAGGGTAGGGTTAGAAGTAGGGTTAGGATTAGGGTTAGTTAGGGTCAGGGTTAGTAGGGTTAGGGTTAGGGTTAGGGCTAGGGCTAGGGCTAGGGTTAGGGTTAGGGCTAGGGCTAGGGTTAGGGTTAGGGCTAGGGCTAGGGTTAGGGTTAGGGATAGGGTTAGGGGAGTTGATTCCCCCAGCTCATATGGTTTTTTGTGAATAACTTTTGAACGGAAGGTCGAATTGAGATGAAATCAAGGTCTACCCCCCCTAAAGTGACCATGGGCTTTCCAATGGTACCAACCACGAGTCTGTCCGACTTACAGTTCTGGAGATACAGCCGGAAATAACTTTATGTTGGCTCTGTCTCGGGAACAGAAGATCGTAGAGACACGGGCCCAAGACTGGTGTGTTCAGAAGGGCCAAATTATGATGGATGATTTGGGTTCCAAGTCTCTAGGATGTTCAGTTTCGGAGATAGTCGGGGTCAAAATTCCTCCCGTAGAAATGAATCGGCAATTGCAAAATATGAAACTGTGTGTGTATTTCCTCAAGGCGGCCATCAGATGAAGCCAGAAAGACGCTTTCCATCTTGTGTTTATTTTCCACTTGTTAGAACAGCCATAAGCAGCACAGAAGTCCGGTATCTTTTACAGTTTTGTCAGGAGATTGTTTGTTGGAAACATTATGTAGAATTTGTATTTTGGTAGTAAAACTGGCAGTTTTAAAACATCCAAACATCATGTATCATACGTACATGAGTGATGTTTTTAACAAATCAAACTGTTTGAAAATTGGCTTAAAATTCTGCGAATAATTCTAAATTGAGAATGTGGTACCTTCATAGATGTACATACATTCTGCCTCTGTCAGCCCTGTACCAAGATGGCGGGGCATCAGGCACATTCCTATTGGCTACTAAACATCACGTGATCTTCTTCGCGACTCATTATTGGATGAAACTTAGATAAAGTGGTTCATTACTTCATTGGTTTTACCTGGTCAAGATGCTGTATCAAAATTTTTTATGTTGAAATTGAAACACATTGCATTTGAGAACATTGAATTAAAAACCCTACGTGAGATGAGAATATATATATGTGTGAGTGAGAACATATGTAAGTGAAAGAGTAAGAATGAATTATGTCTTGTTCAGCCCCTCATACACATGTGAAACTGATAAACTGAGGCATAATGTTGTTAAAATTGCACTTGTTTTTCTTAAGACATTTCAGGTTGTTCATGTTATTCAGATTTTTAAGGAAACTTTGTAGATGTAAATATTTTCATAATGTAAGTTGATCTTTTTCACTGTTTTCTACTGGTCCGGGCCTGCTTTGGACAGTAACTGTAATAAACAAAGGATTAAATGTTTCTTTATTGTGAAAGCAGGAAGGTATTAGACAGTATAGTTTTATAGGACGGTTAAATGCATTGATAAGGACTGTACCGGGTTCTCAGTCGGTGGATTGTTCTGGTTGGTTTCGGGGATGACTTGGTTTGGCGGTCGCACAACCGTGGGCATTATGGGGTTGTGGAGTGTAGTCTCTTCCTCTGTGGGCTCCTCTAACACCTACAAATAACCAACTTACAGGTTAATATATAAATAATTATTATAATCTCATTTACACAAAGCAGTGACAGAAACAGTGCCTTTACTGTTTTGAAAGGAAAAGGCATTGGTCCTTTCAGGAGTATCCATGGTGCAGACTTGAACCATTTCACCCAGGAGGAACTTTGTCTGCCAGACCAACGAGCGTGGCGTTGCATTATTCATGTACAGAGCGGTATCCACGCTACTGGAGGGCTCTGTAACTAAGCATGTGTGGTGTGAACATGGATCCAGTCCTTACCCAGCCTGTAGCGCTGAACATCTTCAGGTCTAAAGGGTCACCGGAGAGCTCGCCTTCGATCTTGGTCAGTGAGTGGCAGGAGGCCATGCAGGCTACAAACGCCGAGTTGACCAGACCCTCATTCGAGGCTTCGGACTCCGGAGGGGAAAAGCTGGAATGGAGAGGAGGGTCTGATTCAACATGGAGCTGTTTGTATTTACAACTACCTACAAGTATGATGGTGTATATTCACTGTAAGACCAGAATTCTGCTCCTGTGTTCAATAATGATATTATGACAAAACATTGAAACATTGTCTTGATGAAAAAGAAGAGAAAAATTCACCATCTTGTGAGAAACAGCAACATAACTTTTACAGATCAACCTATAAAGACCCAAACATCTACCAGCAACAAAACTATCTACTGATCTAAAATGTATAATAGATGTTAATCCATTAATCATATCACTACATGTAAATAATTGGTGTAAAATACAGTTTGT
>JAPQRQ010000010.1:9964080-9998123 GCA_037367365.1 Apogon talboti | reverse complement strand
AAAATTTTCCCTCAAAAAGCCTATTATATGCATCTGTATGAACCTGATGATCTGGGAAAAGTTCTGAATTCTCCATGAGTTGACATGGGATGGCACATAGGCATTTACCTCACAGCTCACGTCAGGTCTCAGATATTCCAGCTCACGGACCAATATCCATTTCTAGAATCTGGATGTTCGCCAGGAAAGTACATGTAACTGAATAGAGCCGACCTCTGCCTCTAATGCAATTCAGTTTTTATTGGCAATGCATTATCGGTGTACAGTATATCTCTGTGTTGATGTTGCAGTATAATTGAGTGTGATTTCTTCTTGTGTTCTTTATCGTTCAGAGTGGACGGCGGTGTGTCCTCCAACGACTTTGTCATGCAGCTGACAGCAGACCTGTTCGGAAGAAAGGTGTCCAGACCCCAACACTGCGAAATGTCATGTCTGGGGGCTGCTTTTGTCGCTGGACTCCAAACCGGTACGCAGATAGGTTTCATGTTTTAAGCGGCACTGGCAATAAAGCTCCTGAAACTTGCCGTGTAGAGTTGAATTTAGGTTGATGTGAAATATTGTGTTAGACTATGGCAGCTCTTTGAGGTAAACATTCAGTCTCCCAGACATTCTGCAGCACAAACTTTGTTATGCGAAGATGAAAAATGAAATGAGAAGCAGCTCTATGAAGCAATCACACTCATATTTCAACATTTTCCTTTACTCTCACTTTTCCTTCAGTTGTCTTTACAAATATAGCCACACTTGGGCTCGACATTGACTTTCAGTTGAAAATTTATGATCAAAAGCCCTATTTTTATTCCTGCTGCCACTGACAGACGAAGTTAAGTGAAATGAAAATGCTGCTGTTTGTTACATAAGCTGTTTTCCATTTAATTGCTCAAATTATATAATGGTGTTGTTGTCCATTAGTCACTGCTTTATCAAACCAGAGACAGATGATGGATTTGTTCTTGTCACTCTATAACAGGCTTAAAGCTGGTGGTGTCAAACACTGAATAATAATGTGAATCGTGTTCACACAGCTGGGTGAAATCTCTCTCCACCACTCATACACAGATAGGTGATGGATTAAAGAAAAGCCCTGAGGGGTGAACTCTATTCTTCCAGAAGATGTTCCCTTGTTTGGTGTTTTTACAATGGTGCTGGTCACAGGTGACAGTTGGGTTGAGATCTGTTGACTGTGAAGGCCTCAAAATATGATTCATATCATTTTAATCAAACCATTCAGTGGACAGAGAAAAGAGAACACTCCTCTCACCATTTGTCTTTTATTAGTCACCTGTCTGAACTTCTAAACCACTTTGAGTCTCTGGATTCTTTTAGAAGGTGCTTAATCATTTGTCTCATCAATTTCTTATTACGTAAATAATCTCTTTGCCTGCTTTCTGCATAACGTTGAATATAGAGACTGATCTAATCTTTTTTTTTTCTGTCTACATGAATTTAAGATGAAAGTTAGTATTTTTATTTACAAATATACACATATATGTACAATACTGTGCAAAAGCCTTAGGCCAACATTAGGTTTGTTGGTTTAGTGCACTCATAATAACCACACATATGCATTTGTGTTAAGATCCAGTCTGGATATATGTGAAAGAGAAAAAAACAGCTTCTGTAAACCAAAGAGGCACTATTTAGTGTGACCTCTCTTAACATGTCTTTAACCCTTAAGTTCAGTCAATGTGACATTTATTGCATTAATTTTCTAATGTTTTATACCAGGTTTCAATCAATCCATGTCAAATCTTTCTAACGGTTTGCACTGCTTCTTATCATGGGGCCAGAGGTCACGTTAAATAGTCACTTAAACCCATTTAGTTTATTTTTTTTCTTTTGTGTGTCTTTTAAGGCTGTGCACATATTAATTGTATTATCTTGTTGTATTTGATAATGTGATAAAATGATAATTATTTTATCACCAACAGCATCTGCCGTGACCATTACTGAAATTTCCTGTTGACTGGCACAACTCACAAATGCAGGTTTTTCCTGAGATGACAATAACCTCCACTGCTGTCATAATAACAGTAAACTGCTGTCAACTGTGTGATGTAATTATTCACATCACAATAGTTGAATTAATTCACTAGATCATCCAGTGTTAAATCTGCTGTCATATGACCTGTGTTATAATTTGTTTTAATATGATTGTTTTCTTTTGCTGGTCTTTAAAGGCTTTTGGAAGACCCGAGAGGAGCTGAAGAAACTGCAGAGTATCGATGAGGTGTTTGTGCCCCATGGACTACCCAAAGGGGGTGCGTGTTGTCCGGGTCAGGAGTATATCCCTGTCATCCAGAGCTGGGAGAGTGCTCTGAAACGCTCCATGAACTGGTACAGCAACCCTTGACAACTGGATACACACCAGGTCTGGGGACATAGACATGGAGCTAAACAGGTGCTATTTGAACAGAATGAGTGTTAGATGTGTCTCTAAAATGAATTCGAGGGACATCTGTAAATATGTGTGAATGAAAATGTCAGTGGTGTGTGTTCCATAACCTTCACCAGCAACCGCAAACTAACTCGGGGAAATAATAGTCAAGGTTTACTTCATACATTTCAGTGAAACGCAGTTGAACGTGCCAATGCGTTGACATGTTGATACTGCACTCCACACCTGTGGGTAGCATCGGAGAAGAGGTCCAGTAGAAGGCTGATCCAGGCTAAAAGCGCCGTCGGCCATCTTCGCCACCTTCACAGCCTCGAGCAGGCGTGGATTTCAACCATTGACAGACGTTCCTACACCTTTACTTGATTTTAATCTCACGGGATCAGCTGCTTCCACATCTCAGGTCACTTTTCTTAACTGCAATATTTTTCACAAGTTAAAGAGTGGTTTTAATGTTACCACTTGGGGGAGCCACTGACTGGCTTTACAGCTTTGTAATTTATGAAGTCCCCATAGCAACCACACACCACATGTTAATAAGGAATAATAATTGATTCACACATATTCATCTGTGAGGAGAAATTACTGAACTTGCTTCTTGCATTACTTACTTCAAAAGACAAAGTGCTCCACATAGGAAACTGAATCTGAAGATATAAACAGCTTAGTATTTTCTCATATTTCTGCCTTTTATCTCTTTTTGATGTTTTGTCATGTCAAAAACATGTTGAGAAAACCATGTCGCATGTTTTATATGTGGACATTAGTATTGTATCTTTCACAGTACTATTTTCACAGAATGATAAACATTCATCATGATATAAATGTAACTGGAATACAAACTAATTATTAATCTATTGTATAAATAATTACTGCTCTGAAAAAGGGAATCCCTCTGGTTTTCTGTATTTCCATGTTTTTGTTTTGCTTTAAGGACTTTTATCAGTACCACTCATTTGATGCATCTCCTTTTTGCTGTGGAGCAATACAAATGTGTTCATCATGAAGTTACACATTGTGATTAAGAGGAAAGCTGATCAGGGGCACAAGTATTACATTAACCCATAAAGACCCAAACATCTACTGTCGACCAAAACCATCTACCGATCTAAACTGTTTAATACCTGTTCATCCATTAACCCTATCAATACATGTAAATAATTAGTGTAAAATACAGTTATTCATCTTTTCATGGTCATCAGATATGACCCGTTTGGACGTTCAGAGGCTCCGTAGTGAACATGAAAACACCGTCATCTTCTACAACATTGATTCACCAGTAAAACCCATGGAGTTGGATCAATGACAGTGGATGGAGACGTTTGGTTTATGTTCACTTAATGATAACTTTTTCTGTAAAAGTCACTTTTGCTTCAGTTTTTTCTGTTTTGATAGAATAACCTTTGAATTTACTCTGAGCTTTAATGAACATTTACATGACCCCTGAAGTAAATATAGGAAAATGCATGATTTACACTGAAAAAAATGCAAAATGCAGAGGATAATATTATAATAAATGGTGATAAATCACGTAAGAATGGTAAAGTAGAGACTAAAATGAATTTGGGAACTGACACAAAAGTAGCACTGGGTCTTCATGGGTTAAAAGAAGAAAACATAATTATGTACTGTTCTTTGCCAGTCCATGTTGTTCATATTTTTCACTGGATGTAGGTAATAGTCTAACTCTTTCAGTCTTAATCTGACTAATTACAACAACTATAAACTGAGTGTTACTTTACATGTACTTTGAGTACTGTGTACTGTTTTGCCTTCTCAGAAATGTGATACTGTTGCACATTTTAACATTTATGCAGTGATAATATGCATAATGCAGAAATTAACACCTCGATCAAAATGACATTTCAAGTCCTGTGAGATTTCAGGTTTTTTTGGGGTTTTTTTTATGTGAGCATGCTGACTGCTAGGAGGTAACAAATGACTTGTGTAATCATACATTTTGTAATAAAATTTGTAAATCCTGTGTATGATGTGAGGTGGGTTGTATTAAAATGTGACTTAACAGTTTGTGAAACCGAGTGTCTCTTGCGTGTTACTGACATAGGTGAACAGATACTAAAATGTTCTACTTCCATAAGGGCTCATCTTGCTAAATGCCGCTGTCTGTCCGTCTTGTGTCTGGGGAATCATCAGAAACGCAGGCTGGTAGATGAGTGTAGGGATTGTTTCCCATTGATGTGACCAACCTCGCTGTGAAGGTTGCTATGGTAGCTTGCGGATGGAGTGACTGAGAACAAATGGGGTGTGTATTCCTGCTCATGGTGCTGGTATGGTGAAGGCGGTGCTAATTGAGAGCACAGAAATGGGGGGTTTCCTAAACAATGGGGGGATTGTCTGCTGTTCACTCAGGAGAAGAGCAGAAGTGGATGATGTGTTCATCACATAGATCCATACAGCATCAAAATCCTCCCTCTTACACTCAAATGCTGCCTCTGCTGGAGCTGTCAATCAGTTTTCTCACTCTTAGAGACAGTTTTTCTGAGCGCTTGGTTTGCAGTTGGATGCCAAATGTGCTAGAGTGAGACAGACAGGACTAGCCCATGAATCAGTGCTGCAGGCTCTCACACTAATCAGTAAAATGGGTGTGTGTGTATGTGTGTGTGCTAGTATTGTGCCTGGTACCGCATTGTATGAGTTGTGGTGGACCTTGCCTTGCAACAAATTTAATCTGACAGCAGGAATTGGATGCAGTGCGACCACTACTCCAGCCCCCCTCCCCCATACGAGCCGAACCCTGCATCAAGGGTCATTATATAACTCCCTGTTCGCTTCTCTCTCTCTTTGTGACACAGTAGGATTGTTCGATGATGTGTCAGGGGGTTGGAAGTTAAGCTTTTGTCTTTTTTTTGGTCTGTTAGGGTCTCAACCTCTCCCCCTGGTGACATAAATAATTTTTTACTCATAGATGTTACATTTCTTACCATAGCATTCCATTAAAGCAGAGACCAAAATGTTTATACAGTTGTATGTAGAGGTCACCCACATGACTATAATCTTCTATCATGGTATATCTAATTTTATGTTGCAGGAACCGTATACAGGGTTTTCCATACTATAAGGCTCAGGCACAGTACCCAAGCCAAATTCACATTAAGTCAACTAACTTCTCCCTAATAGATTGATTTGCCTAGTTTTATTTTGATCTTTTTAATTTATTTTTTCATCAACTTTTTCTAAACGTATCTACGTAGATCTGGTGATGACTATGGTTGAAAATTATGTGAGACTATGTATTTTTATGGGAAAAAAAAACATTTTCTTGCCTCACTCACCTAAGTCTTCAAAAATGTAGGAAAGATGCTGAAACTCAGACAGCACCTAAGCCAACAGAAAAGAATAGGATATAGAGAAACCCTTATATTATATCAAAACAATACAGTAAATGTACCATGTTGGCATTAAAAAGTTTGGAGGATATATGGCTTCGGAAAAATTGCTGTACTGTATGTACTTCCTAGTTTTAACCGGCTGTTACCATGGCAACAGAGATGTTAGCTCTGAGCTAGCTTAGGTGTAGCTAAGTCACTGCTCAGTTTTATGGAAAATGGGAAAATCCATCTAAAAGACCTGGCGTTTTTTATAGATCTCCTCCTAAATTTTGAGGCGTTCATCATCGGCGCGTGCTCTGCCCTTTTACCTGGCTTTGAGGAAAAAAATCAGTGCCGTATTTTTTGTGCAATCCCACTGGATCCTCGCTGTACTCCCCGGTTAAAAGGATTCTCTGTTAACTCTGACACATCTGTTTACAGTCATGCACTCTATGTACTCTCTCTGTCTATGTCTTCCTCTCTCACACACACACATTCTCGTTTCAGTAGTGCTCAATTGCCATAGCAACAAGGGTTGGCAAATGCCCCAAATACCCAGCCAGTCAGTCACAAATAGCATCCTTATCAGCTATAAATCTGCTGATCACTGCTGGCAATAACCAACATACCTATACATGTACAGGTATTAGGTGTGTTGACGCGTGTGTGTTGTGTGGGTGTGTGTGTGTGTGTGTGTGTGGGTAGTAAACCGCAGCTCTCGGATGATCAGTGCATCAGCTGCAGTCCAAATCGCCTATGGGATTGGTTATTGGTTTGGTGACTCAGTGCTCTCGACATGAACGCAGGAGAAAACCTTTAATATTTACAGTAACAGTATTATTGTGCAACCGTGACGCAAAAACATTTAAATATTCCGTAAAACAGACGCACCTTCGGCGCGATACAATTGCGCCTTTTCTCGTCATTTTCTAGGGGATTCCACAGCATATACACTGATATGAAATGATGAAATGCACACTCCGGATTTTTCCAAACCTTATGCATCCCCGTTAAGATATAATTGATGATACGAAAGATAATGTGCGCTCTATTTATAATTTCTGCGCGTAACGGTGCGTCTCCGTGCGTCTCTCCGTCATTAGCCAATGTACATCCATCTGGTCGCACTGCATCAGCTGCCACGACGGGGCTTGTGGACGTCACAGATTTTTTTTTCCTCACCTTCCTCTCTCTCTCTCTCTCCCCCCCCCCCTCTCTCTCTCTCTCTCTCTCTTTTTTTTTTTTTTTGTTCCACCAGAGCATATCTCCTTCTGCTCTCCCTCGTTCTACACCGCCCACTCCTTCCCTACCATTGATCCGACCACTCACCGCCGCCTCGCCGGCTTCTTCTTCTTCTTCGCCTCATTACATCGCCCGCTGCGCTTTTCTTCATTTTTTAGGGAGAAGAAACCGCACATTTTGGACCAAAAAAAAACAACAAAAAACAAAAAACAAAAAAACAAAAAGAATCACCATGGCGAGCACCGAGGACAAACCAGCCAACAAGGAGAACGTGTCCAGCTGGAAGGACTCCATCTACAACCCGAGGACCAAGGAGCTGCTGGGTCGCACGGCCAGCAGCTGGGGTAAGGATCCCCGATACAGCAGGCAATGACTGGATGGGCTTTGACATTCAGAGGGGCTTAACCCCAACCTCCTGTCTTCCCCTTTCCATTTTGAATGCATTAATAAACCTATGCGCCTAGTATATATAGCATGCTATTTATATGTGTATGGATTAAAATGCTCTGCTTTTGGATGAGCTGAGGAGTCATCACTGGCCTACATGAAGGTGTAAAGGAGAAGCCTGCACCAGGAGGCAACCAAAGATGAATGATGCTATCAAAAAGGTGTGCACCGGTCTATGCTGCATAGGCAGAATGTGCCGGTCAGGTGGTGATCAGTCAAATCAGCAGAGATTTTTTACATTAAAATGAATTTTGTCAGGGGAAAAAAATGTCCTTTCACTATGAAGAGCTGAGCTGACAAAACTGCCCCTTGCTTACAAGGAGGATGGTGTTATAGTATTACTAAGCTGAATCATATACATGGTCAGGCCATATGTTTTTATGTAACGATTCCTCAGATATTTCTAGAGTGAGGTAGTAACAGGGCACCCTCCCTCCAGCAGCCAGCTCCTATAGGCTAGTGCGGTGCTGTCAGGCTGCCTGGGCCCCTGTGCTGCTGTTGCAGTGGGATGCTCCATTGCAGTTGCATGGCCGCCCACATTAGCATGCCTGTCAAGGTCAAATGGGATTCCCTCTCTCCTCTTTCTCCCTCTTTCACGCACGAGGCAGGTGCATTGTGGGATACTGTTGGAGAGGAATGAGAGAAAGGGGGGGTGCACAGCAGAAAGCTTAGGGGTCCATCCTTTTTTTTCTGTCAACTTAGAGGGCATCCATGCTGTGCAGGCTGGATGGTGGTGGTGAACCATTTTGAGTCAGATGTTCCCTGCTCCTGTTGGACAAATGAGGCAGCAGAGGCTTTTGCAGCGTCATTCCTAAATTTTTGTGAGATTCTGGAAAATTGGGAGAGGGTCTGTGGTGAAATATGGCATCACATATGAGCAGACAGTAGCAGACCCCACTTGATCCAAAATGGGGCAACACTTTACATGGAGGCCCATGTAATCAGCATTAGTTAGTAGGTGAAAAGGTCTTTTTAATGTATTGTGAGATGCTTATTAACATTAGTGTCTTAATAAGGCCGTACAAAGGTAAGTAACAAGCCATATGAACACATTCATGAGCTTGTGGGCTGTAATGGGAGCTTTACGAGTTTATCATGATTGTATCTAATAAGTAAGTAACACTTTAGTTGTAAAACAACGTTACAAAGTAGAGATCAAAAGATTGTAGATTCTTTAAGACTGACATAATAATTACAGACATATAATAGGGAATAAGCTAATAGCAGATAATCAGCTAATAAGCTAAATATCAAAATAACAAATGTCTGAATGAATAACTAAATAAATCAGGATTTGGACATCAGACTTATATAAAAACTGTGAGTGGGAGCATTTTATTTGACTTTTTGGAGCTATTTCTTTCCCTTAGAGTCATGGGTTCCAGTTGACAGGCCTGATATCAGCCATCAAACATTATCGCAGCCAGCTTCTGCCAATACCAATAGTTTGTAAAATGTTCTGTCAGCGCCGATTAAAAGGTCAATGGGTCTCTATTGATCTCTTTTACAAAGTGCTTTACACAGCAAAGAAAACAAACATAAAACAGATCATTTGCATCATAAAACAAAGAATAATAAAAATCCAAAAATTGAAGTGAATAAAATAGTAATAAAATTAAAGTCAACAGCATAAGCTCACCAAAAAACCCTATGAAGATCTTTTTTATAATGCAATACAATACAAACTTACTTATTATGTCATTGCTCATCCTTTACTAAGCTTTTTCTTGCATTATTAAGATGAGTTCTGACTGTATTACGGATTTATTAGCAGTGACCCTTGCACTTATTAAGCCAATGCATATGAAGCAAAACTAATGTAAATCTGCTTATATACTAACTTAAATATAGTGTTAACCTAAATAGTTAACAGTTCACCTAAAAGACAAATGAGAAAACATGGGAAATTATAAATCATTTGTCAAAGCTGATGTGCGGTTGAACAATGTCTTATGAACATTTGTAAAATCTTTTTTTTTTTTTTATGACCCGTTAACTAAAGCTTATTACAGCTCCTTAATAAAAGGCATTTCCCACAAGTGTTCAATTCACAGTTCACTTAAATAACGGTTTTAATCTGCGACTGAGGACACAGAGCAAATCCGTTTTTCTTTATTAATTTTTTTTTTTTTTATTTCTTATTATCGAACTCACCTTAGTGGAAGCGTCATCCAACTTCATTCCTCTCAAAGGGACAATTCACTCAGATGATATTTTTCACTATTAATTTCTGAGAAAAGATGTGAAAATCAGGCGTCATTTGTCCGAGTTCATGTGTGGTTAAAGCTCGTGGTTAATTATACATGACCACTCTTGTCTCTTTTACTCATTATGTGCCTTTTCTGTTCTATTTCTGTTTCTCTCATTTCCTCCAGCCCTTATCCTGTTGTTCTACTTGATTTTCTACTGTTTCTTGGCTGGTATGTTTGCCCTGACCATGTGGGTGATGCTGCTCACTCTGGATGACTATGTGCCCAGGTATAGAGACCGGGTCCCCTATCCAGGTGAGTGTCCACCAACAAACAAACAAACAAACAAACAGAGGAGAACCCAACGGTGGGGTTTGGGCTAACTGGAACCATTTCTCTTTCCAACATTCATTATTCATACCTCCACCAATGAGATGCTGTCACAATAATGTGCAACATTATAGCTGCTTTCCGTATCGACCTGTTTGTATTCTCTTCCTGTGTGAGTTCAGCAGTGGAGCTTGTTTGATGCATTACACAGGTTTCGTTGTAATCCAAGCCTGGTCAGTGGGCTTTCATCGTGCTCCCTCTTTATGTTTACCATACTTTACATCTTTGTTACAGGATTGGTGATCCGTCCAAATTCTATGGAAATCTTATTCAACAAATCTGATCCACTCAAGTATTCCACATATGTCCAACACCTGGAGTCCTTCCTGAAAAGTAAGTGCACTTGTATATTGGAATAGACTGAAAGCATAGACTGAAGTAATGAAGTGAATTCCACTCTCCTCCTCCTGGATCTTTTTCCACTGATTCATGCTGTGTATCTGAATACTCTCTCCGCTTCCTTCCTCTCTCTGATTCGATAATCCCTGTCTCCCTCAGGATATAATGATACGGAGCAGGAGAAGAACGAGGACTGCCCCCAAGGAGAGTATTTTCTGCAGGACGACAGCGAGGACATGACAAAGAAAGCTTGTCGTTTCAAGAGGGGCTCCCTGAGTCTCTGCTCCGGCCTTTCAGACACCTTCTTTGGCTATTCTGAGGGAAAGCCCTGTGTGCTGCTGAAAATGAATAGGGTAACACGCACTTTTATGTCCAGAGGTTTTGTCGGTTTTGTCTGTCTGGCGGTACTAAAAAAAAAAAAAAAAAATCCCTTCGCAGAGAAAAATAAAACCCACATTGAACTGTTGTGGTGTCTGTGGACATCTGATGCGCTGTGGTTCCATCAAGCCTTTTGCATTTTCGCAATTAAGATGACCAAGCAGATAAATGTCTGATAGATTTTTCTCTGCATGTGATATAGGAGATAACAAAATACATCGAGTCAAATCTAATTAAAATCAGCAATATTCATTTATATGATAAATTTGGCTAAAGTTTCAGAACATACTATTTCCCATCTGGAATTAAACTCATAAATATTTCATTTAAACAACCATATAACATTAAATATGCAATATTTCTAACAAAGTTCCATTTTAAGAC
This sequence comes from Apogon talboti, assembly GCA_037367365.1. NCBI lineage: Eukaryota > Metazoa > Chordata > Actinopteri > Kurtiformes > Apogonidae > Apogon > Apogon talboti. Next base: position 9,987,030 of record JAPQRQ010000010.1, on the reverse strand, counting down.
TGAGGATTTGATTGATTCTCATAGAGGTTTTGAAGATTTTCTCTCCAAAGGGTTGCAGTCATATAGTTTTTGGGTGTTTTCAGCTAAGATAAGGGAGTGTTTTAACGATAATTCTTGACAAATTAAGAATTTCCACTTTTAATCCCTCCTTCATTCAGTCGTTTCTTTCCTCTGGGCCTCCTTCTAATCTCTCTTCATAGTCAGTCTGTGACGAAACCCCAAAATAAAAGACAAATTTCATTAATTCATCTCTTTTTTTCCTGCTTCGAAACATGGTGCATACGTTCTCAAACTGCCCTCGTCCAGCCACGTTACAGATACAGATGTGCATTTACATAGAAATAATATGAATCCACATAAGGAAATGAGCAGATAACATGAATGAAACAAAAGAGACACAAGATAAATCTCAATCTAAGAATGTTATGCTCTATTATATAACAGATTGTTTCATAAATTGATGATTTATTTGTGGTCTTTTTGATAAGATGAACATTTCTGTGTTTCCCTGAAACAAAATAGGGAATAAATAATTTTTTTTACATCAGTTATGGGACAAATTTTAATTTAATTTTATTTAATTTTATTTAATTTTATTTAATTTTTATTTTATTTTATTTTATTTTATTTTATTTTATTTTATTTTATTTTATTTTATGGGCCCAGGCTTTCACAACCTACATTTCTGTGTTTGCAGATCATCGGGCTCAAGCCTCGTGGAGATCCTTACATCAACTGCACAGTCAAGGTAAACTTTTATTCCCAAACTATGCATGTGATGCTGGCTTGTACGTGTATTATTGTATGTATAATTCATTTTTCATGAAAACCAGCGATGACCATAACAGTCTTATCAATATTTTTTTGTTGATCTTTCTTCATCTTTTCCTTTTGTTTGTCTTTTTTTGTGTCCGGTTTCTTTCTGCATGCTGTCACTGATGGTTTTAGGGTAAGATAATATACAAATTATCAGGATTAGACCAGCAGGCGTGTTAACACTTTGTATTATGTAATATGTTACTTTATTGTAATTCATTTAACAGGAACAACATATGCAGACATTGTTCCTTTTAAATAAAATGCAATACAGATGTATAGGTATTGTAGACGCTGCTCCTGGTTATTAAGCTTTTAAGAGACAAGACTGATGCAGACGAGGAGACTAAAAGCCTGGAAAACAACCATAAGAACTAACAGTAAACATACACTCCAACACAAGTTAAGAGACGAACAATAAAAGAGACTTAATGTTCTGATCTAGTTTCCTGTAAATGCACACTAATGCCATTTTCAAGTCATTTATCCAGTTCAGTTCAGTCCAGTCTTTGTCACAATCCCATATGGACAAAACAGAGCCGACAGCACATATCACCAAGCAATTCTGATTACATAAAAGCATAAATGAATAAAACCGATGGAAAAAATGCCAAAAAGGGAAAAAAAATAAAGCTAATATGCATAATTTAGGCTGTAAAAGTACTTCTGTTGAGGACAGCAGAATGTCATGTCGATGCTTCACTGAAATCTCTTTACTCACAACAGACACTCATCGGTTTTCCTTTCTTTCTTTGTCCTGTATTGTGATCATAAAAATGTCTCACAAGTACTTTATCGGTGTTGAGCAGTAGCTAGTTGCATGAAACAGTGTTACATAATTAAATTATAAAATAAGTGCTCGCAGAGTCGTCACTGAATCACAGTTACTAAGCAAAATGTTGATGGCTGCATCTGAATGGATTCGTTTCTTAAACGTGCAATATAAGAGATGACCACGCCTTTCAGTGCTGGAAATTCAACATTATTTTTATTTTTTAATGTCCACGTGAAATCAGATTTGATGCTTAAGTGATTTTATTGGATATGTCTTGTAGTACACGTCACCTGTATATGATAAATTATGACAAAAAGAATACTTAAATAGATTTGTCTTTGCCTGGAAATATTTGATGACTCATCCTTCAGTCTGGAGTGAACATGCATCCACTAAAATGTTTTATTGAATATTTATGTCCTGTAGATGACAATGAACTGGGTTGCAGTTATGGGTCAAATTGGACCAATCAGAGTAGAATGAGCTTTAACCCTATTTTTATAGGAAATATGGAAAAGTAAATAGTGCTCAGGTAGCATTTCATGGAGGCTTAAAATCAGAAAAGGGCTCTAACTTTGCTTTTGAATAAAATAACAGGAATCAGTGTTGAGAACCGTCATGAAGATAAATCAATCAGTGAATAGATATAATATAGTACATTTCTCTGATAAAGTAACTGAGCTACATTTCTTATTCCTTTTTTAACCAGTTAACTAGTAATATGTAAACTTACATTTCAGATGCAACCCATAATTAGTTACATTTTGTGGTTTCAAGTACTTCATTTAGAAAACGTGTAATTATAATTAATTAGAGTTACTGAGAAAAATATGTGATCAAGTTAACCCGTAAAGACCCAGTTGTACTTCTGGGGCATTTAACCATTCTTAAGTGATTTGTCACTATTTATTATAACATTGTTCGCTGTATTTTATGTTTTTCTGTGAAAATCAGGTTTTTTCCTACATTTAATTTATTAATCATGTAGATGTTCATAAAATCTCATATTAAACTTGAGGGTTATTATATCAAAAACAGAGAAAACTGAAGAAAAAGTGACCTCTTCAGCAAATATATCAATAACTGAATGTAAAGACAAGTGTGTCCATCCACTGTCATTGAACCAACTACATGGGTTTTACTGGTGAATCAGTGTTGCAGAGGATGATGCTGTCTCAAACATACTGCATTCGACCTGATTTATTTACATCAATTGATAGGATTAGCAATTATTAAACATTTTATATCGGTTGCTGATGGATGTTTGGGTCTTTGAAGGTTAAAGTTATAGCTTGTCAGGAGCATATAACAACTGATTTGGACTTTCAGTGCAAGAAAATAATGTCAGAAATCTGAAAATGGTTGATGTGATCAGGAATTTTCATCTTTAAGTGAAATATTATTTGGGTAAAATTCCTAAAATACAGTGCTTTTCAAATGGAAAAAATGGCAACTAGTAATCTGTAGCTGATTATATTAATCAATCAATCAATCTTTATTTATATAGCACTTTTCATACAAATAAATGCAACATAAAGTACTTAGTAATGTTTGTTTGGTGCCAAATTTACATCCAGCTCTTCTTCTTTACAGAAAACAGACAACCCAGTCATGATGAGCTATTACCCCAGTGATGGACGTATTGACAAGATGTATTTCCCTTACTACGGGAAGAAAGCCCATGTAAGTATTAGGCTCAGATCAGATCACGTGTGTAGATGCCTTCACGTTGGTGTTGTATTGACATTACATCGGTGGTCGTCTGCAGGAGAATTACGTGCAGCCTCTGGTGGCCGTGAAGCTGCTCCTGACCAAGGAAGACTACAACAAGGAGCTGTCGGTGGAATGCAGGGTAGAGGGCTCCGACCTGCGCAACAACGACGAACGGGACAAGTACCTGGGCCGCGTCAGCTTCAAGGTGAAGGTGGTGGAGTAAAACCGGAAGCCGGGGCCGGATGAGGACGCGATGCACAGGCTGCCCACGTCGCTAAGGATTTCTATATTTAAGCTAAAAAAAAAAAGAAAGGGAGTGTCATATACGTCACAAAGGCAGCATGTAGTTGGGATGCAGATTAGTTTGGCCTCCTGCTGGAGATCGAATGTTGCTTTGCTGACATTTTTGACCCTTCTTTCCTTTAAGCTGCCGACCTCCTTAAAGATCCCGACCCGACGACTCCATCCGTCCGTCCGTCCGTCCGTCCGTTCATTCATTCACCCTTTGCACTGCTCATTCCTCACTCAGTTATTTTTGATTTTAGTATCAGTGTAATTAGATAACTTACAGCCATTACAAGCAAGCCATTTAAAGCTGTTTTGTTATTGCTGAGGCATCTTTTTTTTTTTAATGTTTTGTGTTTTTATTTTTTTATTTTTGTTTTGTTTTTTTAAAGCTCTTCCTCCTGACAGGAAGCGTTTTCATCTCATCAAAACAGAACGAACGACTGTATTATTACTGATATCGAAAGGATTTTTATCTTGCTGTATAGTATAATTGAGAAAGTAGAACATCGCCACATTTCCAGAGTATTATCACGCATTATCACAAAGACGTCATAGGAAACGTATCTTGATAATCAAGTATAGCCACTGTATCCTTGTATATGAAATGCCAATTACAAAGTCCCTTTCTACATATAAATACATTGTGATCCTGACCATATTTAGGGAATTATAGATAGATCTTTGTGTTGTGGTCCGCGTAGCCACAGCCCAGTCTTGTGCTGTCTGTCTGTCTGTCTGCATGTCCGTCTGTCTGTCTGTCCGTCTGTCTGCCCGTCTTCCTGTCTACTCACCTCTCCACTGCAATAGCCAACATGTGGGTGATTTCTCCAGGACTAGATCTGCTGCTGCTGCGTATATATATTTAAGGTGGGCTGAGGCAACACACACAGAGAAAGAAGGTACAGTGTAAATTGCTTTTAGGCGGAGAGGCGCTGGGAAAAAAAAAATCACTGTAACTATGTACTGTATATCTTTATGTGATCTGTATATCTATCTGGGTCTCAAAGATTGTTTGTTAGTTTTCTCTCTTCTTCAGCCTGTTGATCTGATTGTCTGCCAATCTATTACTCTTCAATGTATATATATATACACTCTCTACCATATTTACTTAATTCACACTGTATTTTTGTCACAAAACACAATGTCTGTGCACTGTAAAGAAATAATTTAAGCAAAGATTTACAGGAAATTATCTTATTCAAAGCTATGTTTACACAGTCTTAAAAGGAACCCGCATTTGAAAGAACAACTTGTAACATCTCTTCAGGGTGCCTTAAGACCTGATGAAATAAATTGTGGAATAAAAGTGATTTTGAAGAAAACAATGTCAGTCTCTTTTTTTTCTTTTTCTTTTTTTTGAGCTATCGAGCTTTAGAGGGATCATAGTTTTGACTTTGGCTTCACAAGTGCATGTGTATTTTTATTTGGAGGATTTTTTTTCAGGTTTAGAGTTTTCAGGTATTCTTTGGAAAACTTTTGATTTATAGAAGGTGAATGAAAGCATGATTTATAAAACTGTTATTTATTAAAGCCAATCTACTTTATTATTGAGCACCGTAACCTGTTTGTGTTGATTTTTTGACTTAATTCTATTTTGATTCTGTCATAGTTATTTAGGTTTGAACACATTCTTAATTCAATTTCATTCCAAGTAATTTTCTAGATGAATCTACTCAAATTTTATTTAGTGATCAACCTGGTGTTTCATTTTTAAATGTTTTTTCTTGACTATTAAGACAAATGCTGTGTTCTATGTCAACGGTGTACACCATTATAGACAAAATAATCATCTAACGCTTTAGTGGATGTGAGTTTGAGTAATTTTTAAAAAATCATTGTAACATAAATGTGCTGCCACATGAGGGTGCCAGAAACAAGTGAGACTGGTTCATGACCAAAGTGTGGTGTAAACATGGTGCTCTTGGAAGGACAAAAGGTCAAAGAAGACCCCTGAGCCATTTAAGAGCCCATATTTTGGCTTCTTGTGGATTTCTTTGCAGATCAATTTCATACAATATCAAGTAACAACTACTGACATATCATAATTCCACAAATAGAGCAGATATTTTACACCGTCACTGTATTCATAGTGTCAGGTCTTGAATTACATGTAGAAGTCTATATGTATAAAGTCAGTACTGAGGGTCTGATCACACCTGTCTGCTCTAATTTCGCAGGACCTCCATCCATTTACTCCCACAGAGCCTGAGGCAGCAGCTCTGTCCTTCAGAGTCAGCAGCAGCCAGTTCCCAGGTCCCAGCTCTGTGTCAGATAATCTCCTGGGGTTTAGTGGGAGCAAGAAACCACATAAGTGTCTTCTAAGCTCTGACCGTCCTTGGTGAGCCCTGCTGCTAACAAACTGTAGTAAATGGAACGAAAGGAGAATCAGTCCACAGCAGTTTAGTTGGATAAGAAATTAAAGAATGAATTAAAATATAGTCTGACCTAATCACGCTAAAATAGGTGTACTTTTATCCAAGTACTGGACTTACCATTCACATTACAAGTGTTTGTACATCTAATTTCCAGTCCAAATAAAGTAGTCTGCTGCTAGTTGTAACTTCAAAATAACAAGTCCTGTGGCTTCACCAGATTACATTACCAACAACTTTATGTTGTTTTTTGATTCACAAATGGGATGTGAATCGAGAACCGGTTCTTTTTGAGAATCGGTTCCCAGTAGCTCAATTCCTTGGAATCGTTTGCCTGCCTGCCTGCTTAATGATTCTGCTTATCGGTTCCGCCTTCGTTGCGGATGCGTGATGACGTCACACGCACGCTGCATTGTTTTGGTTTCGAACGTAGCCAACATGGCATCGAGGCAGAAACGCTCGAAAATATAGTTCTATTTCTCGCGAAAAGATGATACCAGAGCCACTTGTAACATTTGCAAAGCCTCCATTTCTTCAAAGGGGGGAAATACGTCCAATATGATAAAACAGGTGTCCACACAGCATGCAATTCATTTGCAGGGATGTCACAAACGTCCTGCCCCCTCAATAAAAGTTTCCGAACGTAGGGAAAAGGAAAATGAGGTCTTTTTTATTCTTACGTAGTATATAGACAAAACATCACTTCCATGCTGCTTTATAACAAAACTAAGATAAAAATAAAACTCTAAAGGAGTCACAGTTCAAAAGAAAAGAAGCAGTGAACCTTATGGGATTAACACGCTAAGTCAATGGAGTGTGTGAACTTTTGTTACAACCTGTTAAATAGTCTTGGGCTATAGTTAATTATCTTTACTCAAGTAGCTACTGTAAGATTTTCAGATACTTCAGTATTTAGTGTAGACCCTAAGGTATTTGTATTTTCTGCTACTTTATACTACAATAATGCAATATTTTCATTGTGGTCTTTTCTCCACATTCATCTGACAAGTTTAATATTTTTATTAGTTTTTCATTATCTTCTTGTCCAATTAAAACCATGTCTCCCAAATGTGTTGTTTGTGGTGAACTGTAGAATGATGTGCTCCCTCATGAAAATACTCTACCACACAGAAAATCTGTTATTTTCACAGGACAATGATGATAGAAAGATATGATAATCTTTACACAATATGATTAAAACTACCAACATTATACAAAGTAGTAAAAATTTGTACAACATTTAACATCTAAAGCCGCAAAATGCAACATGCGCAGTAATAATGCAGTGAAAATAAATCCAAAATCATATATAATATTAGAACTGTTGAGGACCATTCTTATGTAAAGGATATGAATAATTTTCCACCACTGTTTTCAGTTAGTATAATATTCAATATTATCTATTTTAAAAAAGCCAAAGTACTTTTTCCAAACTGGATGTTTATAATTCCAGTTTACAAAAGAAACTGAATGATAGAATGTATTGGAATAACATTTCTAGCTCAGCCTTAGCTGCTGCCTTCTGCTCAGACTCATCACTTTGCAATTATGCTGAGATGCTTCAGAACCTGAGGGGATTTGAAGCTGATTTAGGCTAAGAAGGCACAAGGATAACACTGGTTATCGCCTTATCAGCTAAGACTTGAACTCTGCTGCAAATTTGCACAGCCTGGTTGTAGTCAGCATCCTGACAGGGACTAATGCAGCCGATATTTTTAGGTTTTACTCCTGAGTCCTCAGCAGCACTTTCTCTGTAGTTATATATAGCTTTGAGTACATGTGTAACATGACACAATTTGGTTTGTGCTCAGATGCTGAGGGTAGAAGCTAGAGGACTACGAATCTACATCTACAATCACAAAAAAGACACAGGTTTTAAAAGAAACTCTTTTAATTGATTAAAATGATTGAAGATTCAAGGAAATTCTGCTTTACATCTGCCATTCCTATCGTGTAGCACTTCTTCTCATGTTATATTTACATTTACATATATATATTATATCACATTGTTACATTAACTGTAAAAACTGCACAAGATCTGGAATTTTAAAAGCTTTTTAGCAAGTGATTACCCTGAGACAAGAATAACATTTTTTAACTAACCCAGCTCTCTACTGTTTTTAGAATCTGGCTAGTTTGAGTTATTTACACTTACCTCAAACTAAAAAAAAGGCCTAAATTACAAGTTTTAGAGCTTAAACAGGGCGATCTGCACATTTCTTGTACATATATTTATTGCCCAACTCCTCTAAATGTTTCCCCTTCGTATACAGCGTTTACCTGCTGTTCCTGCACTTGTCTGTCCCTCGGCGTTCCAGGGCTATGGAGTCTCCACAGCTCACTATTAAACAGAGGCTCATAGCACCAACAGTAGAGGACTCAGAGAAGAGGTGCTCAGTAGTCTTCATTTATTAACTAAAACCTACTTTTAAAACTCTCATTCCTCTTTCTCATTGTCTCTGTGCATAGATATGGAATACATTTCTTTATGTACAATACATACAACATGCTTCTTAGTTCAGTTTTTATAAAACTAAAATTAATAGGGAACCATTTGGTTGTAAATTCTGAGGTTGAAAGTCAAAGTATGTAACATTTAAAACTAAAACTGTCTTCCATATGTGGTTTAAAAGCACTTTTCAGTGAAGAAACAGTGAGAGCTTATACATTGATTACGTTCATCATGTCTTCTTTTCAAATGTTAGTTAGAGGTTTTCCGAAACCGTCAGCAGATAAAAACATCTTTACTCATCTTACTTTGTCTGATCACAAGAAAACCTCTAACTAAGAGACCTTATGCTGGCGTCAATATTAGTATGCTACAAAATCCACTAAAAGACAGAACAACTGTTTCAAGGTCAATAATGAAAATCAAATTACTTCACCTGAGTTTACTTTTGAGTTGAACTTTTACTGCAGCCTTCTTTTAGATCAGTAATTTTTTGACAGTTTCTGTGTAAACTAATATATTTCTGGCAAGGAAAAATGCCTACAGAATTGATTACATTAATAAAACTGCAAGAGCAAATGTGGACCCGAGAGATGATGTTCAAGGACATCATCTTGTCCTCCAAATGTTACGGAACCGTTCCTCCAAAGCTGTAAACCACACGCATCCTCACCACATGCTCAACATGTCACCAACAAAGATGCTCATTCCCACTTCTTGTGTAAAAACATTCTTCTTTTCAAACATTAGTGTGCATCTGACTGAGATTTTGGACCGTTGTTTGTTTGTGTTTGGGATGTCAGTCTTTTGGCTGCTCACAGGATTATGCATGTGCCAGACTTCTTTTCGTCATCCGCAGGTCCTCCGCCCTCTTTCCTGTTGGGATCACTGAGCTCATCGTACAGTCCGGTTTCGATCATCTCTGCCTGCCACTGGATGGGCACGGCGCCGGTGCTAAACTCCTTGAAGAACTTGTCGTCGTTGGCATCAAACTGGATGCCCTTGATCTCGGAGAACTCAGCGATGTCGCCGGTGTCCTTGGCGTAGACGACGTTTGGTTTGGGCACCCATGGGGGAGGCACAAGCCCAGCCTCCAGACGGGGGAAGTTGATGGTCTTGAACCACTCGTGCTTCCTGGGATCTTCCATGTTGTTCCTAAAGAAAGTTCAAAAGATACTTTGTGATGTTTATGACACATTATTGAACATTAGATGATAAGTTGGGCTGGGGTTCTCTCCATGGGTTATGTGATATGTATGTATTTTTATTTTTAAAGCTATTGGTAGTAATTAAATCACTGTACTATCTTTCATCTGATCACTGATCGGATCTGCTCTAAATGCAGAAATTCATGGAACAAAATAAAGAAGCTACTTAAAATTAATACCATTTTGGCCATTTTGGAATTTGACCTCAAACTTTATGACCTCTTTTGTAATTATTTTACCTGAATGTATTTTATTTTATACACTGTTGTCTATAAAGTTGGAATAATGTTATTTTCAGACAGTTCCCTCTTTTTATTCCTATTTATATACATCAGTATCACCTTTGACCAGGTTCAATGATTACATACTGAGTCCCAGTGACACTTTATCTATCAAGAATAAGTCACATTATAACAATTATTTCATGAGAAGAAGTAGAAATATTTTATTCCAACTTGTGGGAAACAGTGTATTTGAATAAAAAATCTATCTGGCTAAATATATATATATATGGTATTTTAAGTCTTATATATATACTTTAGGTATTTTGATTTATCTAGCCAAATGTAGTTTAGTCATAGTTTTAAGATCTTATTTTATGTATTTAATTCTATTTTATTTTACAGTTGCTGTAGTATGGTAGTTAATCAAATTTCCTTTGTATATCACTCTTTTAGCCTTTTTTGTCCTAAAAATATCAGTGATCCCTCACATATAAAGGTTGGATTGATTGATTCGCATTATGATTGATTGAAGTCTACGTACACACATCGTTTGCTTATTGTTATACAGAAGAAGAAGGTCTTACTTCATGCCCAGACGTTCTTCGATCTTCTTCTTGAGGAACTGCTGGATGATGTCTTTGGTGACGGCATCGAAGCACCTGTGTTCCCACTTGGGTTCCTCGTTCAGGATACGACGCTGAACCTCGTCCTTCTCCACCTTCACCTTCTGGCTGTCAGGGCCTTTGAAAGGTGTGTAACCTGCCACCATCTCGTAGATACTGCACCCCAAGGCCCACCAGTCCACTGATGTCCTGTAGGGGGTTTTGTTCAGGAGCTCCGGGGCCATGTAGGCTCCGGTACCAGCCTGGAAGACGAGAAGAAGAGAAGAGGGAAGATAGCCAAGACGGGTTAATACTGGTGTCATAGGTTAATACTCTGTTTACCTTTGACCAGTATGAAGGGGGGTTTATTTGATTAGAAACTCTGCTGCACCATCAAGGATTAATTTTTAAATCCCATTAAACCGTGACTGAACGTAAAAGCTCTATGGACTAACCAAATGTTAAACTAGCTTGAAATGAATAAAGACTAAATTTGAACCTTTCTTTGAACCTAAAGAATCACTAAAACTTACATTTGGGGTCATTTGAGGTATAGTCCAAATAACTGCTGTTTTAGATGGACTGAGCAAAATAAGGAAGTTACTCAAAGACAGTTGAGGGACAGACTAAACCCAGTTGAGTTTTCTGATTCTGCTGAATTCCTCATTCCTACTGCAGTTCAAGAACAATAAAGGCAATGCGGCAATACGACCAACCGCCCAGACAGGAGGCTGGGATTTCTTCTTATTTGAGTTAACAAGTGTCTCCATCCATATTGATTAAACTAAACACAGTTCAGTTCTGAATTGTGTAACATACATCTGATTAATATTCAGCTTTAATAGAATGAATGCATTTACAATTGAAGGAGATTTATAGACAGTTGATGATTCCTCAAGGACAAGATTTTTGTGCTTTCGCTTTATCCGTAACCTTCCCCTTACAGCTCACCTCTTCCACATCCCCTCCTCCTTCTCCCTGTATGACCTCATGGCGCCTCTGACCAGGAGCTTAATCCTAATGCTAAGCCCACTACCTGTCAAAAGTCATGTGTGTCTACACACTGACAGAGTCATCCAGTCACTTATATGAAGGATGGTCATTTCTGGATTCTGTATTACTGGCAGGGATACACAGCATCCAGATGAAACACAGCGTCGCCTCTAATGTATAATTAATGCACACACACTGCAAGCTGTCATCAAACTGAGAGATTAACCTTTACCCAATCAGATCTACTCAGAAAATGTAGGCTTAATATTTAAGATTGACGTATATTCATTTCATGTGAAAATTCCATCTGTTTTGAACAACGTAATAAATATAATGTGATGCATATTTGTCAGTCAAGATGAATTCACTGGTAAAAAAATATATATAAACCAGATTATTATGTATTTAAAACCCAGTAGGTTTAGTACCATTACAATGATTTCACTACTATTTGTTGCATTAAGTTTGACCGACAATTTGACAAGTCTGTTTATGTTCAAACTGTAACTATGATGCAAATGGATGGACATTTTAAATGAAATTAAAACCTTAAACATTTATGAGTATGTTGTAATTGTCTGTACTCTGAAGCGAGGTGCGCTTAAGTAATTTATCACAGGGACAAATACAATTTAACAAGCTTTCTATTCCTCTCTTTGCCTCGCTAATCTCTTTGCTTGTGACTTAACTCCTTGTCTTTTCTTAAAGCGTGACACAAGTTGGTCGTGTTGTACTCATGGACCCCTCCGAGTGATTGGTGGTGACATGTCATTACAACTCCATTGATCACATTCAAAGAAGTCTGCATACAAGATGTAATACTTAGTACCCTATCACCCAGTAGTAAACTTATTACAGTCAATACTGTCAAGTTCTGCTGAGGGGTTTTGTTTCTATCCTTTGTTTATCTATCAATATCAGTTCAATTTCATAAAAGAGAGAGAAATATAAACTCTGTAAGCTGTGGTCTGTAAAAGATGAAAATGAACTCATAAGGTTATTTCATCAGTTAGTCAGATCATGTATTGACATTTTTCAGACTTGAAAGTCATATTGTTCGTAACATACCACGTCTAAAAATATTCAAAACCATTTTTACCTGGTTCTGTCAATCTAATCAGGGACAGACTTGTGTAATGCCTGGTAAGAGGATTAGGGGACCAAAGCCAGCCCTGCCTGCAGGAGGTTAGCCCAGTGACTTTGACTGGCTGAGGAGCATCAGAGCACTGGATAATGAGCTTACTGGACTTTCATAGAGCTCAGAGCTTACTCTTTGCTACTGCAGGTAACTCTTGAAGACACCCTGCTGTAAAAAGTGTTCAACTCTTTTGGGTGAATACAGGTGATGTATAATGTGTTGAAGATAAACTGGAATTAAAATGTTTGGCTGTATCTAATGTGTATCATAAATTATTTAATGTGACCTTTTATAATCACAGTGGCCAATTTAGCGACAACAAGAGACGATGAGTAATAATTTCTGGTTACAAATTTTAAATTGAGGCTCTGTAAGGTGAATTGATCAGCCCTGTAGCCAGTGTAGTAAATAGTTAGCTGTACTTTGTGCTTTCTTTTGTAAGAGAACAAGTATTACAGCATTAAATTTGGAGACACCGCTGCAGGAAAACCAAAGAAACTCCCCAAATGTAATGTCTGCACAAAAATAATCAAATTATTGCAACCAAACTGCTGAAAAACCATATTAAACTGGACATGCAACACCTCTGCAGTCTCTAAGATCATCCCTACATAACTGGTGGCCTCTGAATGGCCAGGCCATAATCTGACCACTAAAGGATCAAATGAGTTACATAATGGATTCCCAGACTCTCATTGTACAGATCTTTAAGCAATCCAGTAATCCTTGTCCGGATTTAAAGCAAAAAACCCCATGAGATGTTTTTAACTTCTGCTTCTGTTAAGATGACTTAGAGACACAATGTCAACTATCAATTGTGAGTGTGTATGGTCTTAAACTTAGCCGACTTAAGAGCTCTTGACTCAAATGATGGCACACTGATCCCAATCAGCTCAGGGATTCCTTGGCTTTCCTTGGTTGTATAAGTTTCAACACTCGATTCAGCTGGACTCATCCTGATGTAAATGTCATTATGATGCTCGTGATCACCAAGCATACTTTAGAACACAACTTAGAAGACATATATTTTCAACATGTCTTTGAGAAGTGACCAGACTTGCTAGTTCATGTAGAACATACTCACCATCTGAGTGACGGTCTTCTCTGGAGCCAGCTCTATGGCCAGACCCAAATCTGACAGTCGACACTGGCCTTGACTATCCAGCAACACGTTCTCCGGCTTCATATCACGGTAAACGATATTCATTTCGTGCAGATGCAGGATGCCGGTGGTGATCTGTGCCGTGTAGTGGATGATACGCTTCATCTCGATGCCCTTGTCCACACCCTTGCCATCGTAGCCCATGTTGTAAATGTGATACTTGAGATCTCCTCCATTCATCAGGGTCATGACAAGGCACAGGTGGGTCTTGCTGTCATAAGCGTAGCCCAAGTTGACCAGAAACAGGCTGTTCACCTTCTCCAAGATCTTCTTTTCCAGCAAAGCCATTTTCTCACCACCCTTCTTCTTCAGTCGCTTTTTACACAACTTCTTACAGGCATACATCTGGCCTGTGTTTTTCACCTGAACAGCACATACCTGGACAGAGACAGATCATTCTTTTAAAACCACAGAGAATGACCGGTCTTGACATTTTATTTTGTTAAATGAGAACTCCATTTTTCTATTTCTAGTAATCCAAACCAAGCAGAATCCATTCTATTCTGATAGGAAAACTAAACCTTTTCTTTAATTTGAAGACTCATATTTTCTGTTGACACTGACACTAATGTAATATCATTGTACTGATGGGACTAAAGGTGGTACTAAGAGGTCAACCTGGCTAACCTTTGTCAGCTTTGTCTTGTCACCTCATTTACTATCCATCTGACATATATTTACGCTGTCTCAATTACTCAACATGTATTTCTTGTTGCACTCACATTACATGGGCAGAGAGTGACATTTATTCCTAGTGGTGATGTTTAATTGCAGGTTCAGTGGTAGCATCACATCACTAAGAATACATGATGAGATGAGTCATATTTAACCTAATATGGACATGTACTCTTCTTATCGTATGGTTTTTGCATATGTATCTGATATAAACCCTTATTGGTTGATGCTTAAGCTGCCATCCAGGCCAGTAAAGGAATACCTCAGGGATCTAGTTCCTGTCCTCTGTTCCATTTTACAAAGTGCATCAGTAATGTTTGTTAAAAAAAACTAAATTTTGTCTGCTTTTTCTCTTTAATCACAAGCCTGACAACAAATAATTTGCTTCTTGAGCCCTCATTATCCTTAATTTTTATCAGGATCTGTTAACATAACTCAGGCTGCTAGTATCTTGTATTGTGAGATATACATTGGTAGAAGAGTACAGAGAAAACTGTCAGGGTTTCCAGCATTTGAAGGATCATACTTTGTGAGATCACTATTTTCTACATTTGTCACTGTATGAAAAAGCTGTGATTTTATTCAGTTTAACGGGAATGACTGTAGACGACACATCTTCATGGTCACCTTGAAGCAAGGTATTGTAAATCCTATGGGTTATGTAAGGGTTGATCTTCTGTCTAAAAAAAATCCGTTCTTATGCTTCAAACCAAAGACTTCACTGTTTCTATTGAAGTTTCTTCTAAAAATGGAACAACACTGCACTATGATACTGTACTATCACACCACCATAACTGGTACATATTATCTGACATTTTCTCTCACAATGTACAAAGTAATATACTGTACACTTCTAAGAGTGGCAACACCACCTCCAAACAAGAAACAAGGAGAGTCAAAAAGGAAATTACTTTCTTTACTTTCACTTTTCTCTACTTTCTTAATGTAAATAGACATATACAAACATGTTAGGATGCTTACCTCTCCAAAACCTCCTTTACCCAGAGTCCTGAACTCGTAGAAGTATTTGTCGCTGATGGGCTGCTTCTCGAACTCTTTCCACTGAAGGAACTTATCAAAAAATGGGCTGGCCTGATAATCTGTAAAAGGTTTGTTTTTCAGAAACTCTCTTGTACCTTCTTGGACTTTGCCTTTCATCACCTCTTCAAAGTTGGCATCTGTCACAGCCTTGCATTTCTCAGCAGCCTCCCCAGTGAGAAAGGTCAAGTAGGTCTTGGAACCAGCCTTGCAATACTTGTTCATGATATCCTGGCGTTGCTTGTTCTTCGCTGCCCCTTCAGCCAGATCCCAGTCGTAGAGGTCATCCAGGAAATCAGCAGCAAGCTTGAACTCAGCGTTACTTGCAAGGAACTGACGGAAAATCTTTTTGCCAATCGGCTGCTTTTCACACAGAGATACAAAGTCCTTATCAATAGAAGATCTTACTGCAGCACATTGCTCAGCCTTGGGCAGAGACAAGCTGCGACGGCGCTTTTTCATCTCTTTATCATCTCCACCCTGGGCCTTTAGGTAAGCCGTGTTGGCCACCAAGTTGTCCAGTCCCCCTATGTCACACATCTTGGTGGGTGATTGTAGTCTGTCCCCCCTAAGAGAATCGGTTCTTCAGTGGCTGCCTACAGGTTCTATCTAAGAACCGGTGCAGGGTCTCTCAGGATGCGCGTGTCAGTGTGACAGTGCTCAAAGCCAGCGTGCAACTGAGCTCCTTCACCCAACCTACCTGCAAACCTAAGACACACTGACACACCCAGTAATTACTCATTTAGAATTAAATACCAGGGAGGGATTTTGGCTTAAAGGATCTTTGTGTGGTCTATTCAAGGATGCTGTGCACAGAAAGGGAATCGTAAGAGGGCTCTGTCCTAAGAGGCTTTCTAGTCCTCTATATTTATTCGCCATGCTCAGTAGTCACTAACAGGGGTTCACTGACTCTGTTGACTGTGCATCTAATGGTGACAGTAAAAGACACAAAAGGGGGATAAAAGGACAAAGCATGACAGTTCTGTCAAGACCCTCTGTAGATCATTATCATTCCCACATTGTGCAAGAGCAACATGGAATACATTTTTACTTCATTAACATTTTGTTGTATTAAACAGCTTACACCTAATATGACTCCAGGTGTTTTAATAAATTATTACATATTGTAGTGGACATTTTAAAAAAAAGTGCATTGTACCTTTAGTTGCTCCAGCTGTATTTTGAATAAGCTGAATATTTGGGTTTTTTTGTTAATTTTTTGGTCTTTTTGAGTCATAAAACCATTGCAGTAGATTCTTGACTTTTGACATGAAGTCCTTAAGTTTGGTTGTATTTATATGGTAAAAACCTGACACTATTACTGTTTAAATGTGATTATTTATGTGATTATTAGATTTCCATTTTGTCAAATAATACAAAAATATAGAGTTTTAACATATGGTCATTGCATTATGTAATAATCTGACCCAGAGAGTCGACTGTGGTGAAGACACACCAGTGTTGAAACCTCGAAACGTTCCTTGAAAAGCTGCTGTTCTCTAATCTGTGTCTGCACAAAGATGCATGACGTCCTGTGAGTACTAATTTGGATACAAACATTCCTTTAAACATTTAGTCTCAAGTGCAAATTCTCAGAGGTATTTACAAAATGTACTAAAAGATTTGCCTGTTTGCTTACAACAAAATCTCAAATACCGTTTTATAATCACTGAATGGACAAATTTTATAGCTATTTTTTTAGCTATTTACATTATAAGTCTAATAATAAAACAATGCTAAAATTGTTTCATTTAAATTTGATTTTACCTTGGGAAAAACAAAGAATTACACATTGTCCTGTCAGACAACCGATGTCACAGTTACTTTCTAATGTGGTGCACAGTCTCATCTTATCACAAATGGATGCATCTCACAGTTTACCATGTATGTAAACTGTCTGTCAAAATGTCATTATCATTGTTGTAACACTTCAAACCATCAGTGTTGTCACTGCAGCTACAGTGATGAAGGCTAATTCAGTGCTGTAAACCTTAGATAATATTAGCTAATCCTTTCTCAAATGGTCTCAAGCTGTCAGTGGCCTGCACAAGATCAAGGGCTTTGCTGGTCATCAGAAAGCTCCAGACCTTTGCACTTAGAAAATGTGAGACAGACGCCCACACTGAACAACCACTGTCACAGCAGGTACATCTACAGTGGGTAAAATCATATCAGTGATATAAAGCACTTAAGGTAGTCATAGTTTCTATAATAAATTGGTGATTTGTTTAGCGTTATCAATTTTGTAAGTGCTGAATCATACATTTGAAAGAATAAAAAACAGTAAATTAAAAGCAGATTGGAAAAAACTATCTATTAAAAAGAAGCCAAATATTTTAAATAGAACAAAACTGCCTGGTATTAAGTAAAATCAATACATCAATTAATCAATCAATCAATCAATCAATTAGAGGAAGAAGAGGGAATTTTACTTCAATCAGTTTCATAAAATTTGACCAAAAGTCTAACTTTTGAACAATGTATAACTTGTACAGCGGTGGCAAAACTTATTAGATCACCTGACAGATGAATATTGAAAATGTTGATAAAACATGATTTCATTTCATAATGTTCATAAACATGCAGATGGTTGCTCTGAGCACAACAAATGCATCTGTTTTTTGTTTTTGTTTTCATCCATTTTTAACTTATGTTTCAACTAATATTTCCTTAATGAGCAGAAATAGGTCTTGTACATTCAACAGAATCACACAGCTGTGTCCTAAGACTCACCATCACCATCAGTTTAACCACAATCACACCTGACAATGATCACAAGAGCAATTCAACTTCTGTGAAGGAACTGATGAAACCTCTTAAATATGCCAAGTGTTCTTATAATTTTGGCCACTACTATTATAGCTAAATATATATAAATCAAATGGCCAAATTTATAAACTTGTGAACAAAAACAGTTAAGACAGACTTAATCTTCCTAAATTGAGAGGCTGTGCAAATGCCCTCACTCTTAAATTTAAAAAAAATCTTGCTCCTCGAGGGTATTTCTGCAAACTACTGTTTCGTAGCTCAATAGTAACTGGACAATGAGTGACATTACTATTCTAATGAAAAGCAGGCTTGACAAGATTATTTTTTCCCTGGAAGAAAAATCAGGCTCATTTCCCAGAAACTAGGCTTTTTATACTTCTTGTAGTTCCTTTTTTTGTACGGGCCTTTTGCCATAAATATCAAATATGTCAAGTGTCAAACATGAGGTAAATGGATAATAGTGTCAGTAAAGCACTTAATCCTCCTGAAGGGATGAAAGATACCAGAGGTTGTGTCTTTGACCGGGTCAGGGGAGGCGGGGTCTGCACTCTCTAACCATTTATTTTACCCAGAAACCCTGTTCAGACATTTGATGGACACACACGCTGCACCCATGACCAATAAACACCTACAATCTAAAAACATGTGCTGCCTGGGCCACAGATAAACATATATATATTTGATCTTTGACTGGCCTGCCCTCTCGGCCTTAGGGATTAGCCCGGCCTGGCTGAGGAGTAAAGGTTAAGACGAGCACTGTCCACCACGGGGTGCCTATGTGGTCTGACGCCATCGTCTTATGGAGTGTCTCAAGCTTCCATCAGAAAAAGGTACAGGACAGAACGTGCATCCGCCAAACGGACCTTTGGTAGAATCTCAGGTTCGTTTTGGGGGAGATACGAGGTGAACTGTAAAAAATGACAGCTCTAGTTTGGTCAATTACTCATAGATATCAAATTATAGCAGGAAAAAAAACTGAAAATATCCTAATTTAATAGGGAGTATTTTGAAGCAATTAAGTGAACATCAAAATGGTTGTCAATTAATTTAATAGTTGACATTTAAAGCTTAACTAATGATCACTTGTTGCAGGTCTAAATTACATAGAAATAGAATTAATCATAAAATCTGATGTATCTAGTCCTAGGTTTGGTACGTGCGATATCTTATATATCTTTTTTCTATTTTGTCCAGCTACATGCACAGTTTAGTTTAGTTTATTTGAAAGGGGACAATGCAATTTCATAAAAACACATGATTACACATGATTATAAACGCCAGAATTACTGTACTGTCTAGTTGTGTCTTAATGTTAGTTTTTATGTAATTTCAGTCGTACATTGTGCTTGTACTGAAGCCAAATTATCCAGTAGGGATGATTAAATATATCCGCTAGTTAAAAAGACTTGAGAAGTGCACTAGTACAATGACATCTAATCTTTAAGTGGTGACGGGTCTGTTTAAGGTGATACAGAGCAGGCCAGTAGCACAGGTGGCTGCTACTCAGGCCAGACAAATCCGTCCTCAGTCTCAGCTCCTCAGAGTACCATTGAAAACCATCTGTGGTTCAATCACAGCCCACTGCCAAGGAGTAGTCTGAATACTCTGGTCTGGTGTTCTCTTATAGTGTAAAAAAAAGTAAAAGTACATGAAAATATTTATTTACAAAAAATGTGAATAACATAAACAAATATGAACAACCTGAAATGTCTTAAGAGAAGTAACTGCAATTTTACCGATATTCTGCCTGTGACTAAATGATTTGTGCCTTTGTGATCTGTAAGATTTAATGTGTAAGTGATAAATTAGGGCATAATGTTGTTAAAATTGCACTTATTTCAGATTGCCCATGATTGTTCATGTTATTGACATTTTTTAACAGATATTTTGTAGATGTAAACATTTTTATAATCTAATTTTACTCCTTTCACTCGAAAACATAGAGAAAAGTTTGGAGGTGACATTTATAGGTTGTTATGTTATTATTTTACTGGTCCTGACCCACTTGAGATCAAATTGGGCTGTATGTGACCGTTAAACTAAAATGAGTTTGACTCCCCTGCTCTAACATGACACACAGAGAAGCATCACTGAGTAGAGGACAGGACGTACTCACACTGGACATGTTGTCAGGATGCTTCAGTCTGGTGCAGTGGCAGTCTGTGTCCACTAGAGGACGGTCTGTCCTGTCTCCAACAACAAAATATCAATCAAACCGTTACCTGGTGCAACTGTTTTTACAACCAGGAACAAAATGCAAAAAGATGCAAAATTCTCATATTCATCCTTAGGGTATTTTTAATCTTTAATTCGGTCACATTTTACATTCAGTTGTTGTTGTTGATTCATGTGTTGTGTATTTTAAGAACTTCTATTTATCGTTAAAGTTGTGTTATATTAAGGAGCTGGCCTTTATGATTTTCATTGTGTCTATTATTGGGGTTTTTTTGCCATTAGATTACATTGAAAATGAGGATTTAATATATATTCTGAGTCTGAACAAGAATTGTATAAATGAATGATAACAACTATAAGTCCTGGTGTATCTTTTATTAGTCATATTAATATATTAATAAATGGCACAAAGAACATTTTGTAGGATTTGTCACTGTATATATAATACTGTTCAACAAATTTTTACCAAAATAATTCGCATTTTGAAGAAAAAATAAAGCACATTCAGAACACTAGTGTGTCCCATTTTAGCACGAGGAATCAATAAGACAAAAGGTTTATGCAGTAAATTTGGCAAAAGGTTAAAGTCAGTGTATTTGTGGCTGTGCAGGGCAGACTCTGCTTCCTCCTGTTGTTGTCACTTCAGGGTTTTAGATCCTCCAATAAATGCTCAGGCATACTCTGGGTCAGTGTTTGGGTCGGGGTAGATATCAGGGTTCACATCAGGGGGAGGTTACTCAACGCTGGCATCCCTCGTCTCTGCGGTTGCATCGGGAGGCTCCTCTGCCCGTCGATCTGGGTCCCCGACCTCCTCCTCCATTTCTTCCTTCTTCTTCAGTTTCCAGCGATTGATTTTCTTCTGCAGCTGTAGTTTGCTGGTGAAGAAGATGCGACGCCAGCCCACCTCCAGAGCCAGAGACGACACCTCATCTGAAACCGTGTTACACCGCTGACGCACTGCCGTTTCCCAGAATTCCTCTGACCCACACAACTGAAGACGAAAATATAATGATCGTTTAAGTTATGTCATACGGTATATTATATTTCTAAGACCTGATATTGTTAGTATAGTTTACAGTTTATTAAAGGCAGACCGTTCTGTTAACAGTGGTGGGAAATTATAAGGCATAGCGTCCAAATCATTACCAGCCAAATTGTTGTACAATCATTGCATCAGAATTATCCCAGTTAGTCCCCAGTGGACTGTTTCAACAAGGATCGTTTTTGAGATTTTTGGTAATTCTAGTTAACTTTATATCTTTTCCAAACTATCCAAATTTCTAAATGTACCAATTTCTGTGTAATTATAGTTTTTAATCCTAACCACAATATAACATATTCAGGATAGTGTCTCTGTTTGACTCCTCTCTGCTTCTCACCTGCCTGAACCTGCGTGAAGTACGTCCGAGCTGACCCACATCCTCCAGCTCGAGATAATTTATAATCCGCAGAAGTAAAGAGTCAGACAGGCGCTCCAGATAATCATAGTGGCCTTGGC
This sequence comes from Apogon talboti, assembly GCA_037367365.1. Classification (NCBI taxonomy): domain Eukaryota; kingdom Metazoa; phylum Chordata; class Actinopteri; order Kurtiformes; family Apogonidae; genus Apogon; species Apogon talboti. Next base: position 9,965,135 of record JAPQRQ010000010.1, on the reverse strand, counting down.
ACAAAGCTTTGGCATATTGCCAAATCTTTTGCCCAAAAATCGCCTTGACCTCACCTGAGAAGAAGCCAATTATTTTTCAAGCATTCACTTTGTTTTCTATACAATGAGCAAAGAATATAAGAGTTAAAAAAGCATAAGGAGCAAATATTTTGCTACAAATATCTATGCAAGATGTTAAAAAGAGGATTAGAAATGTTAATAAGTGTGTTATATATAGTTGTATTGGCTTATCAAAAACAAAATGATCATTTCTATCATTTATAAATGAAGCACAGATGCCCCAGCAGATAGATCATATCCTTTGATTCTTTTTAAATCAGATTAGATTAGATCAGATTAGATTAGATGGATTTTTTTATTTCAAACATGTTCAACGTTCACAATACTTACATAATCGAATCGAATTGAACCTAAAATTCTTCTTAATAAAAAATGAAATGCAGAAATTAACATTACCACTAAAACTGACTCGCAATGCAATCATTTTTGTCATACCATTCAGCCCAACTGGGAAATGTAATATTATTCCTCACACAGACCAACTATGAAGACATACCAAAGATTATTCATTTTAAAATCTACTTAAATCTATTGTGAAGACAGTGAATGGCCCCTGTTTCATTTAAACCCAATGTACACAAGCGTTTATGAGTCATAATAGTTATGATTCTTACGTGTAAGTAGCTGTGTTGTCTGTAAAAGAACTTTAAGGCTTTTCATTGCAGTGCAAACAAATAGGAAATTAAAACATATACATGAGCAGCTATATGAGGGTTTACTGGACAGACTCTGGATACAATCTTTAATACAAAGTTCTTACTGTTCAACCATGCGTCATCCAAGAACTCCTGGTGAGACTCATTCTGCTCCCCAGGTTTTGCCTTTCTGTCCATAATTCTTGGAGAAATCTTCCACCATCTCCAGATCACCTGAAAGTGACCATTCAAAGAGAACAAAATACTTTTTAACATATATATATATATATATATATATATATATATATATATATATGCAGTCATCAGTAAAAGTACTAATCCCACAGCGTGACAATGTGC
>JAPQRQ010000010.1:9951659-9963980 GCA_037367365.1 Apogon talboti | reverse complement strand
ATATATATGCAGTCATCAGTAAAAGTACTAATCCCACAGCGTGACAATGTGCTACAAGTTGAAGTTCTGAAAGTGTATTAGCTGCAAAATATACTTAAACTATGAAAAAGTGAAGTGGAGTAAAATGGTCTCTGTTGGTGTTCTACTATTATATGTGTTTTTGGAATCATGTTACTGTTGCTTTAATGCAGGAGTGTCAGACTCATTTCAGTTCAGGGGCCACATGCACTTTGATCTCAGGTGGGCTGGATGACTAAAATAATACCACAAAAACCTAGAAATAATGACAACTCCAAAACACTAAAACAACTGTTAGCACAAAAAGTACAATTACAGTATGAAAATGTTTATATTTAGAAACTATCCTTTCACAAAAAAAAATGTGCATAACCCAAACATGAAGGACCTGAAATTCTGAAGAACAGTATTAAGCTTCACATTATTTACACATGTGCATTTCAACTTAGAGATCACAATAGATCTACAAAGGCACAAAACGTTTAATAACAGGCATAGCATTGGGAAAATTGCACTTTTTTTTTTTGGTGAGAAATTTCAGGTTATTCATAGGTTATTTGAGGTTATTTATAGGTTATTTATATTTCATATATTTTTTGTGAAAGGATTGTTTGTAAATGTAAACACTTTCACGATGTAATTTTACTTTTGCAATTTTTTTGCAAATGACTTGCCATTATTTATAGTTTTGTAGGCTATTACTTAACTGGTCTGGTCTGCTGGAGATCAGATTGTGCTGTATGTGGCCCCTGAACATCCTGATATCTTCAGTATAATTTTACTGCAGGTTCATTTTATGGGCCAGATTGGACCCTTTGGTGGGATGGCTTTGGGCCACAGCCTGTATGTGTGACACCCCTGCTTTAATGTGTACATATGTGAAAGTTTACTGCTGTGGATGTTTAAGGTTGAATTCAATAAAACTACATGATATACAGTGGGGAGTTTAACCTATAGTATTGCATTATATTCTATATGATCATCATATCATTGCTGTGAGAAGCAGTATCTGTGACAATTTTCAGTGACTTCAGGAATACAGCTTTGTTTTCTTCTTTGTGACTACGTTTGTTCAAGATAATCCTAGAGGGATTTTTTATAAAAAATAAAATTTAAAAAAAAGTTTATTTAGCGTTTTCTAAGTTTATCTCAAGCATTCACAATCTACACATTTGGAGATGGAAAGGGTGTACTGTCAATAACTGTAAAATCAAGACTAACTAAAGCTGTCAAATGTTTCTGACCTGTAGTTGAACAGTGGTACCTAAAAGGTTACAGCCTGGTTGACCAAAAGTTTACTAGTGCTTATGTTTTTCATTGCGGTTCCTCTCACCTTTTACTTAACTGACAGTTTATTTTTTTCAAAGTACTCTAGAAATAATGTTTCGTGTATATACGAAGCGATAACAGATGATGGTAGACGGTGACAGATGCCTTGTTAGCTTATACACCGGCCGTTAAGCTAACCCTGTAACAGCTGAGTAAGTTACGTCAGCACTAACTTATTTCGGCTGGACATAAAAATGTGCTTTTCAAAGCGCTTACACTTCTATTAAATAATAAAACTTACATTAGACTTCCTGACGGCAAAATAATAATAGTTGTTATTTGGCGGAGGACCCACTCCAGAGATTTCATACAGGGGATCTGTTAAGAGGGACGCCATGTTAAAGTTTGAGAGTCGTCATGGCAACGGTATTTCCCTGATGGAGGACCTTTGGAGTTTTAATAGAATCAGTTATTTACGGTGGCCCTGAAGGGCAAAACACAACGACAAATCGCAAAGCACACAAGAAAAAGAAAAGTACTTTTGTTATGGTCATGTTATTCAATGTAACATGTAGATCTACATTAAAGACTGTAGGAGATGAAGCGTCCATTCAGCACGCATGATACACAAAATATTTTATGGAATAAACAGTTCACACAATTACAAAGTCAAAATTGTAGTTAAAAATCTTTAATTTATTTATACATATATTTATATATGTACACATTTACTTACCTATTCTTGAAAAGACAAGAAACATATTGTCAAATTCATTGTTAGTCATTGGTGGCACAGTTGAGACCCTATTGCTCTCCAGTCACAGGCTCTTCTTATTCAGTCCATTTTCCGTTGCCTTATTTTAATGCAAACTGAAAGGAGATCAATATTTCTCCTCGACCTGTTCTTCTTTCCAGAAAGTTTACTAATAAAAGAAGACGACAGATGTCAAAGGAGGGCAGAGAAGGAAGTTTTTTTTTTTTTTTTTTTTCCAAAAGGCATCCACCTTTAACTCTAGGCAGGGTCTAGTAAACCTGTCATTCCCTGTCTCCTGACGACATTAAAAAACATTTTATTTCAGGCAACCCAATTTGGGTAAAAACCAACAACCTTTAGCTTTCCTAACAGTATTTCCTTAGTTTTTACCACAAATATCTGTAACTTGCTCCTCTGACATTTTCAACCCAGTGGAACAAGGTTACTGACAGGACAGTGAGTAACATCATCAATGTTTTCATGTACTTGGTCAGGACAAAGAAACATCTTAATATCATCACTATTTGTCTCATTTCTCCTTTTGTGCTCTGGCAGACATGTCTTTTATGCCCTTTACGTGCTGGCCTTCATCTAAGAGCTAGCCTTGGTTTCAAACCAAGATTTAGATTCAACCCTTTTTTCCACAGTTGCACAGAAACTGGCAATATGCAACTGTTTAAGTTAAGGATGTTACAGGAGGATGTTACGCTGCCTTTTAAAGACCTGGATTTGGTTGTTTAGAATAAAGGGCATCTTTTGACTCTTTAAAATAGCACTCTGGATCTTCAAAAACATTTGGCACCTTAGTGCCACTATAGTAGCAGTTATGCTAAAATAACAAAGCAAAGTCCCTTTTGAAAATGAAAAACCTGCACCGTCATGGTTACTTCAAACCACAGATTATGGATTTGGATGGAACCCTGTTAATATTTCTAAATGGTATACCCTTACTTACATAGATAGTTTGTAGTGGTTTTTATCCACAAGGTGTGTATACTCACCATTGTTAACTCAGTCCTTGTTATACATAACATGTACTTAATTGTGATTACAAATGATGATATGCACAGAGCTTACAGTAATAAACAAAAAATAAAAAGCATATAATGTATTGTATATAGTCCAAACAGTATACCCCCCCATAACAGTCCCTTAGTCTTTAATAGTCCTTTGTACTCCTTCATAGTGTTGTAAACTTCTTTTATGGAAAAAAAAGAAGTCTTTTTTTTATAAGAAATGTATTGCCACTAATTGCGTGACGGAACGAGTGCGTTGAATATGTGCTGCATGCTGCCCTCTGGTGGCGAGGTCTGGGAGCTGTGCTACAGGAAGGGGTTGGTAGAGGATCCCCCTGAAGGGAAGGGCCCGGCCGGTGCTCCAGCCTGAAATAAGAGACGTTAACATTAATTTATTTCAGCTTTAAGAAAGATAATGTTAGAAATTACCTGTTAACAAAACATGTTTTTCCTTCAGTTGAAAAAGGTCTTTCCACAGTATATGTTTTACTTTTTAAGAGTCTTTAAAAATGGGAGAACAAAAGACAAGGCATGCTCACCATAAACGGATTATTGGACATGCCAGGGCCAGCCATAGGCTGCCCAAAGGGCGTCATGGAGGGCTTGTTCTGACCGTAGACAGGGAATGCAGGGCCTGGGGGCAACAGAGGGAAGAGGATTTACCACAGTCTGCTCTCTCCAGTAGTTGAGTAATGTGATGAGTGAACGGTTTAATTTCATTTATTCTTTTTTTTTTTTTTTTTTATAAAAAAGAAGTTATACATATACAAGTACTTTACAGTGAGCTAAATTATGACAGTTTTTTCATCTAAAGGGACTAAGACTATAAAAAGTAAAATATATCAACAAGAGAGCCAAGCCCCAGATTGCATTCAGGTGTCAACAGAGCCCAATAACTAATCCAAATCTGTTTACTCCAGTTTTTGTGCAGTGACGTATCCTAAAGCTTTGTACCCTAAATGCAACCTTTTATCACTGTGCAGTAGCTGTCTGTGACAATTTGCACTTTTATGCAGCAAGACGTAAACTGAATCCCCTGAGCAAAGGGTTGCAAAGTAGATAAAAATAACAATACCACATTACATTCATGCAAGGTAAAATGCAACCATTGACAGGTACTGCACAGATGGAACAGGGTAAAAGAACAGAGGGACATGGGGGTCACTAACCATTAGACTGAGGGTGGTAACCCCCAGGTTGAGAATAAGGGATGGGGGCCTGGCCAGGGAATTGCTGCTGGAAGTTTCCGCTGAAACTGGTCGGGAGGCAGTAGGAAGACGCATTCCCAAAGCCGGCAGGCATGCTCATAGAGCCAGTACCAAACGAGGCTACGAGACACACAGTGTGTGTGTACAGTCAATGCACACACACACCAACACACACACAAGGAGGAGTAAGTTCTAGATACAAATCACGATACAAAAATACAAATTACTTGACAATGTAACAGGGTTACATTAAAGTAACACAAATGTCTACGTAAGAAAAATGCATTTAATGCATTGAACTTGAACTGCACACACCTGCAGCTGGAGTTCTACCATTGGTCTGGAAAGGGTTGGTTGCCATCTCTGGGGCAACAGCTGCAGCAACAAAGGGGTTTGTGGACGGGACGGCTAGATGAAAAACATGAGGTTTCAAAATAAATCTCCAAACTAAGAATTTACAGCTGTGAAATGTGAATTCTATTCTGTATCCATCAGTAGAACAGCACTTATAAGGCTACCTCCAAAGCCTGGCTGCATGCTGGGTAACACAGGTGGATTCTGGGCTGGTGATGAACCAAGCACTGGTCCAAATATGTTCCTGTAAAAAATGTTCATACGATCAGATTGATATGTACAAAGCACTGTGAGTTGTCTACATTATTGGTTCAGTGATAAACACTTGTCACCTTTTGTTGTCTTTTCAAAGTGAGGACATAAGGTACAGATCCATTTTCACTCAGAGGTTCACTGCAACTTATTACTGGATTGGTATGACTTGTTTATCAATGTCTACTGAGTAAAGCAATTGATTACGAAGCTTGAACAAACAATTATTATCTCACTGTACATACAATCACAATTTCACACAGTTTGTGTTGAGAGAATGTCATCATGTGTTTCTCACCCTGGCACGTTGCTGCCTGAGGAGACAGAGGAGCTGAGCTCGTTGTCCAACTCGGCCAAAGCAGCATAGCGGTCCTCTGTGCAGCTCCCTGTCTGGGACTGGGAGGGAACGGCACTAGACATTGAAGGAATTGGCACACTTCCCCCTATCAACAAATAAAAAAAATACTCTCAGAAATGAGAAAGAAACTGCCCATTTTTCTTCCATACAGATGTGCTAAATGTCCACAGATAGATTCCCTTCAAAACTACCAGATGTGTTTTCATGGGATATCACAGTTATGGTCTAGTTTTTAAGTATCTACTGTAAATTTCCTGTTTGTGAATGTAAACGTCCCACCGCAATTTCAGAAACCTGGAAAAGCTCTAATCCTACTTTCAGAAATATAAGGCATATACAGGCTCCTAAAACTGCTAACACTTCATCATGTCTTTAACTGGGACAAACAAAAGGTTGAAAACCTTTCCAATAGAACTGTGCTTTTTGCAAGTTTTAAACAGTTGCCTAGCAACAACAGCAAGGATGCTGGTATAGGTATCAGAGCAGGCTTACCCAGTGGACACTGTGGCTTAGTCATTAATGAAAATATAAGAGCATAGGGGTGGATGTACACTACTGGCCAAAAGCTTTAGAATGTTTTCCAAACCCAATACTTTTAAGGGTTATAATGGTCCGTTTCTCTCCATTACAGTAGGAATTTGCTTTCTATAGTACGACATTGTCCTAATAATGCTTGAAAAAAAAAAAAAACGTCAAAGGGTGCAATAACAAAGTCTGTAACATAGAGGGTTTTTTTTTAAGAAATATTAAAAAGTGAACTTTCAAGTCGTTATTTTCACTTCTGCAGAAAATCTGCATGTTGTTAATCCTTTACTTTTCTCCTAAAAAGGCCTTTAAATAACTTTGAAATCTGCACTGTCAGATTTATGTAATATAAATGTTTTTATTCCCTTTGGCAGCTTACAATTTCTTTGTTCCATTTCAGGTCATTCAGTGGACTTGAACAGCTCAAATTCAATAAAACTAGAAGAAACACGTTGCTCTAAAGCTACTGACCAGTTTTATACATGTACGGAATGAGAAGAGGGTGGAGGAGACACCACAGTGAGGAGGGGGGTACCTGACGGAAAGGACTTTGAGGGGGGTGACGTGCTCAGATGAGATGGAATTGCAGTGTTTCCAAATGCCTCAAAGTTGGCAAAGTTGGTATTTGAATGACCCTGAGGTGCTGTATTCGTAGACAAGGAAAAAATTAACAAAGACAATGTGAATGTGAAAATAAAAACAATGACAGGGCAATGAATAGGGTGATGATAAGCCAAGGACTGCGCATTACTAATATCTCCATTGGATTCTGTGACGAGCCGGACCTTTTGGGACGTCCTGCAGAAAATAACTCACCCGACTGGCTTTGAAAATGTGCAAAGTTGGCAAAGTTAGTAGAGCTGGCAGTTTGAGTAGGTGGTGCAGCGAAGATGTCTCCTCCAAGGTCTGAAAGTAAGTCAAATTTCTTCTCTTGAGCAGCGCTGTGAGCCTGGGAACGACCGAGCCCTGGAGACTGGGTGGCACCCAGAAAAAGAAGATTTTACACTTGGTTCCAAAACACAAAGTCCTATATTACATTACAGACACACTGTGGACTCAAAGTGGTTGACAGTGTTTGTGCATTACCTGGCGTAGGGGGGTCTTATTGAGCTGCAGGGTCTTGAGGGGTTGGACTTCTGGGGTACTGCCAGTGCTGCTGGCTGAGGAGCCGGAAACAGAGGCCTGGACACTCGCTACCGCCCTCGCCTGGTCTGGAGGAACATACCTTTATATACAGGAAAACCCCAGAACAGATATTAAATACATACGATATCAATAAGACATGATGATCCGTGGTAAATCTTTTGAGGAACTTAAGCAAAATAGTGTTTACAATAACTTTCATGCGTGGGCAAATTATAGAAGTGAGTAATATTACTAATTATTAATATATCTACCCAGACTCCACAACATCAAAGAAAAGGGTATGTGTTACTGATCATGGTTTACGTTCATGAGGTTTGTCCATTAACAAGCAGTTTCATAAATTGAAATAGTCAACTTCAAAGACACCACCTCAACACAGAACTGTTAAACTACTGCTGGTTTCATGGAAAAATATTTGAATGCTTTTCCAGTTCTGCTCTGGAAACAAAATGATGAAAGACGGGCAGACATACGGACGTCCTTCTGCCCCTGTACTACATGCTGAGGTAATAAAAAACACCCTTTGAATGACTTTACATTTCACCATCTGCACTGAATTTCAGTTTTTCTGCTGTCAGACCGCTGCTCCATGTCGTGGTAAGTGAATTAATAAAAACTATCCTGTGTAAGGAGATAGGATTTAGAGTTAACCAGTATTTGAAGACAGGAGTGTGTGAGACATATGCATGAATGGTGTGCTAAAACATTAAAAGACTGCTGTAAACTACACTTTCACATTCCAACCAAATGTGTGAAATAGGGCAGTCTGACCAGGTTATAATCTACTCAGACTACAGTGAGGTCTCGATTTGATGACTCGGTCAGCATCAGAACATCGGCAGAGCTACTGTATGGCATATAAGCAATATAAATGTAAATGTATACTCTAAACCAAGATGACACTGGCTGCCCAACATCTCTCATAATTCACAAGTTCAATTTCAAGTGACACTGATATTGATCAGTAGAATGAAGCAAAGGTTATTTGTGAAAATTATGCCCAGGATAAATATTAAATTAAAATTAATAAAAGAAAAATGGAAAATGTAATTAAAAAGTTACACTATTTAAGGGATTTACAGCCAACGGTTGATTAGCTGAACAACAAAAGTGGATAACTGCTGAACTAAACACAAGGGGGCGGGACTATATAAATTGAACTCCATCCTGCTCCTTTTCCAATATGGTTTTCTTTTTCTTTTTTATATATAGTTTTTCCTTGTATTGGTTTTAAATGTTGATATTCAAAATAAACAGACACACAACTTCCTACTCTCATTTTCCCTCAAGCTCAGTTATTCCAGTTGAGGCCTAATGCGAGCCGTCAGACAGAATAGGAGCCAAAAGTTTGTAAAAGTCCTATCAACATAAATGAAATGGTCTATCTCTAAATACACTGTTGCCCATAAAGTTGGAATAAAATATTTGTACCTCTTCACATGAAACGATTGTGACAATGTGATTTATTCTTGATAGATAAAGTATAACTGGGAATCATTGCACCAGGTCAATGTGTATAAATAGGTACAAAAACAGAAATGTGTCAGAAAACAAAATTATTCCAACTTTATGGGCAACAGTGTATTTATTGCTGTTTAACCCTTTAGGTGCTGGATGTGGGGGTTTTTTTGGGGGGGGTTTAATATTAAATTTTGATATCAAGATTTCAAAAAGCTGTCTGTTTCGTTCAGTTATGTTGCTTGTTGCAGTTTTACGACTTTGGCATTTAAAGGGTTAATATGATAAGGCTTGCATTAAAAGGTCTTGGTTCCTCAGATGAGTACTTAACAAGTGAACAAAGTGGATGACTAACTATAACTACAACTATTACCAAAAGAGAACATATAGTTGGTTATCAAAAACTTTAAAATTTGGACTTTTTTTTTTTAAACACTAAAAACAGCAGTAAAAAGTGAGCTGTAGATATAAAACCACCACATGATGAAAAACAGAGCAAGTAACTGGATAAACAGAAACCAAAGTAAAACAGCATATTCTAGAGGCAAAAAATATAAATTGAAAGTAGCATATAGAAGACATTTAAAACTCTTTAACTGAATCATCCTTTATATACAATCCCTTCATTCAACAATTCAACAGCATAAGGAAATGAAACAAAAAAAGGCTTATGTACCATCGTTTCTTTTCATATTTTTCCTGTAGGAACTCTTTTACTTTCTGAGGTTCTCGGAAATCTGGAACAACTGATGTCCTGTCGTCATAGAGGCCCAACCAGATGTGTTTACAGACCTACAGGGGGGCAAAGGAATGAGCAGAGTGGGGAAGTGAGGAGGGGATTTGGGTGGGGGTGGTGGCAAAGACCGGGGGAGAGGTGAGAGAAAGTAGAGGGGAGGGGGAGGGGAGAGCGAGAAAAGGGAGAAAAAAGTAGGGGGAGAGGAATGCCAATAAAGTTGAATAAGCACGGCTCAGAAAAATACCAAGATGCCTCGCGGGCGTGGCTTTACACATACAGTTGATAATGTGAAGTGTGGATGATACCTCGTTGCTGTGTTTCTGTAGGAACTCAATTTCCTGCTGTGTGAATGTGGTCATAGAGATGGACTTCACTCTGTGTGGGGGATTCAATCCTCGCCTGTGGGTGGAGGAGGTATATGTTAGCAAAAGAACAAGAGAGGCAGGATGCAACCTAATGCTATTCAGCAGACATAGAACCAGCTCAGTGTAACCAACGTCACAGCATGGTCACCATATGTCTGGTTCATCTTACCAGTTATTTACAGATTCACAACAGCAAAACATAGGACGAAAATATTTACTGCCAGTTAAAAGGTTTCAAGACCATATACTTGAATAATGCTTTACACTGCTCAGTTAATTATGCAATAACACATGTATTAGGTCCATAAAGTCAAATTAAGTGGCTTAAGTTGATTATTAACAAAACTGCAAGATAAAACGAATGATACTGACAAGATACTGATAATCACCAACAGGTTATAACAGTGTCAAATGCAATTATTATTTTCAGTGTGGGTTATTTTTACTACTTGTACTCTACTAGTTTTCAGTTACTTGTGAGAAAATGGTGTAAAATCAAGACATTCTCAAATATTTTTGTTTTATTCACAACCCAAAGGCATGCAGTTTGCCATCATACAAAAATAAGAAACCTCTATATGAAAGTACTTATATTGGTAAGACTGAGTCAAACCACGCAGTGATAGATGAGCATTCATCTTCTTGACTGTGGCACCAAAATCAGATGTTACGACAGAAACAGTCAATTGATTTAACAATCACATAATGCCCAAATGAATGAAAGAAACAAGGGTGAAAAGTGGTTCAATTCACTTGTATTAGGATGTTTAACAGCTAGTTTGTCAGTTTTTCTGGTTTACATGTTTGTACCACTAGACACATGTATCCCAAGCCTTTAAACATACACAGTAAAACAAAAAAACTCAACACACCTACCATGAAGAACCAAGTAAAAGTTCAGTTAGAAAGAAATATTTTTTTCATGAAGACGCTACCTAGGGAGGTGACCAAAAGCCCCACAACACACAAAAATAAAAATTATTGCTAAAATACGAAATGTCAACCTCACGTGACATCTGGGCTGTTTTCCAAATCAGATAAGGAACACTCTGTCTGACACAACAATTTCTGAACAAACACATCATCACCGTGATGACTAGTGATGGTAACAACACGTCCTGGAAGAGTCAAGTCAGAGTAAAGATGCAAATCACAGCAAGAAGTTGTGGCAGATTACAAAAGCAGAATGAGGAAACAAAAGCCATGTCCACAGTTAACTTCACACGTCTATGAAGACTCAAAAATATCCTAAGTTCCTCTACAGTACACTGCCTTCAAGAGGCTGATTTATTCTGTATTTTATGTTGTACTTCTTTTTCCATATTGAAGACATTATTGCTGTCATTCAAGGCTGTAAAAGCATCCACACCTTTTACTTGTTTTGTTATACCCTTATGATAATAATGATAACTCTAACGCTGTGAATTCATATTTCAGCTTTAAAAACATTAATACCCTGTTTTGTGGATATGACTGTATATTACAAATGTCTGTGTTTTAATCCTAGCGGATCCAACAGTACGTACAAACAGAGCGAATATAAACCGGACATACACGTGAAACTTCCTCCCCAACAGGTTGAACACATGTAATGACTGGCATCAATGCAAGGATGTGTGACTCAGTATGGAAAATTGACTGGGTGTAAGACAGGAAGAGATTGCATAAATCTAACTTATTGTTGAAATCTTTTCTTGGTTATGATTTCAAAATGATTCCGGTTTATGAGGAAACAAAAGTAATTTCATCAGACAGCCACTAAGAGCGACCCACTGCCCCACTTCATCTAGCAAATATTTCCCTAGTGAAGAGACCCACCCTGCTCTTATCTAGAGGTGTGTTTGTTATACGTGTGTGTTCTGACTTACTGGTCACCCAGTTAAAGGTTTAACTAGAGGAGGATCCCCTACCGACTGTGACGTACTGTTTTTAAACAGAGCAGTCACATATTTGACTGATTCTGAACCCAGTGATGCAATGCACCCTGGCAATTTCACCCAATCAAGTACTTCAGTATGCATCTGAGGTACATGTACTTTACTTGAGTCTTCCATTTTACTATGTTATACTTCTATCCCAAACATATATTGTACTTTTTAGTCCTCTACATTGCAGTTTTTCCATCCACTTCTTGTTCAGTGAAAAAAAAAAAAAGTATAATAAACTGAGGGATGGGCTGAGAAAATTGTCCTTCTTTAACTAAATAAAAACAAGCTTGAATTTACTCAAAAATACATTGAGATCAAGCTGAAAACAGGCCTGTTTTTCTGGACTCTTTAAAAAATGACTTTGCAGGAACACATGGTTGTCTCATATGAAGACAAACAATGGACGGCGTACTGGTGTAAATTAAACTATACTATATAGAGTAGTTAAAATTAAGTCAGCCACAGAAGTAGTAGTAATATCAATCCAGAGAAGTTATATATAAAAAAGTAACAATTTCAGTACATGTTGCTAAAAACTTTGAGTATGGTCTTAAATGGATAATTTATCACAGTGTAGTATTAGTACTTTTAAAGTGAAGGATTTGGATTTTTTTCTTCCAACACTGCTGTACGCTTTGACTTTTCTAACTTGTAATACTTGTACTTTTACTTGTAGTGTGGGATTTTCACTGTGGTACTTGTACTTCAGTAGAAGGTCTGAGTACTTGTACACATTATGGGCGTGCTAACCATGACCACACAGGCGATGAGACACATTCTCGCCATAAAACGACCCAGAACTCTTATGTCTTACCGAAATAAAACAACGGACACAAACAACTCGAACCGCCTCGGCTCGGCCCGGCCCGGCCCAGCCCAACGGCCTCGGGCTCAACCGACAGCGGCGTTACCTGTCCTGACTTTACCGCTAGCT
>JAPQRQ010000010.1:9923703-9937449 GCA_037367365.1 Apogon talboti | reverse complement strand
AACCACAGCAGCAAGACTGTTATACTCAGAATAGAATAGAATAGAATAGAATAGAATAGAATAGAATAGAATAGAATGTTAATGCTTTTCAAAGGAAATCATTGCCTGTTTATCCAAAATGCAATTAATAATTTGATAAGCAGCTTATGTTCTCTGATTTGTTTACGACACCTTTAAAACCTTCAGATGTGTTATTTGTAAGTAGCCTGACATCATAAACCTGAGTATACAGTCCATTTTTAGTGTAATCTAATCATGGAATCAGTACTAGAGAACAAAATTCATCAACCAATGACCAGTCAGTGACAGGATTGATTATTTTGGCCAAAAAGGTGGCTCTTACCTGTCGTCGTAGTGATGAGGCATCCACTAGGCCAGACTCATCAGGATTCATATCCAATGCCAGATCCAAGGGCGTCCTGTGGAAATACTCGTGTTAATGGATAGTAGTGACAAGTGACAAACTGATCAGGATCTGCATAGTCACTCAAAAAATGAAAAGCTGACACAAACATATTGAGGAAGTCCATTTGGAGACAATACTATTCATTCCTATAATTCTAGAGTATCTAGTTCCACTGTAATCTGCACACTCTGAAACAAGGCAACTCTGAAACAGTCTTCAGGATCATATTAAAATAGAACCTAGATTAACTGTAAGTTCCAGCTGGTTGTTCTGATCGAAGTGTTAACACAGTGATATATGAGTGATGTTACCTGCGGTGGCTGTCATCCAGCACATCAAGAACCTGCTGATAGGCTCTACGTGTTGTTGACTGAATGTACGACAGGAAGCCGGCAGCTGTGAACAGGTTGATGTTTGCATCTTCAGGGGAACAGAGAGGGGGACACAAGCGGACTGGAGGAGCAGAAGGGGAAGGGGTTACACTGTCAGAGAGATGGATGGGGAGAAACAGTGAAAAGAGGAGATGTTTCCAAGTAACAAAGCGTTAAAGAGGAAAGCAGTAACAGTGCATAAGTCCCATTTCTGCATAAATGTGATTTAAAGTGTTATGAGATGATCATCATCGATGCATCACTTTAAAAATGAGACAAACTTTATACTTGTTCATTTGTTTACTAAGAAGTATCCAATCATACATATTTTAGTGTGTGTGTGATAAAACTTTGCGAACTTCTAAGATTATATATTAGAAGTATTTCAATCAGCAGAATTACATCATGTGGGATTCTAATCCTGAGTCTTATTTATAGCACAGAAATCTGGGTCTTCACTATGAAAGCCTCGTCTTGACAACACAATTTGTGGAAGTATGTCATGCCTCAAACACAGGAGATTCTTAATTGTTAATATTTTTTGACTTTTCATAGGACAACAATACAGTTACATACTTGCAAAACAAGATGACCTCACCGACCCACAACAACAGGGCCAGAGACAACAGACAACAGACAGACACCCAGACAGACACAAAAAAATAAATAAATAGAAGTGGAAGTTTTAATGTAATTGTTACTGTCCAGGATTGGTCAACCAACAATCTAATCACACTAAGAGAAAGGTGTTTAATGTGTACAGGAAGTCACCATCAACCCCAGAGTAAGATTTAGAAAAAAAAAAAGGCCTCTATAATTGTGTCTAATGATGTTTATGAGAATAACAATAGAAAATGGCAGTTACAAGGAGGAAGCTCCTGCTGTCCAAAATTAACACTGCCATGTGGATAAACCGGAACGGTTCATGAAGCATGTTTTGTGAACAGATCAGTTATGTTTAGTGCTGATCCAACACTGCATTTCTACATCATACCTTGATCTTGTCTGTGAAACATGGCAGTGGCAGGATCATGATTTGTGCCTGCTTTGATCTGGAATTAATGGAACTACACTCTCTGAACTGTACCAGAAAATTCTGCAGGAAGATGTCAAGTTATCATATGTGAAGTGAAGCTCAACGCTAAGTCTGATCATGTAGCAAAATGATCAAAACATGAAGAGTGAAGAGTGATTTCTTCACAAAGAGTGAAGAAATCTAATTGTCTGTTAAGTCCTGATATTAATCCTATACATATACTGTGAAAGAACATGGAAAAAAAAAAAAGTTGAATGTGACATGAGCTTAAATCCCCAAACCAATGTTTAGGGCTGATAAACAGGTATCACAAGTGTGTAGCTGTAGTTATTGCTCACAAATGTTGCCACAGACATGCTTAAGAATCGATCATTTTCAACAATAATTGAAGTGATACTGAACACTAAAATGTGCTTTTCTGCTTTAAAAGGAATTATTTGACTTTAATGTGATGAAACCTATGAATACGAGTGATCAACAAATACGTAAAAATCTGCATTTTACAGGTGAAAATGGCTCCTCTTCCTGACCTCTTGTTAGATTCTGCTAAACCTCATTCATTTCTCAACAGGTCGATCTGAGGCCATTTTATCGCTGTATTCTGAACCACCAACCTCACACTGTGGTAGGAATTTTACCACATAAATCCGCTTCCTCCATCAGTTAAAGTATTTGTTGGTTTGCATTTGAAATAATGTAGTAAAACACCAGTGACACATCAGCAGAATTCAGAACTGCTATTTGTGTTGTTTTGTTGAAGAGGCCTCAGTTCCTTCTGATAAACAACTATATGAGGACAAGAAAAAATTATAAAAAAAATAAGCTAAATGTATGCACTTGAATAATATGGATTTTTAGGTGGGTCTAAGCCTTTCCTCTGTTATACTAACATCCCTGACCTACTACTGTTTATGGTAGTAGGTCAGTTTATGGTTTTTGTCTTGTTTGTTTTAGGACAAAGTGGTCAAGCTTTAGGTCACATTTATGCAGAAAAAAATAAAACTGTAAAAGGTTCACAAACTTATTCTCGGTATGAGTGCTTACCTTGCATCACCTCTGTTGATGTGACTGCTATGGCGGCCGGAAATGTTATCACTGGCACTACGTTCCCTTCGAGAACGGAAATGAGCCTGTGAATGATAGACAATGGCAGGCTTACCATAGAGGTTACAGTTTAAATTCCATCAAGGTTGGTATTTTATAGAATAACATTATAACACAGGACAGGTTGTATGTGGGTGTCACAGTGAATTAAGGAAAAAACACTTAATTATGATACAGAAAGTACACAGAGGGAAAACTGAGGTGTCACTTACAGCTTGGCTGGGATTGTTTTGTGAATTGGCAGCTTGATCAGTTTCCAGAGAGTCCAATGGTTGTTCATTGAGGGTGAGAACCCGAGGCGGGGCCTTCATGTCCAGCAAATCCACAGGAGGGACAGACTGAATCAGGTCTAAATCTCTGGGGCAAGAAAATCTAGGGTCCCCCTCATCCCCTGTAGTGGAAATAAGAAGGAGATTAAAACACTGACAGATGACAATAAAAGCAGTGAAATATTTTTGTTCTATCATTTTGGGCAGCTGCACACTCTTATCATCCTGTATGAACTGAGTCCATTCTGCAGTGCTAACCTGCTACAATGATCCTCTCAGGCACCTGCATCAGCGTTGTATGAGGGGGCAGGGGTGGCTGGAGAGGCAGAGGCACTGGTTGGTTCTCTGGGGCCACCTTGAGCGTTTCAGGGATCCGCATGCGCTGGCTGATGCCCTCTGTATACTCCAGCTCATAATGGATGCGGTTCATCTCGGCCACCTCTGCCGAGGGGGGGGTGAAAGTTGGGCCACTCATCCAGCCTGTGGATACATCAAATAGAAGTAAATGAATACCGTTCACAATACTTAATCCTTAAATGTAAAATTTGTGTTGTTTTTATATGGGGATATCATGAATCAAAATAGACTTATTGCCCTGGAAGTTTTCACATAACAGGAATTTGCTTTGGTTTACTTTGGTGCAGTATAATACAATTTTTTTTCGTAAAAAAGAGATGGACAACAGACACAGTGTAAGATGGGGTGCCAAACAGACGGCCCACAGGCCAAAACCAGCCCTCCAAAGGCTTCACTCTGACCCAAAGGATGAATTTGCAAGTCCAAAAATGCACAGACCAATGTTTTCTGTGTATTTTTGGACAGTCTAGGGTGTAAACAAATCTTGATAAGTTGTATTGATCATAAAGTTAATTGCTATATTTTTTAGTTCTGAATGCTGTCACTAAATGTGTTGTGTATTTGTAGATCCACTGCGATCTGTGAGTTGTAAATGACAAGCTGAGGCATAATATTGTTAAAATTGCACTTATTTTTTTAAAAGAAATTTCCAGTTGTTCATGGATGCTTATTCATATTTTAATTTAAAGATTGTGTATAAATGTAAATATTTTCATAGCGTAATCTTACTTTTTTGCAATAAAACAAAGAGAAAAAATTGGAGTTGTCATTATTTATAGGTTATTATTCTATTATTTTACTAGTCTGGCCCACTTAAGGTCAAATTGGGCTGTATGTGGCCCCTGAACTAAAATGAGTTTGACATACAGTTAATTAAATGACTGGGGCATGTAATTTGGTTGGTATATTTAGACAAGAGGGAAAAGCAAGATAGTTTTAAAGTGTCGATAAATGAAATTATACCATGAGAGGGATGTTTCCTGTTGACTAAGGAAATGGTGCATATCTATAAAATATTGTTCATTTTAGGATTTAAATACAACATACAATTTTACCTTACTAAATTAAGAAACAGGGAGTGTCAAATATAATCTAATCATTAAAAGACCACACCTTCAGGTTAGTCGAGCTTTTTCTACCCTTCTTTCTTTCTTTTTTGACAGTCGAATTAAAGCTTAATTTGGCATCACTATTGGCAACAGCTAAACGCAGTTGTGGTACATTTAGCCCTCCCAAATCGTCACTGGTCCGTGAATATGGGCATATCCCACAGAAGAACCTATACACCAAATGACAAGGTGTGGACCACATAATGTAGCAGCCAAACCTTTACAACAACACGAGGAAAACATTTCACGTAGTATTGCATTATATTACATAACCTTTACATGTCGACTACGTTAGCTGTTAACACATGCTTCAATGTCACTTTATGAAAATCCGCATAAGACGCCATGTCTGACATGTACATTTGATAATATCTAGTTAATACTGAGAGCAGCGCTAACGTAACGACGACCATTAGCTAGCTGTTGTTATCTTTATCACAAGGCGTTACGTTAGCTACGAAATAACACCTGACTGCAGTGAGAAGCTCGTTGACAAAAGCTAACTGGGCTTAAGCTAGTTGGCGTTACATGACTACTTACCGTTGTGGTTTGAGCACCGGGGTTTAAAATGTCATGTGCTCACTGGATGTTATTAACGGCAGCATCCACCGGAACAGACAGTGGAATGACAGACACGGAGAGGCAGAGAAACTCTGCTTTGAGCCCGGTGTAACTGCAAATACAACACCGCAAGTCCCCGGTGGGGCGGAGCCTCGGTGAGCAACATGAAGTGTCCGAGCAACGAGCCGCAACAGGCACCACCCGAGAAATGAAACGAGCATACACAAACAATTCATATACATAAATGTAGGCTAATCAGGCTAATTCACAAATAACAACTACGAAGATGTGTGCTGTTTTTGCCGTAGAGGCCTTTAACTGATTTCATTGTACTTCAGTTTACCCAGTCAGATGAATTATACAAATTTACATTTACATTTTTTGTCTTCTTTGGATTAGTTAAAACTACAGCCCAACTAATTTCCCTCTCAGGCAGAACCAGCCACATGCTGCTGATGATATAAACTAAGTTTTAATACGTGCTACAACCCAAAACAAAATAAATTCACTACGAAGTAATGAATACCTTATGCATTTCAGGGGTATTTTTAATATTAGATTTGGCTTGAGAGAAATGCTTGTCTTTGTAGGATTTGTTTCATACCCAGCTATTCCTGGATTATGGAATGAATGGTTAAATATAAAAAAAATTACACCAATCCCTCCTGTAGATCCTAATGTACTAACCTTGTTTGTGTGTAACTCAAACACACAAAAACTGGACCTATGTATAGATGTCTGTGTCTTTGCCGGTGTCTTTATGTATAAGTGTAAATATATTCATTTCACATGCTGCTATAATGAAATTTAAGTATGTCTCTGAAACTGATTAAATGTAATATGCCAAAGATGTATATTATTAGAAAATGATATCACCAATTAAATTTATGAAAAAAATGAAAGTGACATCTTAGTCTGTCTCATACTTCTGAAAATGTATTTATGAAGTATTTATTTTTGATTATTTAATGAAATAATAAATTGAACATTTATTTATTTAAACTTTATTGATGGATGTAGGCTTTTGTCTCATGTATGTCATGTTTGTAAATGTTTTTTGATATGTCCTGTGTTTGTTTAATACTATGGAGGTTTTATAATTGTAATGAATGTTTTTCTTTGTAAGTTGGAACTAGTTTAGCAATAAAATAAAATGAAATTTTATGAAAATGTAATCAAATTAAATTGATATCTTTACCTGTTACTCTGTAACATAATCTAAATAAAAATACATAATCACGTATTTGACACAGATTTTGTGGTTTGCTCTAATTAATCATGTATTTTAATGTAAATACATTCAGTTAAGGTCACATAAATCGTTAACGTGTCCCTTTTGTGTAACCCCAATGTGCAACAGAAGCCTTCGAGTGCTTAAAATACAACTCCCAGAGTGCCACCATTTTCGGAGCCGACGCGCATGCGCCTACCATCTGGGCCATTATTTTGTCCTCAAGCTTCAAATGAACAACAGGCTAAGCGTTCCTTGAAATGAATTAAATATTAATACACGGAAGGAGTATTTTTTCATCCTGTTCATCACCGCCGACATACATGGACTCTCTCGGCCGATAAGTCTTGGTCTCGCAAGCCCGTTCAGTCCTCCGTTGGACTTAAAGGCCGAAAACAGTGCGCGGAGTGACAGCCCAGTTAAAGCCAGCAGATTGGGTGTTTATCTAGTTGACTAGCCACCTAGCTAGCCTCCTAGACATCTAAGAGGGGAAGAAGAACCCGAAAGGACCATCTGAAAACTTCGCAAAGGGAGAGCTGTGGCCGTCCCTGTCCCGACCAACCGGCAGAGGGGATGGCACACCTTGCAAACATGCAAAACCAGGTACAGAAATCCACTAAAACAAACTGTCACCTCCCTTCTGCTTGTCCAAGACTGGGCGAACCCCCCATGACTGGCTCATAAATAGGTGGGTGGGGGTCCAGAGCAACAATAGATGTGATCTAACTTTGAATATGCACAAATATGGATGACTTAATTTTCCATCTTTTTGTTTGCCTAATAGAAGAATCACCCTAAAAGCTATATGTAATATGAACATTTTGCACGAAGTGTCGGCTATCGTTTCAGTGTGTGCAGTTTTTCCAGAGCATAAGTAAAATGCCATAACAGTTTAGACTGAATAGTCCTTCCTACTCAGTGAAACCATCAGTCATTTCCTGGTGTTATATAGACAGAAAAACCACTGAACTTTCCAATTGTCATGCTTATTAAATTATAAACTGCCACAAAGTTCGATCAAGTGCCTAATTATGTGGGCTGTGACTGAATAGATGAGTATTGGCAGATAAGTCAGGTTAATTATCTATCATCTTTTTACACAGGATGAATGCACATGAGAGATTTAGAGGCGGATGCAAGTCTTTCTGTCAAGTCTAATTAACCTTGAGCATAAGTGATATTTGCTCAAAGTTACTTAGCTTCTTAAAAGCCTGGAGGGCTAAACACACACCCATATAAAGCCTCTAAGCACACTTATAATGCCATATACTCAATAATTCAATGCGTTCTTTGCTGTAATCTGACCAGAATACCAGGTTGGACCCAGAGGAGTACTTCACCAAGCAGGAGCGGATTGGGAAGGGCTCCTTTGGAGAGGTT
The DNA here is from genome assembly GCA_037367365.1 of Apogon talboti. NCBI lineage: Eukaryota > Metazoa > Chordata > Actinopteri > Kurtiformes > Apogonidae > Apogon > Apogon talboti. The sequence continues at coordinate 9,929,625 of JAPQRQ010000010.1, read as the reverse complement.
TACAAAGGCATCAACAACCGCACTAAGGAAGTGGTGGCGATTAAAATTATAGACCTGGAGGAGGCAGAGGATGAAATTGAAGACATCCAGCAGGAAATCACAGTGCTTAGCCAGTGTGATAGTCCTTTTGTTACTAAGTATTATGGATCATACTTAAAGGTAAGAGGATAACACAAACTCATGCCTAGAAGCTCAAAATATACATATGCACAGATTTGAAATTGGTTATTGACAAAAATATGTTAAGAGACATGCATGTTTCTCATGGCAGCCTTAATGGTCTTTCATTTTTTTTTCAGGGGACCAAGCTGTGGATTATCATGGAGTATTTAGGTGGAGGATCTGCTTTGGATCTGGTGAGAAGATTATTATGTTCTCTTTGTGCAGCTTAAAACATTTCATAATAATCTTGCAGCTTCTCTTTAACTTGCAGTGTTTGCTGCACCATTAACATCTCTTTTCTCTATGGTAGCTCCGCCCAGGGCCCCTTGAAGAGACATACATTGCAACTATATTGAGGGAAATTCTGAAGGGGCTTGAGTATCTGCACTCTGAGAGGAAGATTCACAGAGATATCAAAGGTAATATGAATTCTTTACTACATTGTCAGGAGGCTAAACAATGACCGTTACCCAGTGGGGAAAAAGAGAACACATTTATTAAGAAGTAGATATAGTATATCTACTATAATGGCAGCATAGTTTTGCAAAAATTAGCAAATTATCAGCAGTCCTTTGACAGAATGAGTCAATGTGTACTTTTCTAGTAGTGACGGGACTTGAGGTGTGGTTCCAAATCATCCAGTTCCCCAGAATTGTATGTGTTCTAATTTATCTGTTTTTTCCATCAGTGTCAATATGTTTCACTTTGCAAAACAACCTGTCAAACTCATGTGTGTACATCACTGCCAACTGATGGAATCATGTTGAAGAGAAACAGTGTAAAGTACAGCCTCATTCACAGAAAAAGCTAATGAGTGCTACTACTAATGTCTATAAAATGATTGTTTCGAGTAAAGGTCGCCATTAATTCACTGAATATCTTTCTACATATCACAGACCTAAATTCCAGGAGTGTCATGTATTTGATGCTGTTATAATAATATTAGCACAGTGTAGGCAGGCTTACCAAATTATTTTCCTTTGGCTAAGAGAACCTGAATGAAAACAAACTGTTGTACGAATACTCCCTTATTTCATCCATTTCAGATGAAGACAGACAGATTGTAGCTACAGCCAGAAAGACTCGCCCATCAGCTCTGTCCTAGCCAGGAAAACCAAAACCACATTCCCAAAACAGTGGAACTGATACTGAAATATATAAGTCTGCTTTTTCCAAATAGAAAACTGAAGAGGAATCGTTAAAGTAATCAACCCTTAAGGTTCAGTGATGTCATTGGTATCAGTAAAGTTTGTTCAGGTCCCATCTCTAATATGCAACCTATAAAAACATAGAAGATCATTAACTGTAAACACATCATTCAAAATATGTTTAATTAATAGAGTTTAGAATATTTCTGTCCATCATGAAGCTTACTTTTAGCTGGTGGTGTGCTGTTACATCTATAAATAGAGAATTTACGTTTAGAAATAATGGTAACATTATATAAGATGTCGGAAATGCAAAAATGTTGTCTTCCAGTGAGCTGATTATCTGGATAAATATGTCTTTGTATTGATCACCATTGCTGATGATGCTGTTATTATATCCCCGAAATCGAGTTTCTTATCCCTTGATAACCAACGCAGGGAACCCCTAGTGGAAGAACCCTATGGATTTCAGCTTCTATGAGTATTATAAGTCATCCAAATGGGGGCGCTTTAGTTGGAAATCAGTTTTTTGGACATAAATCAGGCAATAATAGGCCCATTGAGATAAAATTTAGCTCATATCGATCGTCTTACAAATGTCCATTTTCTCACTACCATCCAGAGTTCATATGGTGTCATTTTCATTCACTAGGTGGAGTTTTTTTGGGGAAAAATGGGTTCTCTGACCATTATTCTGCCACTATCAGGTCGATGTAGCTCAAATTGAGTTCATATCGACTGTCTAACAATTATCCTGGATAGATTTATATATAGCAGAGGATTTTTGGGATTTCGGGGCTATACCCTTGCTGATTCACCCCAGTGTAAAGGTGAAAGAACCTAATTGTGTCGTCTGTTGGTGTCACGCAGTAAAGGTAATTTCTCATCATCATGGTCATCTAAACAACGCCTGTGTCTCTGTCTTCTAGCTGCCAACGTGCTCCTGTCAGAGCAGGGTGATGTGAAGCTGGCAGATTTCGGGGTGGCAGGTCAGCTGACAGATACTCAGATTAAGAGGAACACCTTCGTCGGCACACCATTCTGGATGGCTCCGGAGGTGATCAAGCAGTCGGCCTATGACTTTAAGGTGAGGGAGGCCCTGTGGACTGAGCAGGAGACAGCTGAGACTACATTCACATGCATAGTATATTCTGTCTTTTGTCCTTTTTTCAGAAAAAATACAGTATTTTCTTGAAGATGTTCACCATGAAATATTAACGACTGACTTTTACCACAAAATACAAAGAAGTGGACATCTAGAGTTGCTTATGTCCCTTTGCATTTGTGCATCAAATTGGATTTTTTTCCCACTAGTGACAGACTTTATTCATTTTTTATATATAGAAATACCTGTTGATGTCCAAGATTTAATGTTTAAAAGTATGTTTTATCTGTTTCTCTTTGTGGCCAGAAATGTTGGCTTTCCTTTTGGACCTGAATCTCTACTCCAGCTTTAAAAAACTAGGGTTGTGTAGATTGTAATACACTTGTGTGAAAATATTATCATATTATGAAGAACACACCATCATATGTATTAAATATGAGTACCAAAAATGAGTCAAGTTACTTTACACAACATCAAATAATCCACTGTCTGTTGTGATTTGTTAAACTATTACATAACACTTTATAGCGTTTTTTAGAATTGATCATCACAAAACATTGCAATTCTGTATTAATATGTTCCTTATACTCTGAGTGTGCATTAAGGATGTCTGAAGAATGCTTCTAAAAAATAAAATATTGACGTGTCTAAATTAGAAAATGTTGGATGGTTTGGATACATCCAAATTGCTTCTGTGACCTGTGTCAAGTTCAGAATAGTAGCATGTGAATGTCAACTCTACTGATTTATTTATTGCTCATTTTTTCCTCCTCTTGGGTGAAGTGACTGGTTTTCTTATTTGTCTATAAGAGTGTGTGACATTTTCCTTTTGCTGAATAATTTCTGAGCCACATCACATCAACTTCGTTTCGGGTTGAACTGTGAACTTGCATGTGTACGTGTAAAGCGAACGCCGTTGACTCCTGTGTTTCTCTGTCTCCCTGTCAGGCTGATATCTGGTCCCTGGGAATAACTGCAATCGAACTGGCTAAAGGAGAACCCCCCAACTCAGATCTTCACCCTATGAGGGTCCTCTTTCTCATACCCAAAAACACCCCACCCACGCTGGAGGGCCCCTATAGCAAGCCCTTTAAGGAGTTTGTGGAGGCTTGTCTAAATAAAGACCCCCGTTTTGTAAGGAAAAACTCAACTCTATATCCTCTGTAGACAAACATAAGTGTTATCAGACTTTCTTTGTTTGGCAAAATAAAATTAGAAAATAATTCCAAATTGGCTGCTGCTCGCACAAGGTCATTTACCCGACTTATTCGGAATTATGACTTGTGCAGTACATTCTCAAATATTTGAGTATAACCCAACTAGCACTTTTGTTCAGGATTAAAACCATCTCAAGCAAATGGATGCACTGATCCAATTTTTTTTCCCCTCATTTTTTTTTTTCAATAAAACTGATTCCATCTGTGTGTTTGTTCTTCCAGCAGCATAAGCTACTGACTCTGATGTCAACAGTTGTTAACGCTGCTCCTGTCTTTGTTCTTCTCCTGCCCAGAGGCCGACAGCCAAAGAGCTTCTGAAACATAAGTTCATCACACGTTACACCAAGAAGACGGCCTATCTGACCGAACTGATTGACCGCTACCGCCGCTGGAAGTCAGAGGGACACGGAGAGGAGTCCAGTTCTGACGACTCAGATATGTAAGTGTGATGAGCAGGTGGTCATATGTTTCACAGGTTATTATCTATCAATCTCTCCTCTACGTGACTCGATGCAAACCCACATATTCTAGATATTATAAGCGCTTTTCCCCTCTTTCTTTGCTTCTTTCTTCAGGGATGCTGACGATGTGGATCCATGTCCAATGTGGACCTTCCCCACAGTCAGACCCAGCTCTATGAACAAGTTACAGAAGGGCTACACACACACAGACTTAGAGGTAAAACACAAACACCAGTTTTCTGCTCAGGTGTTTTCCTTCAGGTCTGGTGTCGGGAAGTCATTTATTTTATGAGAGTTGGAAGCAGCAAAACATCTGTTTATTGCAAACTCCAGAACACAATGTGGCCCAAAAACCACACAGGAAGAAAATGCATTACAACATCACATCAGACTAATAATCATGCCCAAAGCTGTTTGTTATAAATATAAACACGTATGTGATGTTCATGCAATCCATTTTCCACCTTGGTCATGAGAATGGATATGGTTGACAGTTGGCAGTATAGCAAGCGCTGTCCACACTTTATGATCTTTACCAAAGTGACAATGTCTTTAAGTCCCTCAGTGCCTTTTTGGATGACGTCACGATCCCATTCTCTATATTCACCAGAGTTAATGAAAGACAGACACTGACCTTGAATCATTTTTACAGATTATTTAATCAAAGGGTTAGTGCTCAGTTAATGATATATTTTGCTGAAAAAGTAACTCTTTCTTCGGTTTTCTCTGTTTTGATATAAGGACCTTGAAATTCATTCTGAGATGTTATGAACACCTGCATGACCAGTAAATTACAGTTAGGAAAATACCAGATTTTCATTGAAAAATGCCAAATGCATTCATATTAAAATTCGGTTTATTGTCATACATATACGTGACAATGGAATGCAATTTAGTATCTAGCTAGAAGTGCAATAGCAACAAATGGTGTACAGAATATACTATTAAGTATTAACAGTATTTACACTATGTACAGTGGGTGCAGGTGCAGGTGTAAGTGCTATGGACAAATATACAGAATAAACACAGAGGATATAAACATAAGAACAAGTTGACAGTTCAGTTTGAGCTAATGCAAAATATCACTTCATGACTGAGTCTAAATGCAGATGATATGATAAATGGGGATGAATCACTTTGGAAAGGTTAAATATAGGGGAAAAAATTATGTGGAAACCACCACAGAAATAGTTCTAGATTTTTAAGGGTTAATAAAAGTGACTAGAGATCCTGACAGACATGTAGCTGTATCTTTTTTTTTTTTTTTCCCCCTAATGCAACATTTTTTTTTCATCATAGTCAGGAGATTCTGTGAAAAGGCAACCGAAGTCACAGTGTCTGTCAGCCTTGGTAACACCCATCTTCAGAGAGGTATGAAAACTCACATTATTTATGTAACTGTTCAGAGCAGTGAACAGTACAGTGAAAATACGTCAAGACCGGGATGAATTTTCCCGTTTCTGATTTGTATTTGTCCACCGCCAGCTGAAGGAGAAGCGGCGGGCGAGCGGCGGCGGCGTAGGAGCCATCGAGGAGCTGGAGAACGCCTTCAACCTGGCAGAGGAGTCGTGTCCCGGCATCTCCGACCGCCTCGTCACACACATGATGGAGAGAGTGTGCAGGTGACGCCTCAGCCTTTCATCACAGCTGAAACGTTCACCTAGCAACAGAAACAGGCTTCTTTCTAACCTCATGTTTCTCTTTCAGGTTTTCTTTAAATGGTAACACCACCCCATCTTCACGGTGAAAGCATAGCTGGATGTCACTTACTCCACCCACCTCCTGTTTTCTGTCTCTCCCACCTGATATCATTCTGTCACCTCCGCGCC
>JAPQRQ010000010.1:9887444-9922976 GCA_037367365.1 Apogon talboti | reverse complement strand
CAAGGACCCAATAGCAGCACACTGTTCAGAGCACACAAGTTGATAAATAAAAGTGATCAATACATTATGGAAATTTCTATGCACATTAGTAATAACAAATTAAGTATTGCTCAAAAAGGAGTGGGAAGAAGAATAATATCTTATAACACACGCTGAAAAGGTGAGTAATATTTACCAAATTATAGCCATTTCACAGTTGGTCTCATCTGTAATAAGTGAATTTGTTCACAAAAGTAATTTTAACTGTTTTAAATAGGAAACACGCATGAAAAATACTGGATTTACAGATAAAGCGGACTTTATCATTCATCAGTAAAACAATGCACACTAGCATTTCATACATTTAATTTTCAGGGTTTTCTCGTCCATTATGAGGCTTATTCACTGAACTTAAACCAAATTAAAAGTAAAATGAATGTGTAGAGAACCAAAAACTAACTGACTTTTCCCAGATCTAATGGTTGTACACATTCCATGTGGTTTTAAAGGTTTGAACTGCTCGTGTTTCCAGTTTTTCATACCCATGCATTGTAATGATAGCTCACATTTACGTGAAATTGTTTTTTTAACTCCAACCTCCTGCCCAACTCTTCTACAAACCTAGAAAACTTCATCTCAGACAGCATCTAAATCCTCCAAAAACCAAGATAATCTAATCATCAGAACAATATGAACATTCAAACGCGTGCTCCTTGAATGTTTTTGCAAATTCATTAGACGACCCAAACCCATTCTCCTGGTGATCCGGTTTTTGTGAACACATAGTTATGGAGATACAGTACGACTCAGACTAAAAAAAAACAAAAAAGCTCTACTCACAGAAGAGATTAATAAAGTTTAATAAAACCTTTATTACAATATATGCATCAGGAACAATATTTGGTACTGTAATATTGGATAAAAACAGCACTAAGGAATGTCAAGAACATCATCTTGGCTGGTGAGGGAAACGTTGGCTAGACTGACAATATCAGGCCATTTTTTTTAACCTCTGTAGTCATGGCAACCAAAGAGGACTCAGCATGTAGGTCAGGTATAGTTTACACCTCAATGGGGGGAAAAAAAACCATAACCGACATTATTTGACTTGACGATACAGAGGATGTATGGAGACAATGTATCCAACTGAAAGCACAATATGGACACAGTTAATTGAAGTCATTAAACTTCTAGGGGCTGAAAATGTGCATTTTCTTCATCTTTGTGACACTGATCTGGGAGCTGCATAATAGATTAAAACTGGGCAGAAAATCGAGGCTGAACACGGCACTTAGTTAATACAAACATGGTTGGCAGATGCATGCACATGAGAAGGGAAACACTCTGCTGAAGTGGCCATTTCTTAACCAGAAGAAACAAGAAATCATATTTTCTCTCACCAAACAGAAAAGAGAAAATGGGATTAAAAACAGTTGAGCAATTTCTGCTACTATGACTCTCCCAATGAAGCTCTTTCACAGAGCAAAGGTTAATATGCTTTTAGGGCAGATGTGGAGCCAAAAGCACTGGATAGAAGCAGCATTACTTTGGTTTTGTCAAAAGCAAAAAAATAAGGAATTTAAAAAAAATGGAAAAGTAACAGATGATCTTCATGAAGCTGAAATCAGAAAATACTACAAACATGGTTCATATTACCTTCATTTAAGTAACTGGAAACAGTTCAATAAAATAAAAAAAAACTTAGAGAGTTTAAGCCATTAGAACTGTGTGTAAATATATAAACATAACACTGCTGAATATACTGAATGTATTACAAAAAAATAATAAAAAACAGAGCCCATAAAGGACTGACAAAAAGACAGTGGCAGTATGAGTCAATGACCAGATTCAGTTCTTCTCTGCTTCGTCGGTCTGGTCAAACTCAAGCTGTGGCTCAAAAACCTGCAGGAAAAAGTAAAAGCTGTACTTAACCGTTCAAACTGCAGAAAGTTGATATTATTTAGATATTCAAGTTAGAAAAAATACATTTCTATTCCAAGTTCATCATTAGATTTTTTTTTTCATTAACTGTACAGATGAATAGATTTTTTTGGGTTGCAGTCTGGTAAATTTCCCATCTGTGACATTAGTCTGAACATGTGTTGTTGATGCTGCTGCTTAATTTACTGTTTATCCAGGAAATTAAGTGTAATATGCAGTGTTTGCATTAAGTCAGACCTACAATTAGATGAACAATATTTCTTAAACTGGACTGAAGTCATTATCTGACTAGAGCTCACTAATGGTATCAAATAACTTTTTTTTCCTTAGGAATCAACTGCTTTGCTTGTTGTTTGTTGGGAATATATTTCTCAAGTTAAACAAGTGATATAATTTTAATGAAGAACATGATTATTAAATCATGTTTTGTCTATACTTAATTTGACCAAAAAAAAAAAAGGCATGAAATCCTGAACAAAAACACTGAACAAAATAAATATGAATAAATCAATCAACTGAATATTTTGCCCATGCCATGGAAGTTAAATTCTTAGGGCATAACATAAATCCTAACTACCTGGACATCAGGTTACCCCACCTGAGGCATTTCTAATCTGATTAGTTCAGTAGAATCAGATTGTTAGTGGAGTGTTATGGAACATGATATCACTGGTATGTGTTATGTACAGGTCTTGTTACCGTAGGATTTTCACACATGTTGGCCGTCACCTTCGCCGTCTCCCTGTTTCTGCATCTGGGCCTGCATCTTAGCGATCATCTCCTGCATTCGTCTCAACTATAAAAAAAAATTTTAAAAAATACAAAAACATCAACATATGTGACAGAAACAACTACGCTTAAAACGAATCAGAGAAGAACATTAAGTGATTTCTGCGTTCAATCGAGGGGCATTAATGTCTTTCCTCAAATAGAAACCAGGCGTTTCAGTTACTACGTGTGTCATACTTTGTCAGCAAACATGTCATTTGTAAAAACTTGAGAGGAAGACAATGTTGAGTATTACGAAATATAATAAACCAGTCCTTTATTTAAAGGAGGACCTTTATGGTAGGATAAGTTAAAGTCTTATCTTATCCTATTATCTGAAGAATTATTGTAACCAAATCAAACTTTTTTCTAATGAAATGTTTAACACTTAATTATATGCACTATTAAAATACAAATAAAAAGAGAACAATATATTTTAATAAGCCTTGAAGTAGAGTCATGTCTTAAATATCTCACCTCAGCCTCCTTCTCCTGCAGGATCATATCCTTGTCCATTTCCTCCGGTTCTGGACCCTTTCTGTATCGATGACACATGTATAATTAGTTTTGATGCTACAGATTCACTTAATAACAGTAATAACTGTGTAAATTTCATCCAGTCCAAGTCAGAGAAATGGCAAATGCACATTCACTTTGTGTGATTATTTATTAAGCATTGTTGTTATAAAGAAGAGCTGTGTGTCTGAATTTTGCACCATACAGAGTAGTGATAGGCGACACGACAAAAGCCACATTGAGAAAGTGAAAAGGGTGTCAGTGGGTTAGTGGAGTTTTTTGGCTCAGGTGTGAAAAGTTGGCGTCTACAACAAATATCTACAAAGAGGTGAAAAGGGCGAGAGTTGAGAGAGAAGCGGCGAGTGGAAGAGGCAGGGGAACAGCGATACCTCCCCCTACTGGAACGAACAAAAAAAAAAAAAAAAAGTAACAGTACCTCTAACAGTCCACTCATGGGTGTGGACAAAACAAGAGCAGACAGCCATCATTGGGCAGATGGCGAGGCAACGTGAGGACAGTAAAACCAGTCCCCTTTCCTGGGTGGCTTTAGGAGACGGTCTAAACCGCTGTTTGGTCTACATTAAGAGTTACAGGATGAAATACCCACACTACGTTAAATAAAACACACAGATAACTCAAACTACACATGCCATTTACGTAGATACCGACTGAGTGAAACTACTACCCCGTTCTGGGCTGTAGTGGGCTGTGGTTTTACTCTGTTAGTTGGCAGCTCAATGAGCAAAACCACAACGCAGTACAGCCCAGAGCGTCAGTTCTACCTCACTACAACTTAATGATGTCGTCAACATGCAGAATGATGAATTAGAGCTACTGCACTAACATTACATGAATAACAGACAGAAGAAAACAACTGGAGATCCAATTCAAAAAGAAAAGCTGTCTAAATCATTAGTTCATGAGTCCTAAACTCTTACTTAGAAGTAGTACATGTTTCCACTGTGTTTGTCTGATGGTTTATATACTTATATCTATGTTGTATATTATAAATTATTAGAGTCTATTGGGGCTTTTTGAGGTGGGGGAGGTGCGGAAAAGCAAGCAGGAGGACAGGTACATACGCAGGAGACAGAGGCAGAACGTAACCATGGGATGACAACCTGCCACCCCGTTTGAGGCGATCCGAGCGGAAGTTCTCGTAGTGCAGGTCCTGGGTCACTTCCTGCAGATCCTGCATGTGGGTACTGCAGGGTTGAAGAGGTACTTTTAGAACAAATACTTCCAAAACTAAAAAGGTTGCATTATACAAGGAAAGGATATTCAAAAACACAACCCCGCCATAATTTGCACTGAAATTGTTTTTAAAATGGACCTGATTTGTCTTCAATGTGCAGTTAACCCTTTGATATTCTACTGGGAAAGTCACTCTGGAAAAAGTGAGATTTTAACTTCTCTAAGTTTCACCTGATTAAATAAAGCATATTAAAAACTTTCAAACTTAATTTCAGGATTTATTTTTAATCAGTCACTCATTGATATCCTAACCTTTTCAGTTTTTTTTGGTTGTCTGAACAGGACAGAACAGAAATAAAGATGAAAGTGAAAGATACTGAGTCCAGCAGAGACTTGCATCCCCTGTGGCTATAAAAGGTGGTTAACAGGGCAGGACTGACCATGCTCTGTCTGCTGACTTGACTCTAACACCCTCACCCTTAGCAGAACAGACTTTACTCCAAGTGCTTCATTCTCTGTGCAATCAGGTTACTATACACCAGCAGTAGCCACTTTAAGTTACTTCATATGCGGTAAATTCTGTTTTTATTCCTGTTACGCATATTTATTCATGAACACTTTCAAAAACCATTTTATTTGCTGCTACTTGTTAACCTCTCCTGCTAACCCTCTGACATATAAATACCTTCGTGTTTGTTTTTTAGATTATGTGTATGGACTGCACCTTGTGGGTTTTTTAATTTTGCACCCTGTCTATTTCATGTTAGATTTTTCTTCTATTTTTTAAAATAACTATTTATTTATGTTGTTATACTGTGAATTCAGTTTTTTCTCCTTGTTAATTCCTGTGTTTTTATATCATTGCAAATTGTATTGGTCAGAACACCCTAATCTCATTGCATATGACTGTAATGACACATGAATAGACCATCTTGGGACCAATAATGTATATAATAAACTACAGATGTTGAGAGTTATTATTGAATACAAATTAAATGAGTGGGTCTTTAACTCTCCTGTTTTCCTTTACTCACATTAGCATGGTGCGGAGCTTGAGGAAGTCGTTGTGTTCGGGGTTCTCCACTTCCACCACGCCCCACGGGTACAGACGGCCCCTCACCTTCTTCCCTTTGGCCTCAATCTGCTGGTTGGAGCCGACAACTGCGAACGGAATGCTAGCCTGGAGAAGAGGAAGAGTACATATGTCTGGTTCAACCACTCAACTTGCACACCCAGCTATGACAATAAACTTTAATTATACTGTTGTCTTTGTCCCAGTCTACATGCACTGGAGTGTAATTGATTTACTGTGAAATCATGTCGCCTCCACTACGATAAGTGCCGATATGCACTCTTTTAGCTTGTTAACCTATGCTGTGATCAACCCAGAGGTAAACTGGAACGACAATGGACAGCATTGTAAATGTGTACATGTAGCGTACTTTCTGCCTGCTCTACTTTTTTTTTTTTTTACAGATGAGATGCCAGTCCAGCCCTATTGGTCTGTTTACATGCAGGACCACATCATCTTTCAATAGCGTGTGTTAGTCTGACTAGTAAAACTTAAATTTCAGTCAAACCAACACATTTACATGCTGTTAAAGTCCAGTTTTAGTCAGACTAACACAATAATTCATTTTATGTGCCAGTGACAGAGGAAATTGTGCAACAAAACCGATGTACTTATCTGTACAAGAACTAAAGCGCTCACCTTGAGGATCCTGGTCTGCTCTTTGAAGTCCTCATCTTCATCTGACTCCGCATCAGGGAGGTGGTAGATCTTGATACCATGCTCGTCGATCTCATCCAGAATCTTACCAAAAAAAAACATTACAAAAAGAGACATTACTATACATTTCATTATACATTTTCTCCATTCATTATAGCTTTGTCTAGTCAGGTCAGACAGAGAGATTTCTGCACAGTATTTAAGTGAATACAGGAGTTTGACCATTTCATTCAACATCTACTGTACATCTCAGGAAGTGGAAAAAAGTCCTGAACAATGGGTGATTGTGTAAACCTCACCCTACGCTTGAGCCTCTCCCTCTCTCTGAGGGTGAGTGTGTCCGCCTTAGCAATGACAGGAACCACGTTGACCTTGTTGTGAATGGCCTTCATGAACTGGACATCCAGGGGCTTCAGACTAGTTAGGACAGGAAACAGACAGACGGAGGGTCAAAGAGACAAACTACTCAAGTACACAAGTATGACAGCTATGTTAAAAATGTCATGAAATACAACTTAGAGTTAACATGCTCCAACACTCACCCGTGGCCAAGAGGGGAGATGAAATAGAAGCAGCAGTGAACTCTATTGTCGACGATGTGTCTTCGATTTAGACCGCTCTCGTCATGGAGGTAGCGCTCAAACTGGTCGTCGATGTAGCTGATAATGGTGCTGAAACTGGGAGAGAAACAGTAAATATGCAAATTACACAATTCTGTAATGAAAGCAGACAAAGCAGAAAATTCAAAGAAAGACACCCTTTCAACATTAATGGGCATGGTCCTGTTTCTCTTCGCTAATCATAAATGAGTCCAGAGTGAATGATGCAGTACAGTTTATGATTTACAAGGTTTATGCAGGTTCAGTAAGTTCAATTTAAGACTTTTTATGGCCATCATGAAGAAAAATTAACAACCAATTCATCCAAATCCAGGTAAAAAGTACAATTAAAGAATATTTTAATACAAGGTGTAACATGCTTCCAATTCGTTTCATCCATATCTGAATGAACTTGCATTGTGCTCATACTGGATGAGATGTTAAAAATATAAGTTTAAGTCATTATTGTAAGAGGAGACACTGTGTTAGCTCAAACAATACATTGTTGCACATGAGGTCAGTGAACTCTGATAAATTTAGTCTGTTCCATGTTGGGTTTGTTTTGTAGTTTTGTTACAGGATTATAAAAGTTACATTAACTCCTTAATCCAATTGATTTTAAGGACCAACGTCACATTTAAGACAGTTTCAGCCACTTTAAAAGACTGGATTATGCCTAGTCTGTGACTTTAACAGTAATTTAATAAAGCTCTTCAATGAAATAAGTCAAATTTTGAGTGCTGAATTCTAAAATTTTGAAGATCTGTAGAACCTCACTGCAGTATTTAAGATATGTCGTTCTCCCATAATCATAGACCCTGAGTTCCATTCGTACCAGTCCTGGCTGTTGATGGCGTCTCCGTATCCTGGTGTGTCTACCACAGTGAGACGGAGCTTCACTCCTCGCTCTTCAATTTCTACTGTGGATGCTTCAATCTGAACCGTCCTTTCTATCTTTTCTGTTCAAAGAAACAAAACATAAAAGAACATAAGCATAAAGTTAGACTGAACAACATTTAATACACTGGTTTCTCAAAATACACCAACTGATCTGTGGTTTGGACAAGTGTGTTGGTTTACCTGCTGCTCCGGGGATGACCCTTTCAGGATAAAGGTCAGTAAGGAACAGGCTGTTGATCAGAGTGGATTTTCCAAGTCCAGATTCACCTTTAAAAAACAAAGAACAACAACTACTTAACACACATCTACAGCTACAAAACAATGACTAGAAACTGATTCATTTATACCATTAGGGCAAATGTCTTCTAATGCAGTGTTCTGTCTAAACCAGAGGTGTCAAACATACGGCTCGTGGGCCAAAACCAGCCCACCAAAGGGTCCAATTTGATCCATGGGATGAATTTACGAAATCCAAAAATTACACCGAGATATTAACAATCAAGGGTATCAATCACTTTCGTTCAGGGGCCACATGCAGCCCAACATGATATCAAGTGGGCCAAACCAGTAAAATGCTATCATAATAACCTATAAATAATGACAACTGCATACTTTTCTGTTTGGTTTAAGTGTAAAAAAGTAAAATTGCATGAAAATATTTATATTTACAAACTATCCTTTTAAAAAAAATGTGAATACCCTGAACAGATAAATGAACAACATATATTGTCTTAAGAGATGCAAGTGCAATTTTAACAAATTATACCTGTTACTGAATGTTTTGTGCATTTGTAGATCCACTGTGATCTGTAAGTTGTAATGCACATGTGTAAATGATAAACTGTCCCATAATATTGTTTAAATTGCACTTGTTTTACTTATGAAATGTCAGATTATTTGTGGTTTTTCCACATTTCTTTACAGGAAACTTTGTAGATGTAAACATTTTCAGAATGTAAGTTATTTTTTTCACTGTTATTATTTTACTGGTCCAGACCGCTCTAGATCATATTGGGCTTAATGTGGCCCCTGAACAACGGAGTTTATCACGGTGCTGCAGGAAATGAAACATCTGCCAGTGACGCAGAGCAGGCCTCACATCATACGGAAATACTCACAAAGCTGGTACTAAATCTGACCTCACTGCTGCTTTTTATTGTAGCTATGTCACCTTACTGATTTAAAGATCACAGTTCCTGAGGAAGGAATCCAAGTGTTAATAATAATTACTCAGCAACATCCAAGGACTACAAGTCAAGAGAAAGACCACCAAAGAACTGCAGACTTTCCTGAAGCAAAAAAAAACTGTATAACAGACAACAAATCTTAAGAAATTCTCTGCAAATATTATTTTATTTTGGACAAACCAACAGTGTGTCAAACTAAATCATTTTCGGCTGACTTTTAAACTGACCAAAAAAACAAACAAACTATCTTTGAAAAAAGGACTAATTTCATCAACGAAACAAGTGAAACAAAACAAATCTTATGCCAATCTGCTTCAAACACAAAAAAACAAAGACCTTCCTCTGTGCTCAGCTAAAAATACATCAAATAAGCCAAACATTAAAAGAAGAGCAACAAAATGGCACCAGAGTTTGATCCACACCCACTGAGCCACTCTTTAATTCATCAGTATCAGCTCGCTTTACGTCTGTCAAAAAGAGGCTACAACAGTGAATTCAATTTGAGGTCTATGTAAGAGATGTAAGAAACTCTATTCCTTTAGCGTCAGGGTCATGTTACAGATGTTAAAATTTCAACAACTGCCAGTGTTTACCCAGGAAAAGCTGCTACTGTGTTCCCACTAGAAATGTGTAGAAAGATTTACAGAAAT
Organism: Apogon talboti; assembly: GCA_037367365.1. Classification (NCBI taxonomy): domain Eukaryota; kingdom Metazoa; phylum Chordata; class Actinopteri; order Kurtiformes; family Apogonidae; genus Apogon; species Apogon talboti. The sequence goes on along the minus strand of JAPQRQ010000010.1, from coordinate 9,913,513 downwards.
CTGTACAACATCCCACACTGACAATCTCCCAGAATGCCTTAAAATAGACACAACAGAAGGCTTTAGAAGAAAAAATGCCATTACTTATTTATATTCTCAAAGGCAACAGGAGTTGGAGTCTGGCATCAGAGAAAATATGTGATTAAATTAGTAATTACTCATATATTTAATTTTGTTCTAAAGTTTTCCATATGTAGAATATAACATTCACTCTTGCTTTTCAATTCATTTTGACAGATGTTCAGATTATCAAAGACTATGAGAAAAATTTCAATACAAGGAGGCTGTGTCACAAAGAGCTATGTCTACACTGAGACAACATTATAATCTTAATTCAGACAGATATATGTTTAATATTATGCTGGATTATGTAAAAAAATCACCCTATTTACTACATTTACATACAAAATTTACATACTGTACATATAAGGCAGGGTTTCCTCTACCATTCTTAGACTTAAGATGAACAATCATTTAGATTTCTCTAATAGAATGAAGGGGGAAAAATACTATATCAGCCTAAACAAACAATGTGTTATGTCTAGAAATGAGTTGAGGTCATAAATAATTTATGAAAATGGAATTTTGTGACAGAAAAATGCAGATTTGTTAAATTTTTTAGCTATTTTCAAAACACTTAAAACAGTATATATCTGTATAACAGCTTTCTCAGCATCTAAGTCCTGCTGAAACCCCTCTTGTATGGGGATACTTATGACTTTGTTCTATGTTACAGCCCAAGGAGATCTAGTAAATTCAATTTTAAGCATATTATTTCTCACTGTGAGGGAGAATTGCAGTAATGTAAATGTACAGGAAATCGCCAGATTGAATAATCCGGGTCACAGAGAAGGTTAAAAAAGCATTCGGTGAGTATTCTGGCAGCAGAGGGAGCAGCAGGCCTCGTCCACTGTGTGAATCAGTCCCTTGAGGCCCATGGCCTGCATTCCTCTCTGGTTTATTTTAAAGCAAAAGGATGAGCAGTGTTCAGGAGAGTTTCTACCATCCCCCCCTTTACCAAGAGGCAGGACGGGTCACACAGTCACAGCACTCCCATCAAGAGTTTACACTGCTGCTCACGCCAGCTGAGCAACTAAACTGAGGTGACGCCTGCCATTTTCTACTCAACAACAAGCCTTTATGGAGTTACACCTGGACATCGCAGAAGACAAGATCAAAGAGTAAAACTGTGGTGAAAGACCATGTGAGACAGGAAGTGGGCCAAGATCCAGACATAAATTCATCACAAAAAACTCATCAGGGAAAAAACCAAAATGCATTCCTAAAATGTCTGCGTTTGCACTCGCTGTCTTACCCAAGCCTTGCTATCACTGAAATGTACTCTATCATTTTCCAAAAATAACGTCTCATCCAGTGACAAGAAGAGAAGTGTCTGAAGAACAGTGATGTTACACTCACCAACCACCATCAAGGTGAATTCAAATCCTTTTTTAACAGACTTGCGATGAACCTGGTTGGGCAGGTTGGCGAATCCAACATACCCTGGGGTCTCAGGGTTGGTGAACTGGCCTTGCTGTAAAAATTAAAAAAGCAGAGATAGGAGAGTCAGAACTACTTCAAAAATGGTTTGCTGGAAAACAAAATTGCAATAAAAGAAGGTTGAGAGGAAAAAACTCAGGATGCGTTTAAAGGGGAAGATAGTTTTGGTTATAATTACAGCGATGACATGACAGCCAGTTATTAGTGCACAAGTAGACATCTGGTCACAAACAGGCAGGGTTTTCAGAAGGGCTTCTCCACAATTTGTTTGCCAAAGAGACTATTACCCCACTCCCCACATCATTCCAGTGTTTATGGCTCTGAGCTAAACTCCATCGGAAACTATAGCCAGTATATTCAGACCAAGGAAGAAGGTCCTCAAACAGAGCAATACAACAAAGAACTCAAATTAAATACAAAAGTGCCTTTAGCCTTTAGTCCACAAATATATGGGTATTTTCTAAAAAGAAATATTTCTAGGGACTTGGGCCATTTGTCCACACATGAACACAGTTTCACATCTCTGAAATCTGACAGTTCAGAAACTCCGTCCATGGTTCAGATAAATGTGTTTAGAGCGTTGCCATGTGGACAGGGAAAACTGAGTTTTTGGCTTATAACGTCAGTGTGTGCATTATCTCCTTTTGTTGAGGTCCTAGTAGGGTTGGACAGCCATAACATTCATTATCATAACACAATTTATCATCAGTATAAAACTAACAGATATTCAATAGAATTTCAATTTATATAGCAACCAGAGGTCCAATCTACAACATGCAATACACCGGTGAGCGTCTAATCTCCTTTAGCAGCAAAGAAAAAGAGGAACAAGAAGGTCAGTGCATTGTATTGTTTACAAAGAGAGTGGCAGAGCAGCTTGTTTTACCTTAGAGATATATACAATTTCCTGCTGGAAGGTGTCATGTTCTGACAATAACCAACTATCTGAAACTATAATTGATCATCTGTCCTTCTTAACTTTCACTCAGGAAAACAAGTCCACCCTTACATGTAAAGTAAATAATGATTTGACACTTTCTCGTGATATGATCAATATTATACTGATACAACAACTGTTATCACAATAATATTTTTGACCATACCACTCAGCTCTATGTCACAGTGCACATCAAACCAACACAGCTTTAAAGTCAGGGGTACGTCATCAGCTGTCGGCTTTGGACAGAACGTAACCTGTGTTTTTGAATTTTCATATGGACATTATGGGACATGTTTGACAAAAAATTCTGAAAACTTGCAATGACTTAAAAAAAAAACACTGTATGTGTGAACTACGCCTTAGTTTGCGCTTTTTGCTGCACTGTTTTACAGAGTTACTAAACGCTCCCTTCCTTGGCCTTTCAGCAAAAGTTGTGACCGAGATGACTGATAAGCAGTGTGTGTTCTTATTCTGCCTTTGTGCCTTTCAACAACTGTAAAGCCTCACAGTTAGTCATGAGGACTGTGTACAGCAGCTGAGCATCTGCTGTGTGACCGAGCATTCAACAACGGCAAAATAAAGCCAGAAATCTGAGAAAGCATGAAATAACAAGATCAGACTGATCCTTCACATTTTCCACAATTATAGACCATTGAAAACACAGAGTTTCATTTTCTCATCTCAATTACTGCTAAGTCATCAGACTAGAAAGGCAGTCACTGAAGCAGAGGTGGGAAACTGGTATTACTGCATACTGTAAACATTGAGATGGAGTATTGAGTTATAATTTTCTGTGCACTCACCTTCATTTTGTCTGCTTGAGACATTTTCACTTCTTTTTAACCTGAAATGAGAGAATTACACACTGAGATATAAACACGGTAGTGGGGATAATGCATGTAGTAACACACCTACAGGCCTAACTGTGTGAGAGACAGGAAGTCTGGTTTCTGCTGAGAATGTTTTGTGGGAGTACTGTGTCTAACCACAAAAAAACTGTTCCTACTCCAGCAAGATACATTACACCTACATCACTGTGACTGACGGACACATTTAGTTTTGTTTCAGTGGGTTGGCGACTGTTAGAAATGAATTTACTGAATCCAAATCATCAAATTTAAGTCTAATAATTAGTTTTAACTGTTCATTTAGTCAGGCTGAAGAGAATGATGAAACAGTGATGAAAGTAACCAAATGCTTTTACTCTTCTGCTGTCCTAGATACAAGTTTTAGTTACATGTATTTACATTTTTTGAATCTTTACACATGTATTCCATCACTGAACTACATTTATCTGACAACTCAATAATTCAACTGAAAACAGGCCTGCTTGTGTTTTAGAGATATGTAGTTCCCACAGGATAATGACGCTACAAACATAGGATGATTTTAAAGAAAATGACACATTGTTGTAGATTAAATCTTTAAAGCTCAACCTTAAATATGAACAGTCGTAAACAGGCACTTTAATGTTGCAGTAAAATGGAGAAAAAAACATGGTAAAACATCGACAGGAACATCTTACTTTAGGTATATTTTGGTGATTATACTTAAGTAGTATTTACACGAGGATCTTTTACTTACAGTGAAGTATTTCCCAGCTATTAGTACTTTTACTTAAGTAATGGATATGGGTACTTTATCCGGTTTTAAATCAATGTCTCTTCACTTCTAAATCAACAAATAAAGCGTTTGCACTCATTAAAATAATGAGGATGTGGGATAAGAAGCGTGTTTCATCTGATCTAATCTGTAAAACTTGTATAAACAAAACGTAGTAAAATTTTTGGAAAGCAAAGTTTGAATGGAAATTAGCTTGATAATTAGCACCGGCTACTTTAGTAACGGTACAAGCCACTGGGTGTGGGCTGATGCGGACAGCTGCTAGTAAAACCACTATTGTTAGTATAGAAAACACAAAAGCTAAGTTGACAATACAAGGCGAAAACAATAGATATTTTTACCGAGCTAAGTAGTTAACATCGTTCGCAGGCTGCTAGGTAAACTGACAGGCTTAGCATAGCGTTAAGCAGGATGTTAACTTAAATAGCTAATGTTAGCGTCGTCGGTTTAAATGCGATACAAGAGCTAACAAAGGACTGGACAAACGATGGATTAATTAGCCGAGAATTATTTTAAAAAGAGTGGTTTACCTCACAGTGTGCTCACAGACAGGATAGTGCAAAGAGCCGAGTTGACGATGCAGACTTGGCGGACACCTCAAATTCTTCAGATTCCGGTGTAGCAGCTTCCTTTGGTTCATAGACCACAATGCACCGGGCGAGAACAGCAGCAGAGGGGCCGAGCTACTCAACACTGACACCAAACACAGGCTCATAAATGAGTTTGACAACAGTATCAGACATGACTAACTGGTTCAAAATCCTCAGGATGATTACAGACTGGAGATAACCAGTGGAAAAACTATTCAGATGGTTTAAAGTACTAATACAAATTCTGTATTGAAAGCCATGAGTAAGAATATGCAAATATTATCAGCAAAATGTACTTAAAGAAAATATCCATGTTCATGTGTTTTACTCTTATATATGGTGTTTTTGATTCACATCCCTGCTGTTTTAGGTTGAGCTTCTTTTAATTATTTACATACTGTTACGTGATTAAATAAAATCGGTTTTTGCTCATGTTTTCAGTTTCGTGGTAATACATTTTCCAGCAAATTTAATGGTTTTTAAAAAAGGCTATTTTGTTAAGAAGTGAGAGAAATTTCTCATCACATAAGGTTCAGGTTTGTTTCTTCGTGCCCCTAGGTAAACTGATTTTGCAGTACAGAGGAAAGAAAAGACATCCTCTCGTATACAGCAAAATTTCTTCTTCTTCTTCTTCTTCTTCTTCTGTCTAACTGTATATGTGTTAGTGATATCTGGCCAAAAGAGGGTGCCACATTCCCAAGGAAAGTTCTTAACTCTAATGAAATCTATTTTCTATTTCTTGTTGTTAAATAAAATCAAATACAGTGTTAGTTCTTCAGAAGGTCTGTATCATAACTCTAAAATTGAGCTGATAATCACTGTATTACGATAACGAAACTTCTAAACATAGTTAGCCCCTGTTTCAATTTGTGAATCAGGCTAATTCCTCCCTTATGGACAGTTAATGTTGGTTGTAGTAGATCATTTAACTGATTATCATGTACGTAGTTGCTGTAAATAGACTGTAGAGTTTATGTGTTGTAACGTTTAGCGAGTTGTGAGGATTTTTAAAATATACGTTAGCGTTAGTTTATGAGCAACACAATGCTACGTTTATGAGCTAACGCTAGGCTTAACAGTAGCTTACATGCTAAATAGCATACTGAAGTCAGCTTTATTTCTTATCGTTTACAACTAGAAATTCCACATGAAATGGAGAAAACGTTAATATCGCAATCATATTAGAAGTGCAGTTATTTAAAAAAACAGAAATATAGTTGGTACTCCCTCGACTTCCTCTAAGCGGCTCGTTGGTCTAGGGGTATGATTCTCGCTTTGGGTGCGAGAGGTCCCGGGTTCAAATCCCGGACGAGCCCATCTTTTCTTTTAGATTTATTTCACTTCTTAGTATCGCCGTTTATTTTTGTGCCATTCAGCAAACAGATTTATAAAGGGAACATAAAACGGGGCTTGGCGTCTAAAATACTAATTATGCTAAAATGCTGAAATATTAAAATGCTAATTCCAAGCGATGTATGTCAGTATGACATAGGACATAACATAAAATACTTATTCTGTGGGTAATCTTGTCTCATTTTAGACAGTATACACACATATATGCACCAAATTTAATTTCTTTGTTATCTGTAAATGTGTATATGTGGCACCATCTCATGAGATTGACAAAGTAATTAATTTTAAACAAAATTTCCATTCAGGTTCAAAAGTCTCCTACATTGAATAAATGTCAGAAATATCTGTGCTTTTGGATTTTTTTTTAATATTGAAGCTGCCACATTTAACCATAACTGATTAAATCATGAATTAGACCTCTTAGAGAATGAGACTTGTTCAGGTCTCTGTGATAGTAAAATATTCAGGGTTTGTATGAGTTCAGTATTTGTATCTGTCTTTCAGAGGTAAAGAAAAAAAAAGACCCAGTGCTGAAAAAAAGCTCATTTTAAGTTGTAGCGTACCGCACACAAATACTCCTATCTTTGTTGTGGGCAACAAATGCACAACTTGAAAATACTGAGGGAAACAAATCCCATGCATCCTTTCATATATCTATATTTATACATTTCTCTATTAAAATCAACATGAACTTAACCACATAGCATAATTATTAATTCAGTACTTCTTTTGTACAGCAGATATATTTTTACATTTGTCATCTAAATTGTGATTTGCCTGCACCTTGAATACATGGTAAACAGCATAAAGTTGTTCCTGTTTCTTATGTTTGGAGCATTTTTCAGTTCTTGTTTTTGTGAAGTCACCTGAGAAGGAACTTGTTGTGATTGCTAAGAGTCAACTAAAACACATGCTTACCAATGAACAGTCATATGTTCAGAGTACAAACCCATCTATACACAGTCTAAGTCTCCAGATTTAAGACTGTCTTCACACAGCAGAGGTTTGTCTCAGCTTGTATCTCTGCTTCCTCACAGGAGACACACCATTGTTATTATTCTCATAAGCCTCTTAGCAGCGACATGCTCTGTCATTTGTATACTGGCTTCATGGTACAAAGCTTGCGTTAATACATCTTTTTAGTTCCTCTTTTCCTGATTGTAGCAAAAATGTTTCTGTTCTGTGATGAATGAAAAAGATAATTACTGATACATCTCTGCATCCCAAGCAGCAATGTTTATATCTTTTTCAAAAAAAGGAACAAAAACGACAGACTTGAAACATGATTATCAAATATTTTTTGCATGGCTTTATCATCATGACTATAATTTCTTGACGTGTATAAAATCGCTGCTGCTAAGGATGAAACAAAACTATATCTTCTAAGAACCTCAAGTTTGGTGACAGTGTAAGTTTCTGTTTTAATGTATTTCGCTTCACTTTACATTATACATCCCTATAAATGTAATTTGTAATAATATTTTGTCATTTAAACATGGTCTTATTTACACTGTAGATATGTAAGCTGTAAATACATGGAAACACAAAAGCAGTATGATATTTTCTCTGGAAAAATGTATTCATGTCCCAATTTTTTCTTGGTTTTTGGTGCCGTCTGGGCCCCAACATTCCCCCTATGTTCATAGAGGACTTGGCAGAGGGATCATTTTTAATTAAAAATTGTACATTCATATAATTTTAGCCTTTATTTCTCCTCATATGGGTACAAGATGCATAAAAGCTAGAGCAGATGGTAAATAAACAACATGCAGAAAACAAAACTTGGCCCAGTAAAACTAATTGTAGTCTGTTTTAATGCTCTACACTAATTTTACATTAGTGTGACATAGGTTTTGCCCAAAATGGCTTAGTTTCTACAGCAACGAGTTTCAGTAAAAACCAGTGAAGGAGAACAAAACTAGAAAAAACAATAAGAGACTGAGTTAAAAATGATAAAGGTTTTCACACCATAGAAACATGTACAGTACTTATGAATGACAGAGCATTGTTCACATTATCAGTTTAACAAAAACCATCATACACAAATGGTTCATATGTTAGACCTACTATCAGCAACATATACGTCTCTACGGTTTTGGAATCACATAAGATACTCAACATTCAATTTATTTTAGACCATAGACTGTATAGGCTGCTGTCTGTATCTTTTCATGCTGTGTGAAAACAGAGAAAGTACGAGCTGACTTTCCTTCTGCCCTTTTTATTAGAAGAGAGGATTAGTTACAAGACAACAAAGTGCACTTCAGAGACTAAACTGTAAACAAAAATGAAAATAAATCCTCAGTCGAAGCTGTGGAAAATGAAAGGTCAGGAGAAGAAAAGAAGAAATAAAAATGGCAGCAGAAAAAGCCATTTTTACATGTTCTTTTTCCTGCTTAAAACAGAATATAAAAATATTTACATAATTTACTGTAATGTGTCATGTCTGACAAATAAGAAATGACAAGATGAGAAATTAAAAACTAATAGCATCAGGTTTATACAAAATGAACATGTATTTGTTAGTTTCATGTCATTTTCTGATCAAAAATTACACTGAATGCAGCAGGAAATTGTAAATGACATAACCACAATATTACACTATCTTAACACTGAAGGAAGGTGACTTGACTGATTTGACTCACCCAATAAATTATAATAAATACAATGAGGTGAAGAAGTGCTAGCATAAGTGTGGAAACACCAGAGGCAGGATAAAAACTCAAAATAGAAAGCAATATTAAATTAACCAATAAAAAAGTAAATAAATAAGTTAAAATAAGATAAAATAAATAAAATAGAAGAATATGCCACCTAGAAAACAGATCAATAAAAGCAAGCGCATAGATAAATACACAATAATTGTAATTAATACAGAATAAACAAAGAGATAAAGTTTAATTAAAAGCCAGGCTAAAAAGGTAGGTCTTGAGTTTGCTTTTAAAAACATCACCCCTCTCTGTGGCCCTCAGGTCTTCAGGCAGGCTGTTCCACAGACGTGGACCATAATTATGACCTGATGCCTCATGGGTGGGTTTTTGTTCTAACTTTAGGGATGATTAAAAGGCCGCTACCTGAAGACCTGAGGGTTCTAGAGGGTCTACACAATAAAAGCAAATCTGATAAATAAGGAGGACCAAGAGTTTTATAAATCAATAAAAGGATCTTAAAATCAACTCTGAGCCACACAGGAAGCCAATGCCAATTTTAAATAACGACACAAAAAGCGTGGCATCATCGACCCTTATACTGGAGTTCTGACCGAATCAGAAAAATCCCATAACCCCTCAGTTGGGTTTTCTCCGCCTTCCATCACCAGGACTATCATCGCCCCCTTAACCAGTCTGTCATTTTAAGTAAGCAGCCGCCTGCTTAGCCGGCACCTTTCACTTTTCAAGCAGCACTTAATTTACTGCAGGACATTTTAAATCTCCTGCTTCTGTGGCACTGAGTCGCTGACAAATGCCTGGTTGCAAATGTATCTCATTGACTGCTGACTCGGTTGTATTACAAACCAGCTGATAGGCGCTGCCGGAATGTGGCCCTCAGGTTTATCCTCACACGATGGAGGAAGTGTATTAATTTAGCCTAGATGTGGAAGTGAACAGACAGATCTCTCTCTCTCTCTCTCTCTCTCTCTCTGTCTCTCTCTCTCTCTCTCTCTCTCTCTCTGCGTTTCTGAGGATGGAAGTTATCTGCAGCAGAGCCAGAGCATATTCCACCATCAATGTGTCAGGGGAAAGCTATTAAAACCGCTTTACTTTTCCTAAGTATCATGAGAATAAGCACAAGATTTAGTGAAATCCCCCCCAGAGCTTGGAAAATCTTGGGGATTTTTCCCCCCTGAAATGTCTCCTAATGGACTGCTCAGAAGTGTCAGGAAACTCTTGTTAGCCTTGAATGAATTTTTTAAGATGTTTAGAAGCACCACTTTGGATTTCGCTGTATTTATACGGAGCTGAAGTGACAAAATTTGAGAAGTGAGTGCATGTGAACTTTCAACAGATTCATTTGGAGACACATTTGTCAGTTACAGAACAGATTCAGTGTTGGTTAAAATACGCTGAATTTAACTGAAGCTGATTATTCATGTGTCACAAAATGAACTGAAATCAGACTTTTAGTCCAACTGACCTTGTCCTGCTTCTTCAGACAACAACCATGGTCTTATCTATCACTAAACATGATTTGTGTCAGTTTTTCATTAATTATCTCCCACTCCTTTAATTCTGATATTTTATGGAAGACCAGGGATTCACGCAAATTATTATAAAGAATTTAAATAGAATATATTAAATTAAAAACAGTAATAATATAAGTTACTAAAGCCATTACATTAACGAAGGAGAAGATGGTGTCAGGAAATGCTAAATGGATAAACAAACATAACAGGTAAAAGCATCTTTGACAGGTAAAAGGAATATTGAGTTACCCTTTAAAATATCTGAATAAAACCTAATAATATTAATTCAGTGATGCACGTCTGTATTCATTTGACATTAAATTAACACATTTGTAAGACATTTAGATCCTGTTTGCTTTCAACCCATAAAATGTTGACGTTTCTGCAAAGCACAGGCACATATAATGTCAACACACAATGTTTAGGGTCAGGAAAAGATCACGGGTTCACTTAAATACTTACATATACATCGAGAATTAGTTTTTATTGCATCTTTGCAGACTTTATTTGTATTAAACAAGCCTTGATATGTTTCTCTAACCCTAAACTAATCATAAAAAGTTTCTTACTGTTGTTTCTGAGAGACACAAATGTTAATATAATGTCTTTCTTTTCTTTCAAAATGTCAAATGTGCCATGAGTGGTTAAATTAGTAACATTCATCTACACATATTTAGAAATATTAATGTGAATTGTATTGTTGGTTCAATCAGAAATATTAAGATTTTATGTACTGTGTATTTTTTTTGTAGAAATATACAAATATACATGCTGCTGCTTTAAGTTGGATATTGATCCCTTTTCAATGTGGTATATATTATATGTATTATATGTAGGTATTTTGTATATGTTTTTAATTAAAGGTCTAATTAATATATACATAATCAGTTATCATTTAGTCAAATCCTGTGCAATTATTTGTGTCTTCCATGAGTTTTAGAAGCTTAGCGTTTTGTATGTCCAGTATTGTCCTGTCCTGCTCTGCCTTATGTTAATATACCCACACACTCTGTGCAAAGTGTGTTTTAATGCTACTCTGAGGGCGGCTGTAGACGTTCACAATATGTAAATGCATCTTAAGGTTAAGATAAAAGCATCTGGCATCTTAAATCAGCCTCACCAATAGTTGTGTGATTAATCAATGCAGTAAACCTCTGAGGTAAATCAGCATTTTTTCCTGCATGGTGGAGTTGACGTGATAGATTCTGTACTCGTCCGATGCTGGTGCACTCCCCGGGCCGAGCGCCCATCCTGCCTCTCTGTGTCGTCTTTCATTTCCTTTTCACCCCCAGGTCTTTCTGTACCTGTCAATTTCTTTCTACAGTGTGACTCCTTAATCCACCTGAGTGCATGGAGGACAGTTTTGACATAAGAAGAAAAGATAGACTCCTAAGGAGAGGACCAGTATCTTTAGAGCCTGGGGGATAACCGGATTACGACAGCCATTTTGTGCTGCTGGCAGTTTTTCTTATTACCCATTTTTCCCTCTTCATCTCTCTGGAGTTGAAATGCTGGCCTTTCTTAGAAGTAACACCAGACACCGACTATACACAAACCCCTCACTCTCTGTGTTTTTGTGGCTAAAAACTGAAAGCTTTGTGCGTGATAAAATAAGTCTTCACTCATAATAGTAACAGTTTGCAAGAGGCAGATAATTTCTTCATACTGTTCTTGGTGTAATCCATCTCTGTAGACAGTCTTGTCTATTGAAAACGCTCGAAAACACGGTTCCTCTGTGGAAGTAATCATTGTCTCTGTGTGTGAGGCCTGAACCTATAGCACAGCAGATAACAGCAAAGCTACAAGGAAACAGATCAACTGTCTGACCCCTGCTGCCACTCACTTTATCCCTCCGCTCCGTCTGCTCTAAGGTAACCCAGCTTGGTCCTGGCCCCCCCACCAAATCATAAAAACACAAGGCCTTATCATCTCCACCACTGATGTGCACCACTGGATCTTTTATGTCCATTTATTTTGCTTTTGAAGAGGCCTGCAGCGCCTTTGATTGTGGGAGGTAAATGAAATAAAGCCCTCCTCCTCGCTGGTTCCCTGATATCTAAGTTTATCACTGCGACCAAAACCTAAACCCAGAGCCTCAGCGAACCGCCACAGGTCTGTCTACACGCACAGACACACCACGCTTCTGTCAGGGTAATAATCCTTTCAGCTCCTTTTGCCTTTAAGGTGGCCTCGAAGCTTCCACTTACCGCTCCCAGAAAAACAGCATTGAATTCCTCCTTGTAAAATGAGCCTCCTCCATAATCCACCTATAAGCAGCTGCATCTCCGTTTTAACTCCTATGATACACTATATATAATTTAAAGTTAAGTTAGCTGCATTATTACTGCTGCAGGCACTGCTCCATCAATGTCATTTCAATAACAGATCAGATTGCTCAAGCGTATTGGATGAGATAAGGCAGTCATTATGAAAACTTACAATCAATGGGGTCATCCGGTGGATTATAGCTGGGATTAATATTGATTTCAAAGGATGGTGGTGGGAGCAGCGAACAAGTTATTCACATAAATAATGTAAGAAACCTGCAAACGATCGTGACATTTTGGAGATATGGACAAAGCTGACAAGCAAACTGAATGCCCTGTATTGTTTGTTTATAATTTTGGGATATATTATACACTGCCCTGCAAAAAAAAAAAACTTTGATTACAGGATGCAGTTGCTGTTGCATCGTTTATGCCACACCATACAGTACTTATGCCATGACAACATAAATATCATAACATCTATTTTCATCCAGACTCGCATTAATTTTCCAAGATCTTGTATTGATGATGGAGAGTCAAACTGCTGTGTAAAAGTTTCTCTATCACATTCCAAAGATTGTCACTGGGGTTCAGGTCTGGACTCTATGGCGGCCAATCCATGTGTTAAATGACGTCCATGCTCCCTGACAGACTCTTTAACAATTTGATCCTGATGAATTCTGATATTGTCATCTTGGAATATGCCTGTGTCACCAGGGAAGAAAAAAAAATAAATACCACTGATGTTCAGACCTGGTCATTCAGTATATTCAGGTTCAGCTGAACTCATTTTAATGAGTTATTTTATTCTTTATTTATTTATTTATTTATTTTTCACATAATATTGCTGAATATAGACCTGATCAACTGAACCAACTCCAGGTCATAACACTGCCCCCACAGGTTTGTACTGTAGGCACTAGGCATGATGGGTAATCACTTCATCCATCACTCTGGAACAGGGTCAGTCTGGGCCCATCAGACCACATGACCTTTTCCCATTGAAACACAGTCCAATCTTTATGCTGTATATCAAACTGATGTCTGTTTAAGAAATGAGAAATGCATCAGTTACATTTAAAACATATTAATTATTTAAACATTATTAATTATCCACTGGATAATTAAAGAGATTCATTTAGCTCTATATTATAAAGGTGCTTTGGTTGAGTGATTGTACTACACATATTGTGAGTCATTTTTAGCATCTTTGCAGGCTTTGACCTTATTAACCCAACAACTTACATCTGTTTGTTACAATAACCAGGTAGTTTCAGGATTTAGACTTAACCATAAAAATAACTGAACATGTATATGAACACAATTTACATTACAGACAGTTGAAAGACACTTAAAATAACACTTAAACACATTGACATGATATGAATTTGTGGCTTACAGAAATGCATAATGGCAGCGTTTCATTCTGGTGAACGTGTTGAAATGCATTGTCTGCTGGTGTTAGGATGTTACTTTTCTTTGCGCCACATTCATTTCTGCACTACATTGAGTATTGAAGTGAAAGCCTTTTATGTTGAAAATAAAAACTATGAAAGACTAGACAGCATTATAAGCTAATAAAAATGGTATTTGATGTATTAGATTAGTCCGGTTGCAAATGAGCAGGTAGTGACAATAGTAAATAATATGTCAGTAGCACTGAGGCCGTACAAGACCCCTATAGAGACTTGGACCTGGTTCTATCATCTGGGGGAAAAACTTTGTGACTTTGTCCAATGACCTACAACCTTTCATTAAATTTCCTTTAATGAGACGGTTTCAGTTGAGTAGAAAATTCAGCAGCTTCCCCTGAATATATAATATATACAGTACCTGTGAAGTTCATTATTGAGCAAATGAGGTATAGCTGATTATACTCAGGCTTGGCTGCAGCCCAGGATCAACATTTTATTTCCACATCCTGAATGATTTTTAATTCAGTTTTATGCTTGTGTCATGTGGCAGATAATTTGGCTTTTTCCCCCTGGTTGCACGCCTCCACTTTTCCCAGCATAGGGATTTGGAGAGAGGGAACAGAGGTTGTCCCTTAGAAATGTTATAGAGTCACTTTTTGTAAAGGGATTACAGTGCTCTCTCTCATTCCCATTGGTTTGGCCCACCGTGACAGTGTTGTGTTGATGTGTGGCGGACATGCCCAGCTCCATCCATAACAAGCTTCCAACTTGGTCCTGTGTGACTCCCATTCATGAGCCTTGGCTTTGAATAGTTACAGTTCCACTTTGTACGAAAGATATTCCAAATTTCTTTCAGCTTTTTCTCAACAAAGACATATAATTTTTCTTGGCTGAAATCTGGCTTTAGGTCAACTTTTGCTTTTACGCACGAAGCGAAGCATGATCTTTCTGAAGAGGTGAGAGAGTTGTTAAAATAGGACTTGTGTGTTTTAATTAATGTGCGACTTTCTGAAATGGCAAAACCTCTAGATCACATAAAGAGACCCATGAATGCTTTCATGGTGTGGTCCAGGGGCCAGAGGCGAAAGATGGCACAGGAAAACCCAAAGATGCACAACTCTGAGATCAGCAAGAGACTCGGCGCTGAGTGGAAGCTGCTGTCTGACTCTGAAAAACGTCCATACATAGACGAAGCCAAGAGACTTCGGGCTCAACACATGAAGGAGCATCCGGACTATAAATACAGACCGAGGCGCAAACCCAAGAGCCTCCTCAAGAGAGAACGCTTCCTCTTCCCTCTGCCGTCGTTACTCGGGGACGCAGCGGAACACCTGAAGGGATTTTCCATGGACCATTTTCTCGTCCCTGGGGAAAAAGCCAGAGCTCTCCTCGCCCCCTCCTCTTCCTCCTCCTCGTCCTTCTCGCTGCTGGAGCCGATGGGGCAGTTCAGCACCGGAGCTGTCCAGAGGATGGCCGAGATCCCGCACACTCTGGCCGCTGGCGCGTTGCCCTACGGCGCGCACACGTTTGGATACCAAACCGGGGGGATCGGGGGTCTGACGTGCCCCGGACAGCACACCCACACCCACACCCACCCTTCGCCCTCCAGCCCCGGGTATGTGGTGCCATGTAACTGTAGCGCCTGGTCTGCGGCCAGTTTACAGCCTCAGGTGGCCTATATCCTCTTCCCTGGAGGGATGACCAAGAGCGGCATGGACGCGTACGCATCACCCAGCTCCAGTGTGTGAGTCAAGGGGGAGGAAAGACTTCTTTTGCGTCCTGGAGACTCGAAGATGGGGGGGGGGGAAGTTGGCACACATAAGAACATCAAGACGATTTGATAAAGTTCAAGTCCTACTGTTACCTTCATGAGGATTTGTAATGATTATTTATGTGAGTATGAGCCTTAGGATTCTGGGCTTAATGTGCTTTGTCGTTATTCTTTTAACAAAAAAAAAGCTAATGAAAATCCATTGAAACATGGACCAAAACACAACAGACTATAAAACTTATTCTAAGAAGCCATTTATTTTTGCAGAGGCAGATGAAACCTGCAAGAGCCAGTCTTTTTGTGTTTATATTGGAACATACAGAAAAGGTATTCAGTCTTATTTTGGATTGATATTTATTTGGACAACTGTTTATCCTCCTCTATACCTGTCACAACACATAGGCCTTTTTTTATTATTATTTTGAGGTGGGAGTGGAAAAAAATGCTTTCCATGAAGAACTGTCTTATAACTGAAGTCCTTATTTTTCACTATGTTGTTAATTTAAAAAAAAACACTATTAGTATTCATTTACATTTTGTCCCTTGATACTATTAAATGCATTTGAAATATACAAATGTTCTTACTTTTAATTATTTTTTTTTTTTGTCATTTACTGACTGGGGACTTCCTGAGGCTGGGTTTGGAACTTATCACTCTCAGGCATTTTTTTTCTGGCATAATTTGGGGCTGATAATTCTAATCAGCAGCAAAGGTCTTGTCAATAAACAGATATGTGTAAATGTGGACAAATGTTTCCTGAAATTAGGTGATTTTTGTGGATAAAATCATTATTGCATCATCTTGTGCAAGCCAGCCTCATCACAGGGTTGGTTATGAAAAGTGAACCTTCCAGATGAAGTGCTGATATTGAACTAAAAAACAATGAAGAAAACATTAACGTGTATGAGAATGCATGTGGATATACAAACCACAAACTAGTATCTTTCCAGTGTTGTGTTAATAATTTAAAAGCATGATGTTTTTAAGCCAGGGGTGTTAAACTTATTTTAGTTCAGTGGCCATATACAACCCAATATGATCTAAAGTGGGCCAGACCAGTAAAATAATAACATAAAAACCTATAAATACTGTCAACTCCAAACTTTTCTCTATGTTTCAGAGTGACAAAAGATTATTATTATTATGAAAATGTTTACATCTGTAAACTATCCGTTTAAAATGTGAATAACATGATCAACCATGAACATTCTGCGATACCTTCATAAAAATATGTGCAAGTGCCCAGTTTATCATTTACACATGTGCATTACAACTTACAGTTCACAGTGGATTTACAAAGGCACAAAGCAGGCAGTAACAGACATATCATTGTTAAAATTGCACTTACATCTCTTAAAATATATTTGTTCAGGTTATCCACATTTTGAAAATATAAACATTTTCATGTAATTTTACTTTTTACACTAAAACAAAGAGAAAAACTTGGAGTTGCCATTATTTACAGGTATTATGACAATATTTTACTGGTTCAACCACTTGAGATTGAATTGGGCTGTGTGTGACCCCTGAACTAAACTGAACTGAACCCTTGACTGTTAATATCTTCTGTGTAATTTTTACATTTCACAAATTCATTCCACAGACCGGATTTGGCCCGCGAGCCGTATGTTTGACACCCCTGCTTTAACCTAAAGTGACTTTTAAGCCAAAGCCAAACATGGACATAATGCAAATCCATTGCAACTAAATAAATTATAACACAGTTACATTCACAAGAACATCACGTTTGGCCCAAACATGTGCATGTAATGGGGAAATGAATGCGAGCTACATTTATGATAAGAAAATATCTGAAACTTCTCCTCCCTGTTTGTTGACAAAGTGATAAGGTGAATGTTGAATCATGGAAACTGTTCGCTGTTTGTTTCAGTTGGTAAGAGGTAATGAGTCCGCACTATGAAACTGCTAATGTGTGTCCTTTGTCCAAGTTTAATGTGTGAGTGTAATGATCAGGCGCAAAACATGGATTAGTCATGTTTTAATATAACAAATTACAGTTTCAAGCCTGATCAGTGATCCTAAAGCTGTACATGAGCATCACAGAGGGGTTTCACTCGCCTCATTGGTCAACATGTTAGTTTCATGGTAGAAGGACTTTAAGCAGAAGCTCTGAGTCTGACCTCTCACCCTCAGTAGACACAATAAAGGTATAAGAATGCAATTAATGGTTCCTTTTAACAATTATACAACACATTTATGCAGCTATTATACAGCAAATGACTCATAAAGTTGTTAGATTCAGGGTGTAAACTGTACAAGTGCCAAAAGCGCACTGTGAAACCACTCCAAAAGCAAAAACCCTGGATTAAAAGCTGTACTAAATTAAAAGTACATGAGTATTATCAGCAAAATGGACTTAACCATTTCTGGATTAATCAGTGTAGATGCTGTTGATGTTTAAGAATGGCCTCGTCTTAACTACTCCTACTATATATACTTATACACTCATACAAAATCATCATATATTTCAGTATTACCTTCCTCTGAGAACCAGTATCTGTAGAAAGGCAAATGTTCATGAGCTGAGAAACACAGCACTGCTTTCAGCTTTGTCACAATGTGTTTTCTAGTAAATCCAAGAAAGTTTATTTAGCTTAAGGAGGGGACAATTTTATACGAACACATCAAGTACACATTTTAGTTTAACGTAAACATTAAAAATCAACAATCGACGATGTAAATTGTATCTGAAAAGTAACTTAAACTGTCAGACAAATGTAGAAGGGTAGGTAAGAAAGTAAAATATGGAGGAGACGAAGAAAAAAGAAAAAAGAGAATAAAAGGGGAATGCTCAAGTAAAGTACAAACACTTACATTTGGACTGAAGTACAATACCTGAGTAAGACTACTTAGTTATGCTTTACTATGGAAATGTGTAATTTTAGAAAGATATACTATTTTAGATTTAAAAAAAGAGAAAATAAAATATAAAAATAGATTAAATAAATAAAACTGTTTTACATCCACACTGAGTTAACACTGTCCACAACCTTTATCTGTCAAATAATGTTAATGTGTTTGACCTATATGCATTTGACCTATTTTAATGGTTTATTTTTAAAATATTAAATATTCCTGATCTAATGTGAAAGGCAGTCAGTATTTCTAGTCCCTGTTTTGTTGAGTAAATGTAGTAGAGATGAAGATGTTATAGATGTAGTGGAGTAAAAGTTCAGTAAGTCTGAGATTTAGTAGAACAGAAGGGAAGTGTTGAGTGAAATGGTAATCCTTATGAACAGTGAAAGCATTTAAAAACGTTTACTAATGCACAGAACTTGAGTAAAAGTACTTTGTTCAAACTGAGCGATCCTTTAAATGTGTAGTTTTGTGTCTGCTTTACATCCGTTAAACATCACACTCTGTCCGTGTAGTTTGTCTCAGTGTGATGCTGCATCATTCGTTCATGTGTGTATTTGGTGTTTGACTCTCTCTGATTCACTTTCCTGTATTTACATTTAAACTGTTAGCCGTTGGTTCTCGGTGAAGGTACCAGGTGTTCCTATCTCCACTGTGTCCACACCTCTCCGTATATGTGCATGTGCATGTGCACGTGAATATGATGAATGTGCACAGGTAGCCCAACCCACGCTGCTGTGTCACCCACTGGGCGAAACCCAACCACCTCCACCCAAGGTGCCACTGTGGACAGGAACACCTGCTCACATATGACTGAACCCCGCTGTCATATGCAGCTGAATTCTAACACTTAGGCTTGTTTTTCTATTTAAGCTCCACACACACAATCTGCCTTCCAGGTTGATTCGTTAACTTTGGAAAAACACCACGATGGCGCCGGGAGTTTTACAAAATGGTGGATTTATTTTGGGTGTGATTGGTGCAATAGCCCTTATAGCAGCCACAGCCATGAACAAGTGGAGTGTTAAAGACAGACAGGGGGATGTGGTGACGTCTGTTTACACCTACAAGGGTCTGTGGCAGGACTGTGAGACGGCTTCCTCTGGATTCACCGAGTGTCGCCCACTCTACGGCCTCCTGGGCTTCTCAGGTACGACCAACACTCTCCTATAACTCTCACATCCTCCTGTGCTCGTATCCTGTTTGTGACTGTAACTGCTTGTATCCAAATCAGTTAATTTTCATTCGATTAACCCTTTAACCCCTGACGTGTCTGTGGTGAGCGTTCTGAATGTATGATTTATTTTAAATATTCATAAAAATTCAACCGTTGCTCAATAGGAAAGATTTCAAAACATACTGATAGAAATGACATTGTTCTTTCCATAGACATCTGAGCATGCTCAGTTCATCCCCCGCCGCCTGTGGAATGGGGGTCAAAAAACAAAGCAGTGAGTGAAACTGACTAACTATAAAAATAGACGTTTTGGGCTTTTTATTTTTCCACCGTTTTCCTTTTGTTTTTGTTTTTCTAATGTTGTGGTGATTGTTGTTTATTTTTTACTTTGTTTTTACTAAGTTTTGACCGTGTAACTGCTGTTTGGAGTTCAAGCAGGTGCCAAAAAGCAGCTGGACTGATTTAGAAAAAAAAGCCCAAAACAAAAACTACTGGGCCCAAATTCAAATCCTTGTTGTTCAGTGTGTTCCAGTTCACAGTTCATATTCAACATCCTAAATCTCTTATTGATGTACATTCTGAGTGCCTTATTTAGTCCAAACTTGTCAAACTTCAATTCCTCTCTTTACCCTGTTTTGACCTAAAACACACAGTAAAACAAAATCACTGAAGAAAAGGAACACAAGCACATACTCGCAGCAGCTTTTATGACACTGAAACAGATGACAGTTCACAGCAGCACGTTTACCTGGGATCATTCTCAGGGGTTAAAGGGTTAACATCAGGTTCAATGTGTTAAAGCTGCAGCACTTCCTAGTTTTTTTAGTGAAATTGAGGAAAAAAAACATAATGGCCTTTTAGGATGTTTAAATTTGGGTGGTTTGAGATGACACTAAATTTGTGATGCAGATTTCTTCCTAATCACGGGTGTTACCAGACAGGATGGAGGGTTGAATACGGGAAGGACATCTATAATTACCCATCACTGATTCTGTCAGATATGGCCTGGATGCAACTGCTGTAGTATACAGAAGATTGGAAAAGTGGCTTCAGTTTTCCATAAACAGCATAAAACGGCATCAGGTTTATCTGTGTTTATATTTAGTCTTTTGATTCAGATGGAGATGAGAGAGAAGAAGGAGTGTACTGTCAAGTTACGTTTTTTTCCCTGTGATTTCAGAACCTGCAGCTTTAAACACCTCAATAACAGTGACAGGATAGAGAATTACGCAATGTACAGAATTTTGCAAATCTGTATGATATCAGATACACATCAACCGTGTGGATATAACTATGCACATAGTTCAGATGCATCCATTGGATAATTACTGCAGTGATTAATATGATTCAGTTCTTTAACCCTTTAATTTATGCAGTGAGGAGCTTCTTATTTCTTCAACCATCAGTTTGTACAGACCATAAAGACTGAACTGTGTTTCAATGGAAAAAGGTCATGTGGTCTGATGAGTCCAGATTGACCCTGTTCCAGAGTGAAGAGAAGCAGATGAAGCGATTACCCATCATGCCTTCAGTAAAAGCCTGTGGGGGCAGTGGTATGACCTGGGGTTGGGATCAAGGTTCAACAACGTTAATGACAGAAACATAAGTTGTGACATAAGTTTATCGAAATGATGCCACAGTGAATGCAGGTCATAATAAAAGCTTAAAATGGTGAAATGAAATGTTAGTGTGAGTCTGTATGTATTAAATGACTCAATAACTTGCAATGCAAAGATATGCTTTAAGATAGAAACATTTAATTAGAACTGAAAAATTAAATTCAGTAGTAATGGAGCTTTCAATGGCTTTAAGGGGAAGTCAGAGCTTAAAGACTCCCTCCCATTTCCATGTATTTGATGTCCAGTTCTTTAGTTTAATAATTACTTCATTAATAAGTCAATGTTCAGCGATCACAGATTAATTTATGTATTTATTGCTTCAACTTATGATTTGTTCAGTTATTAAAGAGACTGAAAATCACTTCTTTTTTTTCATTTCCAACAGTTTATCCTCAAAGAGGCAAAGGAATAGAGTGATTAATATGTGAATGACTTTTCCTCTTCCAAACTGAAAGGCTGATAAAACAGTGGCATTGTTTTTTGGCATCCTTTTCTTTTTTACTAGCTCTCATTTTGTGATGTGATGTTGTCTATTTATTACAGTTTTGGTCATTATTCTCATTTTGTGTTGATTGAACTGCTGTGTTGACTTTCTCTTGTCTCTGTCTTCTTGTTTACATCATCTGCTGTGGATCTTTTTATCCTCTTGTTACTTAACTTTAACATCTGTCTTGCATTTGCTCATTTTATGGTTCTATCCCTGTTGTTTTCTTGTTTATGCGCTGTCTGTCAGTGTATGTTTTAAAGGTACAACATAGGTGAAGTTACTATTTTTACAATCACAATTGTTACTTGTTAAGTAAAATTAACTGCACATAATAACTCATAGTCCTGTGCAAAAGTCTTTGCCCTGCTTTATGTTTGTTGCTTTTGCAGTGTCGAAATGATCATACATTTTATTTCTCATTCTCTTTTCTATAACAAAATACAGGAAATATGTGCACAGCCTTAAAAGACACACAAAAACTGAAATAAATGGGTTGTAAAGGTTAAAGTCGCTATTTAGCGTGACCTCTGACCCCATGACAAGAAGCAGCACAAACAATTAGAAACATCTGACGTGTGTTGAATGAAACCTGGTATGAAACATCAGGAAATGAATGCCATAAATCTGATACTGGCTGAACAAAAGGGTTAAAAACACGTTAAGTGCATATCAAGGTCACACTAAATACGACCACAAGCTGTTTTTCCCTTCGAACGTTTGTTCATATATCAGATTGGATTGAAACACAGAGAATGAAATGCATATGTGTGGTAATTAGAACTAAACCAACAAACATAATGTTGGACTAGGAGTTTTGCACAATACTGTACTTTGTGAGTATATGGCCATAAACCCACAGTGTGTTGTTTGTATATAAAATGTTGTATTGATAATTTTACACCAATACAATGAACCTGTAAACCAAGTATACTTGTAGAAGGACTTAAATTAGCATTACATTCGAATGCATTTGTGCACACGTGGTATTGAGTGGTGCACACAGCAGCGGCAGTGGCAGGTGTCTACATGTTCAGATCCATGGGAGGTAAATATACACTACAGGAATTAGATTAGCTTTCCTTCCCACAGCACTGCTGCTCTAAAACAAGCTGAATCTCACAGTGACGCTTTGCACAGTGGGTTAGAACAAACTAAAAAGGTGCAAAATGTGACATCTCACTAGCAATTTGCTAATTATCTTCCTAGCTTCTGTGGAAGTCAGACGAAGCCTCTTTGCTGTAGAGAGGAGAGCTCAACAACTTAGAAAACCATCACATGTCATTTTTAACGTACGGATGAACACCTATTATCGCTGGGTAACAGCTGATGATGCCTTCTGTAACTGAAACGTGGCGGCTCCAATGCCTGGAAGGTTGACTGTCACTGTGGATAATTTCTACCCTTCAGCTAAACTGATGCGATGATAAAGCATGTGGCTATTTTCTAATCTCCCCCAAGATCGTCTGCAGCTGCTTACTGAATCACTGAAACCCTCTATTTTTATCCAGAAGGTCTATTTATTTACACTCTGCATTTCTTATAAAGCCATGTTGTATGTCTGATGTCTATTGTCAGACTTCTTGGTTCTGACAAAGCAGGTCGGTTGCTCTGAAAACACAGTGCAGATACTTTTCTTTGAAGATTTTCATAGCTTCTCTCCAGCACCTGGGGACTCTGAGGCGTTCAGGGAATATTGTGGTGCTTGAGCTCAAGGCTGTGAGGAAACTGCAGCTCACGACACATCCCACAAAGTTGTAAATACTTAGAGAAGGAATGATAAAGCATTGATAAGAGTTTATGGATTCTGGTTCCTTTATTGATTCTCATTTGATTGGGGAATAAACTATGGCACTAATGGCTTTGTTTGCATTATGTCTTTAGTGTCAAATACAGGTATGCACTAACATTTTGCATTTTCATTCCAATAAAACTTATAAAGGGTTATGAAAGGGGTAGTTAAAGGAGAGATGTTAGTATAACATAAGACTAGTTATTAAACTTAAATATGTTTGAAATGTGCTTAAGTTCAGGACTGAATATAGATTGTGAAACCCTTATTATTAATTTTCCAACTGGCAAACAAGTAAATTATATAGCAATAATATCACATGTAAATTCATTCCTGATTAATAAAGACAGAAATATGAATAAATGTTTACCTCAACAAAGTCACATGAAATGCAAAGAAGAGGTGTCAATTGTAAAACCACAACTGGAGACAAAAATCATGTAGTGACAGAAGTAACATTAAAGATGAGACAAGATGAAAATGATGTTAAAGAGTTAAAAAACAGACTTTCAGAAACAGTTTGACAGTTTAATTGAAGATAAATGTAGGTCTTCTGCAAGTCATGATGTATTTTTGTAAGTTAGGGTCCTGAGGAGACGCCAGATTTCTCTTTTGGGTCTCAAGGTGAAAAAGTTTGGGACGCACTAATTTAGGACAAAAGCAACACAGAAAAGGAAACAGAGGGTATTCTGTCTGAAAATCAACCAGGGCAGGAAAAAAGAGCCTCGTCGTCATCTAAATGTCATTCTAGGACATGGAGGTTGTCTGAACAATAGTGAAAGCAGGCTGACACAGTGAAATGACGCTAAAATTAAGGAGTTTAATGTTAGCGGCTGAGACAGAGGACGCCTTCCACAGAGTCACCGCCCCCTTCTTAAGTAGCCAATCTGAGACTTCCACTGGTGCAGTTTAATTGTATGCTGTGGTTAAATGTTTCTGCATGCTGAAGGTATTTCCCCCGTTGTCGTAATAGAAGCTCTGCAACTGTTGCAAATGGCCCTAGTGTCGTCTGTACTGGTGAAATATGACCATGCTTTAAGCACTTCTGAACCAAAATACAGAGTTATTTGATGCATTTGATGATGATGACGTTGTGGAACTGTTAAGCGAGCTGACTTAGTATTCCAAGGAATTGAACTAGTGGGATTTTTGATTCTGATCCCTAATACAGGGTTCGTACATATTTTTTCAAGGTAAAATTCAAGCACTTTTCAAGAACTTTTGAGGGTCATTTTCAAATTTTTCCAGCACATCACCTTGTGCCAGGGGTAAAATACATATCTACAGGAGTACATACAGTATACTCATGATTATTATTTTCACTTTTTTCACCATATTATGCCATAAAAATCTAAAATTATGTTTCATAATGGCACAAAATTTAGAAATTAAAGGAGAGCACAAAGTTTTATCCAAAAAAAGGGGAAGCCACTTGTTCTTCAGACACATTCGCATCGAGACAAAGATTAAGATAAAAATGTACCAGGAGTCAACCTGAGAGCACCTTTTTTTGATATAAAGTCTTATTTTTCAAAATGTATCACCTCTCTGTAAGTAGCTTTGGCTAGACCTCTAACCTGGCAGAGTTAATATTAAAAATAAATAAATAAATCAATCACAGAGTTATAATTGCAAGCACTTAAACTAAAATTCAAGCACTTTCCAGACCTTGAAAACATACCATTGAAATTCAAGCATTTTCAAGGATTTCAAGCACCCGTACGAACGATGCTAATAAAACATCTGTTCAGAGTCATGCAGCACACAGATAAGTGGGTCATTAGGTTACACTTGCGTGGTGGTTTTTACATACAATGCCATTTCCAAAATTTAAGACCATCTGCTTGGTGGCACAAGCAGACAACACAGACACAAACAGATTACAGGCGTCTGTGACTCAAGTGTTATTCCAGAAATAATCAACGTGAGCACAGATTCTTAACTCCCATCATAGCCCTCTGACCATGTATCCTTTCGTCCGTGTCAGATCGCAATGACACTCGGAAGCATTTTTAAGAGCCAGCAGCAGCAAAAGGAATAATGATTTCCACAGCACACGGCGAGCCCCGGAGGCACTGGCGCATATTATAATAATAATAAGGTCTGTAATGAAAGAAGATTGAAGTAGGATTCGGTCAGTGGAGGCCAGGCAGTCATCCTACGAAAATGAAAAACCTGACGGAGTCCTGGACACTAAAAAGTTAGAGAATGCAGACATCTAAATATTAAAGCTGCAGTTCTTGATGGTGTTTTGGTGTCAATACCGAAACATTCTATAATTATCTTTGATCTAATTGTCATTCAAGTAATCTGGACCTCTGCACAAAACCTACTCTTTAACCTATCATAGGTGGTTTGAGGCAGGTAGGAGGATTAAATACTTGACTGACAGTTGTGAATAAATGATAGATAGATAGATAGATAGATAGATAGATAGATAGATAGATAGATAGATAGATAGATAGATAGATAGATAG
>JAPQRQ010000010.1:9874854-9887344 GCA_037367365.1 Apogon talboti | reverse complement strand
CATTTTCCTTGTCTTTTTTTGTTTTGACTGTTGTTTGCAGTGTTGCGGTGATTTTCCTTTATTCTTTTTACTGGGTTTTTACTGAGTTTTGACCGTGTAGCTACTTTTTGGAGTTCAACCAGGTGCCAAAAAGCAGCTGGACTAATTTAGACAAAAAGAGCCACAAAACAAAAACTACTGGGCCCAAATTCAAATACTTGTTGATGTTCAATGTGTTCCAGTTCACAGTTCATGTTCAACATCCTGAATCTCTTATTGATGTGCATTCTGAGTGCCTTATTTAGTAAAAATCTGTCAAACTTCAATCTTCTGTTTGTCTTCTCCTGTTATTCCACCCTGTTTTGACCCTAAAAGAACACAGTAAAGCAAAACCACTGAAGGAAAGGAACACTAGCACATATTCACAGCAGCTTGATGACACTGAAACAGACAACAATTCACAGCAGCACGTTTACCTGGAATCATGTCTCAGGTCTTAAAGGGTTAAACAATTAAATGTTATTGAAAACACGAGAAGCACTCAGAAGGATGATGAATTTCATTCAGTCACAGAAAAGGCATGTTCATGATCTGCACAAATGAAGGAAAGCCTTATCGGCTGAAAAAAGTAGGAAATTTACTAAAAAATGAAGAGATTTTAAAGGTTAAATGAATTCAGGGCATATTACATTAGGATAAAGAAACCACATCAACACCGCTGACACATTTTCAAGTCAACTGTTTTATTAGTTTTAACTCTGATGAGATTACCACAGAAACGGGCTTTAACAAACTCTTTAAGTACAGGTCAGATCATACTTGTTCTTAAATAAAGGGGCAGGTGCTTTAAAGACAGAATCACATTTCATAATCAGCAAAAAAGAGAAAGAAAGAAAGAAAGAAAGAAAGAAAGAAAGAAAGAAAGAAAGAAAGAAAGAAAGAAAGAAAGAAAATAATCTCTTCATTTCCCAAACTCAGTTCAGTGTTGACTCATTTTATGCTAAAATCATGTACAAAGACAATCATACCAGTTTGTATATTGAAAATATTTCCAATAATGTAACATTGCAACAGTAAAGACACAGGAGTCTGTTTTTTGTTTCACTCAGTTTAACAGAAACATCATTAATGAAGTTGAATAAACCACACATTTTTGTCATGTTAGATTTAAACCATGTTTCTCCTCAGTTTCTGTTGTCCTCCACTAAACTCCTGCTCTGATGTTTTACCAGCTCCTATCAGTATTGACATTCTGGTCACAATAGTAGACGTCGAGGGCGAGGACTGGACATTATCAAAAACAGAGCAAACAACAAGCAAATGGCAGCTTTTAGAACACACCTAGGAAACACTGAGCACCATCTGAAGAATGAAGACAAAAGAAAACTGCACTATGTCCGTTTATTTAACAGCCAAGGCATACTATTCAGTCAGTTTTAGTTTGTCTGTGGATTTTATGTTTAATAAAGAAGATAATTGGAGTTTTTCTCTTGAATTGATTAAAGTCCATGTTTTATTTGTTCTATGTAGTTTTTAAGATGTGACTTTTGGCCTCCCATCAGCAGCTTTTAATTTTATTAGTTTTACCAATGCCAGCTCAGCAAACTTTTACCCCTCTATCATTTTATTCTTAATACACCCACTGGACTTAGTGTATTTCTAAAAGGTAACAAAACAAACCAGGACACGTTGTATCAATGTCTGAGTAAAAGGAAGAGCAGCGATAAACTACTATTTAAATCACATTAAATACTAAATAAAAGCATCTAGGTCAGTATTCAAGTTTCCCTCTTATGAAACACTGGCATGAAATAATAATCATTAAAGAATGAAAATAACTCTTTAGCGGTTTTGTTATAGGTACGTGTTCATTTTTAATTGTATGTATGTATTATCTTGTTCACTGTGGTTGTATTATTTAGAACAGGCCACAGACCTGTTTTTATTGGTTCATCAGCTAGCAGAATAAAATACAACTAGTGCGTTGACCCGTGGGGATCCAAGGGTTCTTAGATGTGATCGCTTTTATGCTGTTGTGTATTTGTGCATGCTGTACCACATTTATCCAGCAGTCACCGCTAAAGCTTTATGGGCATAGCAACATGATTGTAAGGTTATTGTATTTCAAATTTACTAATATCTCCCAAAATATTGGTTCTATCAACTTGCCGCTTTCACTAGTCTCTTCCTTGACCCAAAATACATAAGTATTCCAAAAGGCAAAGGCCAGCTCTGTCCGGTTGTTCAGTTATAAAGCGGATACACATACATGCACACAGAGGCCACTTGGCTTTTAATATACACTATGATATATATGATATATATGTGAATAAATATTTATGCTTTACAGGCTTTAAATTTCAGCTCATGAATCTGACACTGAGGTTCCATGGTTGGTTTCAGACACAGACATTACATTTTCATTTGCAACTTTCAAATACACACAGATACTCAAATACATGGTGTGTTTAAGTGCTTTAAGCTAGCATTTAACCCTTTATGTGAGTTTGGCTTTAACATGCACTCATTCAACAGTGGATTTCATGGCCATTCAGACAGATTTTTTTTCCAGATTTGAGAAAAATGTCTGTTTTAGGTCTGAAAAGTTTGGGGAATATGGATTTAACCATTCCTATATTATTTATCTATACTTTACCTCACTTTTAGCAATGATTTTACCAATGGTTTATTTATTATTCATTATTTATTTTAATGCTGGTCTGAGGAACAAATTTCGTCCTTCATGTTTTTAACATGTTGAATGACAATAAAGTGACCTTGAACCTTGAACCTTGAACCTGTTGTGGATCGTTACATGACTGGAATCTGTGAAAGCAGCCTTTAAATAAGTAGAGATACATCAGTCATCTATTTTCTTGGGGATGTTGTGGATTTTAAGTCAAGCCTCTGACCAACCCTGACAACCTGAGTGTCATGTTTGAAGTATAAATATGAGTGGAGTGGTAAAATGTGTGTGTGTCTGTGTGGTGTGTGTCCACTAGGTGCCTTCCAGGCGGTGCGAGCTCTGATGATAGTGGGCGTGGTGCTCAGTGTACTCGGGGCGGTGATCTCCGTTTTCTCCCTGAAATGTCTCACCATGAACAGGATGGAGGACACGACCAAGGCCAAGATGAGCCTCACAGCGGGCATCATGTTCATAGTTGGTGGTATGACGAGAAACCACACACAGACCTTAACACTAATAAAGATCATTTTATCATGAAAAACATCTGAACTGTTTTAAGTCTCCCAGATCTGTTTCATCATATCTAAACATGAGCACAAGTTCAGTCATACAAGTTGAATTATTATTCATATAGCTACCAGAACAAATACACATAAAGAAAGAATATTTAGTGTATATCCAACTGATAGGTAGTTGTTTATCCATGTTTTGATACAGAATCAGATAGAATAAGACTTTTTTTTTCTTAAATGTGCAAAAAGTGTTAATTCTGATGATTTTTCTTATTTTTCTTGTTGGAGCTGTGTTTTGTAATGAACAGAAGACATAAAAATGAAGATGAAGGTAGTTTACAAGGCTGCTAAAGGTCCGTGGGGGGATCATCATAAAGCCTTGACCCCCCCCCCCTCGAACTTTTTTGTTCTTAAAACTGTACTCATAAAATAATGTAGACAAAATTCTCAAAGCATTGAAACAAAAAAATAAACTGTCATGTTTAATTAAGTCTTGGAGGCAGTTATTAATTATTGCATTTAATTTTTTTTTTTACAAAGCTCAGCTTTTATTTGTATATTTTGCTCTTAATGCTTTATATGTAAATCTATTTACAGTAGTAGTGGTAGTTCCATACATTAATGGGTATATATGACATGTTATTTCTTTCTACTGTGGATAGATCAGTAATTTTCCATCTTCCATTTGCCTCTTCCTCTTTCTCAGGTGTGTGTGGAATTGCAGGAGCATCGATCTATGCCAATCAGATCGTGGCCAGTTTCAGGGTCTCCACCAACATCAACTATGGAGGAGGATATGGAGGAGGAATGGGGATGGGTGGAGGAATGGGGGGAATGGGAGGAATGGGAGGAGGAATACCCACGTAAGATATTAACTTTATTATTGTGGCTGAATTTTTTAACTTGTTTCTACAGTGATAATGATGAAGTGTCGTGGTTCACTGATCTGTGTGTGTGTGTGTGTGTGTGTGTGTGTGTGTGTTTACCAGATACACATTTGGCCCTGCGCTGTTTGTTGCCTGGATAGGAGGTGGTGTCCTGATTATCGGTGGCGTCCTGAAGTCTCTGGCTTTCAGGGATATGGTGAAAGACAACAAACCAAGGTGAGTCCTGAGGAGTTACAGTGAAACAAATCACAAGGAGGTACAGATAGGGATAAAATAAAGGGATATTAACTATCTCTTTAAGTGACTTAGTGGGTCCAGAACAACCGTCTAAGAAAATATTTTCCCTTATTTGGTGTTTTGTTGATGTGTCTGTAGTGTAAAAACCTGCTGACATATAAAGCTATGAGCAGACTTAGCTGTCATTTATTCAGTCAAATGTAAGAATCCAGCCAAAATCCTGCAGAAATTATTTAATATTCATAATCATATTTTTATTAGTGCATAATTGGATGAGAATAAGAACCACTGGGCTTTCATTACCTTGGAATAAACCATTTATATTTATACAGATTCCTCAACAGTTTAATGTTCTTTGTTTTTCCGTTTTATGGTCTGTTGCATTAATGTCCATCTACTATGTGTGACTTAGTATAAAAAGCTGAGAACGGGTAAAACAAACAGGGACTTTCCACATTTCCAGCAGTCATCAACTCCACCACTAGATGTCACTAAATATCACACACTGAAAATTTTAATTCCTGGCTAACTGGATTTTCCCAGTAAAATATCGAATAAATGTAAAAATTCTTCCTGAAAAAAGTTTTCTGTTGGAATGAACTGAGCTGGATGGTTTGAAGTAGAAGCATAATCAGCTATCAGTTTTATTTTACCCAGAATTCAAAGCAGTTCTGTCATGAACTACACAGCTACATCAAATGTCTGAATCTAGGAGGAGCTGAATCCCATCAGATTTTTCCTTTAATTTGTCACCTGTGTGTAACTAAATGCCTTCAAATAATTATGGACATGTTATCATCTGTGCTGATTAACCTTCATGTCGTTTGTTTGCAGCTACCCGGGTGTCGTTTACAAACCTCAGACCAGAACCCAAACTGATCCTGGTGATCGTCATCCAGAGAAACCACAGCATTACGTGTAATTTCAACCACAGCGTTGTTTTTTGTTTTTTTTTTTTGTTTGTTTGTTTTTTACATTTGCTTTGTCTTTGCTTTGTCATTTTTAGGAGCTTTATAACTAAGCATTCACTTCTTTTTTATAATCCTGATAATGTTTTCAATTGACATATTAATGCAAGAGCAAAACAACAGGTGTAATAAGAATAATACATCTTCCACATGCAGATCTCTGTACCAGGTACTTAAACTTTTTTCTTTTTTTTTTACCTGTTTTGTCAAATCATTTTTTATTTGTATTTTGGGCAATAAATATTGATTTGCAAAGCGTATTGAGCAAGTTTTTTCCACTGAAAATATAAGTGAAATTAAATGTAGTCTTTAATATGTAAAAACTGTATTTATTTACATTTATTACATGCTTATATACAGCTTTATTACACCATAAAAATACAGTTATTCATCCAAAAAAAAATTAACTTGTTAAATATCTATCCAAAATTAGTTTGTCAAAATATTTCACTAATTTTTATTAGTGCATTAGTATAAATAGCTCATAAATAAATGAAAGGAACACATGGAAACTGTGTTTTTGCCAATTTTTACAGCCACAACTTTAATTTAGTCATCAAAGTATCATTAAATCCTACATTGTTTCAAACAGTGTAATAAAATCATAATGAAAACCTTTCATTTTAAACATTACAGTCTAATCATTAATACATGGTTAGATTTAGTCAATTGAAAAATTCAATCAGCAATTGATATAAATATTATTTGTTTTAACTTGATATTTCTTTAATCTACTTTTGGTCTATTTGATTGAGTATATCTTGTTTTTTATAATCTACGTATTAATTAATATTCTACAGTGTGATTCATAAACAATAAATGCAGTTTATCACTGGATTTTCCTGTTTTTGCATGAAATGTACAGTATAATATAAATATTTTTCAGGGATTTTAAGAAATACAACCCAAGAGAAGTTCAGATATTAGTGCTGTTCCTTATTTTATACTGAACTTTTGGTTTATAAAAGCAGGCCAACACCATCCAGGTCCTTCATCTTCACCGTCTGTCTGAGCTGCAGTACTTCTTCAAACCACTAGATGTCACTGTGTACTTTTAAACTCAGTCTGAGTCAGTCAATCCACCTGGTTCTTCACCTCAGATACTTAGACATTAAAGTGTAAAAGTACAAAGAATCACCTCAGGTCCTGTGGAAGAGCCTGTTTAATTATTTCTGAAGTGAGAACCAAAATTTACACTGAGGTATATTCTTTATTAGTCTCTGAAACACCAAACTAAAGACTGAGGCTGAGCAACTCTGGATTAATTTACTCCGTCTTCCTGCTGATTTTATCTGGACTTTTGGAAATTGTTTGGTTTTATTGTTTTATTGAATGAACATGAATCTGGACTCAAAACTTCATGTAATTCTTCATTATTTCAAACAGAATAAATCATTTTTAACAAAAAAATCAAATTTCTTAGAAATAACTGTAAACACTGATTAATATCTGATCTGACTGTATAAGATATTTGTGTATATTTCTTTTTCAGTTCATTCTTTCACAAACTGAAGACTGCATTTAAATGTTACTTGTTGAATAAAGTTCATTTAATAAAGCTTATTTTTTATGTGTTTCATTACATATGTGTATCTTACTTTTACTTTAAGTGGATAAAAGAACACACTGACAGAACAGTCACATTTTAGACGTTGTTTATTGTTGCATATTTATACCATCACCTCACTTGCTCAAAAACAGTCATCCAAAACAAATCCAGTTTCCCTTCAGAGCAGAAGCTGCAGATACACACAGACATCAGACGTCACATCCCAGGGCTGGTTTACTGTGACGTCGTCACTAACGTGAGTCTCGGCCACACATCTGCGTTTGGAGGTAAACTCAGACCTGTTTGGTCCGTCTACAAATCCATCAGTCACAATGCTGAGCGTTATAAAAAAATAATTATACAAGAATATCAGACACACAGAGGAGAAAGACACTCCCACAGACGAAACGAAACACGTCGTGATGTGCACTATGGTAGTTTTTTCAAAGCTAATGGCCATGGTTCACCATGTGTTGTATTTATAGAATGGCTTTTCACACTGTTCATTTGGTAAAATCCCCACAAGAAATTCATGAACTCCAGATACAAAAACAGTCGTATACAGCAATGATCAAACAACCATCTATCAAGGCCAAGGTGTGTACAAATTGATAAATCCCTAAAGAGTCGGTTCATTCCTATAACAAAAAAAATAACCATCTCACTTAGCTCTTAATTTTGTTTTAGTTCTGTAAGTGTTAGCTAAGGTACAGTAAATTCCCTGCAGATCTCATAAAACAGAAACTGTCCACGTGGTTGAAGATCCCAAGGACTAAGTGAGAAAACATGTTTTTTTGTTATTTTAGGTGAACCAAAAATTTAATTTTTAAAAAAAAAAGGGGGGTTGAAATTTCGAGTCTATATCCGATCTAACTTCTCACTGAGGAACTCCTCCACGCTGTCTGTGTTCCACTTGAGGATGCTGAGCTCTTCAGCGATGTTCCCGCTATCGTCCAAAAGTTTGAGCACAGGATCTGAGCCTCTGACGTACTGGAGAGACAGGAAACACAAGAGGTGTTAGGAAAGAATGTCCACACTTGACGGAGACGTTTCACTCAATTGAGAACTCAGGACCCTGTTGTTCAGAGGGCATTAATGTTCAGGCTATGGAACTGGATAAAATGTTCAAAATAGGATTCTTATATTTCTAAACACCTGCCGTAAGAGAATTAATTTGTAACCACTGAGAAAACAAGTCGTTGATAATATTCACTTTGCACAAGTTAAAACTCAAACTTCTGATAATATTTAAACCAGTTAAATTCTACCTGAAAATTCAAGACATGAAAAAAGTGACTAAAAACAGCTCAGTCTTGAGATTGACAAACACCTCACATCTAACTGTTGAGATGACAGGAGCGCCTCACCGCTACAAAAACATGATTTTATTCTGACAGTTACATTTGTCTGACAGTTTGATGTAGAGCCGACTTAAAAAAATGTGATGAAATAGAAAAAAAAAAAAAACTGGTAAGAAAAAAAAAAACCAAACATTTGTTTCATGGAGGAAATGCAGTATATAAATAAAATAAAACCCCAAAAAAGCTGTCAATACCAAAAAAAAATAATACATCTATTGTTACTTTTTTTTTTTTATCACTTGTAGGCAGAGGAACACAACACTTTCCTGACAACTGAATCAGACCTGAGATCAGCCTCCTAAAAGCTGCTCTCCCCATAAATTAACAACTCTGAATGTTCTTTGTCTTGTTCAGTACTGGGTATTTAGTCTTTTTGTGATTTAAAAGACATACTCTATATTTATATTTGTTTGTTTTCCTTGTTGTCAATCAGATGAGGAGTTTAACAAAAGTGTTTGTTTTGTTATATTCTGCTGCTTTCACCTAAACTAACTGGATATTCTACTTGTTCTTCACAGTGATAGAATCCTACGCTGTGATTAGAGCTGTAAAAATGACTAAAATTCATGGGTGGATGGATACTTATCAGATATTAAATTAATCACCAGCTACTTTGACATAAAATGAATTGATTTGATCTGACTTGAGCTTCTTAAATGTCAAAATTCTCTTATTTGTTCCTTCACCTGTGACGGTAAAAATAAAACTTTGAAAATTTCACCCTTTTATTAATCAAATATCCAATAAAACAGTTGACAGATGAAAAGGTTTTTTTACACACCAGGGTTGTATTTTTGTCATTTTCCCACCGTTATTTATGTTGTTTTCACACAGAGCGCAAAACAGGGGTGAATTTTTTAAATTAAAGGTCAATTTTTCCATGAGCTTTTGATGCAACAACAAATTGATGGGCCTGTTGATTTCCAGCCACTGTTTAGTGTTCAATGATAAAGATAATGAAGTGGAGGATGAGTGGAGCAGCACTGACAGTTTCCGTACGGCGGATATCTGATGATGAATCAATCAATTTTGCATTGTGAGGCTTTTTATCCGGACACTGGACCCAGAGGAACCGGATCAGAGTCCCAGGCTGCAGACGAGGCTCCAGGTGATGTTACAGTAAATCATTACCATTTCTGTCCAATGGGCTGACTGATCATAAGTAGTTTATCTGTCGATACTTTGCACTGTCACCGATGTGAACAGTTCTGATCCAAAACATTCCCATGTGAGTATTTTAAACTTCACTGTTTATTTGTCGGACCCCCGGTATGTAAAAATGTAAATCAACACTGAAAATAACTGTTAGTTGCAGCTTTAACTACGATGTGCTTTCACAGTTAAAGCCTGTAGTGTGTATCCATATCTGGGTCAGATCCGATCCAATGTTGAAGAACCGGTAAAGTAAGATGAAGTGTCTGATCCTGAACAGATAAACATGTGAGTCCCCAAACCCTCTGATCTAGATTAAACCCTCTGAACAACTGGGTTTCCTTTTCCCTCATGATCAACCCTAATATGTCCAATAATGAGAGACATGATGCTCTACCTTGATCTGAAGACCCTTGAACATCTTGGGCTTGTCGCTCCTGACAAAAGCTGTGGAGGAAAAAAAAAAAAAAAACGAGACAAATGTCGGTAATGAATCAGACAATTAGCCTTTCTATTTTAGTACGAAGGTCTGTTAATTAGTGACAACTGCTAAACCTCCAGAGTACGCAGCGTTAACAGCACAGGAGACAGTTGAGAGAACAGGACAGACTACAGCTGAAGTAAACAAATGACGACCATATGGCACTGAGAGGACTCCAGACGTTCTGGCCTCGTAAAAACTCCATCAACGTCACCTGACACTGAATGAACTGAATGTTACGCTGAGCGGAGATGGAGCGGAGGTCCGGACCCAGGAGGCAAGAGACAAAAGAAAAACAAAACTTCAAAGGGCTGTTTGGAAAACCAGCCCGAGGCGTTTTAGACCACCTACTGCACCACTGATCTCCATCTCTTCTAGACCTCACAGGACTTCCAAGTCCTTTAGTCCTTCCACTTTACAATACAGTTCACACATGAAGGAATTTCAGTTTCATCGCTTTTTAATCAAATTTTTCCACTTTCTTTTTAATGTCAGGTTCAATTATGGTACCTACTTTAATCACCAGTTTGTGCTTAATTTTATTCATTCATTTTATTTAGTCCTCTGGAGAGTCGTGGGGTTGCTGGAGCCTACTATCCCAGCCACCAACATGTGAAGGGAGAGGGGGGTGTAATCACAAGGATGATATATACAGACAATCAACCATTCTTGGTATTAGTTCAGTTTGTTTATTAAAGGTTAGTGATATTACAACCATAGTCAAAGGAAACACAAACACGTACCTGATTTGACCTGCAATTCTTTTTCAGTTTCATTTGTGTTGTGACTGTGGTAGTTTTTCAGGTATTACAGGTACAAGGTTGGATGGAAGAATACATGACATCAAATCAGTTTATCAAAAATGTCCTATTTTGTTCTTTGACTCACTCACTACTTTGAGCGAGTAGTGAGTCATTGTCAGTCTCCCTGGTGATGAAAACTAACACCACTGGGCCTTTGACCAACGCACCAGAGAGTGACCAGATAGATGAGAACCACTAAGAAACAACAAGAGTTAGAGCTGAAGGAAGTGACAAAGTGGTAAAAGTTAGAAGCACTGTTGTTGTTTTTCTCCACTGGACACAGCACTAAATGAAAAAAAAAAAAGAGTTTGATGCTGAAATCACAGCATTTCTCCTACATGGATGAGTATGATTAGGAGGCTTATGAAAGTATAGAGTTACAATGTGATGTTTTTGTCTTTGCAAAGTTCAGCCTTTGCTGTTCAGACTAAACTATGACAGTTCTGAGCTTGTTTGGACGAGTCCAAACAGATCTTTACTGCAGCTACTGACAACAAAAGCTGTATAGAAAACTAAGGTGTTTTGTGGTTTTACTGTGGATGTTTTCTGTCTAAACACAGAGCTAAGCTAGCAGAGCTATAATGTAAACTATCAGCTGATGCAGCATGTGGAGATTCAGAGACACCGTTTTGTTTATCGTGTGACAAAATAAACTGCCATGAGTTTTTGTTTGATGAAGAAAACTTGATTTCATAATACAGATGTGCGTAAACAATGAGCTTTATACTTTTTTCTGTGGATACATAGTGTTAATTGGTTGGTGGTTTTGGTAGAACTAAGTGTGTTCTGGTACACGACCTCCCCCTGCTGTTGAGAATTTGGGATTATCAATACTACATAGAACCCCTTTAACATAGGGTCGAAAATTAAGCCAGTTTCATCTACAATTGTATTATATTACAGTATTTAACTGCAGTTTTAACAGCATCATTTCAAAACGAAATATGAACGTCTCACCTTGGACTTGAGGGAACCTCCCCAGTTTTCATCCACACACTTCGAGGATGGCGCCGGCATAGAGCTGAGCACAAACAAACACAGAAAAGTATGAGATGGGCTTTTTTTTAATCCACATATCACTGCCCGCCCTCCACAGACAGGAGAGGCTGGAGGTAGGACGTCTGGCCCAGAGTAATTCGATTCAGACAGACTGATTCATAAACGTGTCCGGGCGACTCCTCGGGGGTCATTAAACCGTGAGTCTGTGCATATGGAGCAGCGCTGATGGATAGCAGTTTGTGCAGGGCTCACTTGTAATCAAACCCCCAGCACCAATCTACAATAAGTTAGGGGAAATTGGAGTGTCACAGCAGTATTTCAAGGCTTTGCTGCTCGTTGGTTCAGGGATGAGAGCAGTAAATGGCCTGGTTGGCTGGTTCACACAACAAATTAAATTACTCATGCAGAGCTACGACCTCGTCCTCTTGTTCTTCTTTTCTTTGCGCATTTTGTACACAGTCCTGCACTGAATAAATAGAGCTACACCTTAATGATTATTTTCTTTGTCGAGAAATTCATTATTTTCTCATTCCAAATAACAAGATGACATTCTCTAAAGTTTTGTTTGATCCCCAGCCCGTAGTTAGTTATTCAGGTCATTTTCAGGGACGAGAAATTAAACCAGAAAATTTAGAAGCAGCAATCAAAAGTTGATGATTAGTTTCATAGTTGACATCTAATGGATTAGCCTTTTTCCTTTTTTATTTATCAATTACCTGATTCCTGCCTGTATGTCTGACTAAAACCTGACACAAAAATATCTGCAGCTGAAATTAACAACTTAACAAATTAGCAAAATGGGGGGAGAGAGAGAGAGAGAGAGAGAGAGAGAGAGAGAGAGAGAGAGAGAGAGAGAGAGAGAGAGAGAGAGAGAGA
>JAPQRQ010000010.1:9860751-9874754 GCA_037367365.1 Apogon talboti | reverse complement strand
AGAGAGAGAGAGAGAGAGAGAGAGAGAGAGAGAGAGAGAGAGAGAGAGAGATCTTCTTTGGTTATTGTCTTGTGGTTTACGCTTATTTGATGAGATACTTTTATAAACCTCTTGGGTCTTTTTGTCTCACCTGCATCATTTTGATGTTTGTTTTTCTTGCTTTTCTTTCCACTGTGCATAAAGTAGATTTAAAATAAAAACTTAAAAATGAGGCAGTCATGATAATAGAGGATAAGAATGACACTTTACTTGAATCAATGTAACCATACACCAGTCCAATGGATTTAATGATGTGAATATTTTCTGATTTCCGTTATCCTCTATGACAGTGGTGGAAAAATACTGAGTGTACTGAATGTGACAAATGTGATACAGATTCTTAATGATGCACATTTTTGTTTCACATGAGTATGAAGGCCAGTGGTAATACAGCAAAGAACAACTGTTGCTTTATGTGTATCCAACACTCCCAAATGCACCCAGTAGAAGTTAGTTTTTGAGCAAGGTCACTCCAACTTCAGTTAGGAGATAACTTGTCCGTTGTTTGGGAGTAACATGTATTGTGCTTAAATACTGCTGTTTTTCTGTGTTCAGGCTCGAGTTGTGTGAGTGTTTGACAGTGGGGATTTAGTCACCCACAGGGAATACACTGAAAGTCTGTGGCTCTATGAAAACTAATCAATTTGTCCAGGAAATAATCAATAATGAAAATAATAATTTGTTACAGTTCTAAGACACATCTCCATTTCACGTCCGCATCTGTTTTAGCAGAACTAACTGTCCTCCTCCAGTGTTCTCATTCTGACCATAAACATGTAATTCTCATACAGGTAAAGCACATCATCATGAACGTTGCCACTCATCTTACCATATCTCTTAATTTTCTTATTGTATTGTTGCTTTATAAATGGAACAGAGCATCTTGTGTTTGTAAGGATGGACCACTGGTAGGTTAAAAAAAAAAAAAAAAAAAAATCGATGCAGTTTTTGCTCTTTACAGCTGCTCTAATTACTGTTGGTCGGTTGAAAGACAGGCCTTGTGTGTGACATTTATTCATTGATTTTACCAACAATACAACTAAAAGAGAAAGCATCACCGGGTCATTTAAATTCAGCTTGTGCCGTTTCAGTGAGCGTGGCATTTGCTCTCTTCTCAAGTGACATGATTAGGAAACTGCAACAAGCCTTGTGTTTAACTCGCTACGTCAATGGAGGTTCAGTTCAGCTAAATGTCAACACGGTTTTCTCTTGAATTAGACTCATGTCTGTCCTTAATAATGGTTACAGGTAGTTTAGAATTTATATTTTTCCTAAGTCTTACATGGGGACAGCTGCAGATCACGCAGACCTTAAGATTCACTCTTCTGAATAAATCCCTCCAGAATGTTTTAGTTGCCTGAAATACCTGGTTTTGTGCATTTCACATTCAGTGTTTCTCCTGTGACATTGTGGCAGGGAATTTATTGCTGTGAAAACTAAAAAAAAAAAAAAAAACAGTACACAAGTATCCGTTACAAAATTAAAATACTAAAACAAAACAATCACCATCTTGGTACTTTCCCAACCAGAAACAAGGAAATTATTGATATATGTGTCAACATTTTATTTTAAGAGTGAACAATGGCACGTTGCAGTGATTGGATAAAATTGCCCGGTCATGTAGAATTCACAGGGATGGACTGAATGTGTGTCGGTTGAGATTGGAACTTCCTGAAGGGACTGGTTAATAATGGGTCAGCTCTCTATACGCTTGTGCTCTGTAACACGTCCTGCAGCAATCACACAATATAATTTGCTGCTCACTGGAGCGTTACGGCAGTTTCAGTTACAGTATGATGGTGTATGAAAGCCATAAATTAAAACCCGTAGACTGGTTCATCTGATGTATCAGCACACACTCAGTGGTAGGACCACGCTTTAAAAGGCGTCTAAGCTGAAACAGAGGATTCTCGACGTATTGTCGTCGACTACACACCGTACAGGCTCTCTAAAGATGTTCCGTATCAGCGGCACCCAAGGGAGATGAGGTGCTTTGTAAAGAAGGCTGCATTTGTAAATGAGGAACCAAAATGCCCTCCATGCTCGGTGACTCTTACTAATGGACCAGGCTGCCATTTCTCAGAGGGTTTAATGACACGGCACCGATCTCGATTGTGAGACTGAAAAAATTCTTAAGGCAGATAATTGTTGCTGTCTGTGGGAGAAGAATGTTGCACAGTGAGACTGACATGTCTACGGGAAAAAAACTCAAACTGCAGCCGACAGGGAATCGCTCCTGTAAGTGACATTTTACTCCGAACAGTGATGAGGAAGAGGCGTAATCCTACCTCTAAGCATCTGTCTGAAACAGAGTTATCATCAAGAGGTGTAATGAGGTGTGCATGGTACTTCTCCAAGGTGCTGTTGCTGGGAAACAGTACACGCTCTGGGGGCTTTGCTTAATCACAGAAATATTACCTTGTTTTTCCACCATGACTTAAGTATTTGTTAAGAAGGACACAGCAGGGACTCGCAGTGATTACAGATTTGGAGCAACTAAGGCTGGACAATACATTTCATTTGAGTTTTTATTTTTAATCAGTGTGGAAAATTAGTAAATCATAAAAATAAAGACAAGTGATTCCTCTGGAAACCTTTCTTGTTAGATAAAAACATTACTGTCACCCAAAGACTGATGAAAATTGTGAATCATCAGCAAAACTGGAAAAGATCAAATGGAGTTTTAAGTTTTTGTCCATAGTGCCAATCTCAAAGTTCAACTACTCATTATTTACATTATTAATTTAACAGGGTTTGGTCAGGAGAAAATTCCAAAATCATGAAAAATGTCAATTAGTGTTTACAAAACCTGAGGATGGTGCTCTTACATGTCTGGTTTGGTTGCTGCTCGTAAACTGTTACCTTGAAAAAGTTGCTAATTAATTTAATGATTGATCAAGTAAACGCTGCAGCTCTTAT
The DNA here is from genome assembly GCA_037367365.1 of Apogon talboti. Classification (NCBI taxonomy): domain Eukaryota; kingdom Metazoa; phylum Chordata; class Actinopteri; order Kurtiformes; family Apogonidae; genus Apogon; species Apogon talboti. Next base: position 9,871,796 of record JAPQRQ010000010.1, on the reverse strand, counting down.
CACAGTAAGACCTCTGTACTGGTTGTAGAAAAATGTGACACTTTAACCTCATGGGGGGTTGGGAGTCTGGGTTACAGAGCCCTGAATCTGAACATCAGAGTGAGAGGCTGACAGACGGACAGACAGACGGCTGCTGACAGAGCGTGTGTGGCAGCTCAGATCTGACGAACAGCTACAGACAGTGTCAACAGACTCACTGACATAAAGGCTAAAGGCAGGTTGTTTTTAGTAGCACTTCAGATGCTGGGGAGTGTGACATTGTCAACAAACATGTCATAGTCTGACAGGAAGGTCTTCTGGGTCTCCGATACTCAGGCAGTATATGACACGAGTTCTCCGAGTATCGAGCCAAAGTGTCATCCAGTGGAACGTTACAGTCTGTGAGTCCATGAGTGGACACTGGGTTTAAGCCAGGGGTGTCAAACTTATTTAAGGTCAGGGGCCACATACAACCCAATTTGCCATCAAGCAGGCCAGACCACTAAAATCTATATCATAATACTGGAAGGTCTAAGAGCGTCTGTGTGTTTATGTATCCCTGCAATTCAGACAACTTGAGATGTTTTTAATTTGCCAATTTGGTACCTACAGTTGAGGAATAGTCCCATCTCCACATTAAATATCTTGGCAAGATGACAGGACTAATATTTTGGGAGATATTAGTAATTTTGTAACATAATGACCTCCCAATGGCCATTCACGTTGATATGGCCAGAATCATAGAATCATAGAATTGAAGTGGGTTACCTAGCAACAAAATAAACAATAGGGCCACGTCGCCATGGTGTCAAATTTTACGTGCAGAAACAGACATGCCAGCTGAGATGTTATTCAACTGAAAATGCCAGTGAATTTACCAAGAAAGCAAAGAAACTAAAGGAAAGAACTGTATCAGAGGATCTAGAACCCGTGCACTAGTCTACTATAGCTCTATTCTGCCTCAGCTTCTCATTTACACATGTCCATTACAACTTACAGATTACAGTGAATCTACAAATGCACAAAACACTAAGTAACAGGCATAATATTATTAAAATTCCACTTTTCACATTTTGGGTTATTCATATTTGTTGTTCAGGTTATTCACACTTTTTATGAAAGAATAGTTTGGAAACAATTGTAACTAATATGTAAACAATTTCATCGTGTAATTTTACTTTTTTCAGACTACAACAACCCCTGGTTTAGGTCGGTAACACCATCCTATACCATATACAGCATTTAACCCGGTTTGACCTCCTCTGTTCTCCTTGAATCACCTGTTATAAATGACATGCTCCACTCTGTGACCCAGTGCAGGCAGGTAATTACTTTCTGTTTGCCTCTGTTCTGCTGTTTGTTCCCTACCTTGCGCCCTTCCATCTGGGCCTCCTGCTGGCAGCACTGCCGGCAGTCGGGCTGGAGTTTGGTGAGGCTGAACTCCCCTAGCAGGTCACAGGAGCTGCACAGCAGGTTACTGGAGAAGCCCAGCTCCCTGCAAGCCTCCGACGACAGATCGGCACCGAAGGCCGACAGCTGTGGAGAGGAAGGAGGCGATCAGAGACAAAGAGAGACAAGAAGGCATGTTTTTAAAAGTGCAGGAGCAAGTGTGGTGGCATTAGAGCAGTGACAAGAGGTGAGTGATGGTAGAAAATCTGTTTGTTCAATCCCACATCAACAAGGACCGAACAGATCATGTTAAGCATTATCCTGAAAATAAAATCCAATTTTAATTTACAACCACAGAAAATTGCAAATAATTAGACATTTCCCAAAAGTTATAAAATCATAAAAAGGGTAATAAAACATGTTTAAATGTTTTATATATTTGCAATGAATATTAACACCTTCCCATAAAAACAGTCTCAAGGAAATTAAAATCATCCTTCTTAGGAAAATACAGTCATTGTTTTTATGCTCTGAACCTACGTTCAGGAAGATATGTGGTAGTCAGCCAGTCATGTGTGACTAAATAACTTTTAGAAATATTGGAGCTGTATTAATATAGCACAAAAAATTAACAATTTGTTGGAAGACATTAAAAAGCACATATTAAAGATAAACTTTGCATGTTGTGAATTATCCTTATCCTAGGATGTTTAATATATGATATCCTTATCTTGGATATTCAATTGGTGTAGCATATTAAACATGTACGACTTATTTACTAATGTAATGTGAAGAGCCATACATAAAAATCTCAAACACATACTTGGAAGTTGAGCGCAAGGGTTTTGCAAGGTTCAATGATCATAACATGTTTCACAAAATTTCTCTCAAGAATACTCATGGCATGAATTGGGAGGTCTGGGTTAGATGGCATGAAAACACTCACTATAAGTAAATCTCCAGTACAAGTTCTTTTGGATCTTTCATGACCGACACACAACACAGTAGACACCATAATGAACTACTCATCAACACTTGTTCTTTAATCAAATTTGCCAAATGTAAAGAGTATTGGATTAAACGTCTGAAGGAAAATAACCAGAAGATTTGATTCTGTCACTTTAAGGAGAATTAAAACACAGAACCAAATTCCAAATCTAACTTTTACTAAGAGATTTCCATGTCTTGTCAATGTGGCTGAACAACTGTTAAATTAAATGCATGTTGAAGGTTTGGCCATCCTTCAAGCTGTGAATGAATTTTACAGATGAATAAGAGCGGACCCAAAAACGTCCTGATACTTAAGACAAACAACTGGGTAATGTCATTTTTCATCCAAAATTACTTAATTTGCCAAAACTAGGATGCACTGTTTAGCTGTGTAAAAAACCTCTGTTCATTGGTATTTGCATACTTTACTTTAGTACTTCTACAGAATGTGAAAAGACCTGAATACAAGAGCTTTACATTTACATATATATTTATTTTCATTTCACTGCTCCATTAAAGAGTATGCTGCATTTTAATGCAAGTTCAGCTCATTTTAATTACTTTATATATTGTTGGGTAGTTCAATCTAAAGCAATGCATCACACTCCATTACATTCACTACTGTTATAGAACCAAACAAACTGCCTAGACACCATTAAGACTTGAGAACTATCTTTGTCATTTGATACCTTTTCATTACTTAAGGAGTAAATCTCATCAGTGTCAGTGCAAGTGACACACAACTTATAGAGATCTTTCTTGCTGATACTGTGTCACCAGACAACTTCAAGTCATGGGGAAATTGGTTAGTTATTCATACTCTACACTTACTTTTACTGGGAAAATACTGTTATGCGTCATGGAGGGCTCATGTATCATTGAGGAAAAGGAAACTGAGCTGAGGAATCAGTATCAACTTCATATGAGCTCAACATCCCGGTTTTCAGCTGGGTGATAATGCACTTTACCAGCTAATACAGGAGAGTTTCTGGAGTATATGCTTAGTTTAAGTAATCCTTTAAGGAATATTTAATCCTTTGGTTTATCACAATTTATTCATAAATCTTAGTGGTTTTCGAAGTACATCAATTGCTTCTGGGATGTAGTGGAGGAAATAAATAAAGCTGCATAAAATGGAATGCTCAAGTAGCGTAGATGCACCTCAACTTTTGACTAAAAATCGTTGAGCAGAAATAAATGTGAACTGATCAGAGCAAGGAACTGATTTTATGGTGGGACACAAGTTTGAAACACCGGAAGTCGATGATTATATCGTCTCAGTTAAAAAATATCTCCAAATTCGTCATACTGTTTGGTTTGTGAATATTAAAACAGTGTCACATTGTGGAGGAGACAAGTAAACGGCTCCGGTTTCCACCGTTTCTGGCTCGTAGTGTCTGAGGATGAGCCACGTCATTTTGAAGCTCCGGCTTCATCGGGATGCGGTTTGACAAACTGGACGTAACATCTCACAGACAACGGCTACACCGGGCTAGATTATGTTCATAATAATGTAGCACGTATGAACGGATATAATGGCCCGTTTTGGTTGGTAAAATACTCACCGTTTGTATAAGCGACAGAAGCCATAGGAGATAAACCTCTCCCGACATTTTGGAGTCTGCTTTGTTAGCGAAAAACTACTCTGAGGACCCCATTTATTTTGCGGAAGTGCTGCCCATTGCGCCTGATTGTTAATCCTTCTAGGTTTTGAATTTTTTTAAAAATTTATTCAGGGTGTATTAAGCTTTTAATATCTAAAGAAACATATTTTCTTTGAATATGAGGCAAATGTAAAGAATGTGATTTATTTTTATGTTTCAATAGTTTTGGCAAAAAGCAAGAACACATCACAAGTGTTCTTCTTTTTCTTCTGATTTTAGTTTACAAAGGTGTAAAAGTACCATTACTGCCCCCTTCTGTGTGGAAGCTAAATCAGAATGAGTCATAAAGTTGGAATAATTTTCTTTTCAGACACATTACTCTTTTTATTCCTGTTTATACACATCAGTAATCACCTTTGACGTAGCACAATGATTAAAGTGAGTCCCAGCTACACTTTAAAAATAATCAAAAATAAATAACTTAATCACAATCATTTCATGAGAAGAGGTAAAAATATTTCATTCTAACTTTATGGGTAACAGTGTATATACAGACACAGATACAGTCTGTGATGATGGTTTTTTTTTTTTTTAAATTATATGATAATTTCTTACAAAGCAAAAATCAATCCAAAATCTTACAAAGCATTACAATACAGAATAATGACAAATACACATGGAAATCTACACCATCAAACATAACTAGATGCAGGAAGAAAATCAAAGGACAAATCAAAGGAAAAGAAAAGAACAAAAAAAAAACATTATTAACATTGGACTCACTTCTAAGATATTTTAGGCTGTTCATATGTCTTCAGGTACTTCACATTTTTTTGTGAAAATTTTGTTAAATTCAATTCAGTTCATTTCAAAACCTTTATTTGTCCCCAGGGGGCATTTTAAAGGTACACGTGAGTAGCATGATTATGTGACACTTTTATACAACCAACAAAATCTAAGAAAATTAAAAGTAAAAAAAGAAAATAATAATATTTAATATACTTTGTTATATAATACTAATATTATACCATATAATAATAATAATGAGAGCAACTATGTAGAACAAATAACATGTGAATGTATGAATAAGATGGGTAATGTGGATAAAGTGCAGACCGTATATGACAGAATGTAAACATGCATTACAGGAAATTTTATATTGACAATTGTTATTGTTATTGCAGAAGTAGTAATGAATAAATAAATATAAACAACAACATTTTCACATCATTTAACTTTTTTTACACTAAACAAAGAAAAAAAATTTGGAATTGTTATTGATTATAGGTTATTATGATAGTATTATACTGGTTTAACGCACTTGAGATCAAATTGGACTGCAACCCTAACCCTAACCCTAGCCCCTGAACAAAAATTTTTTCAACATGCTTGACTGTTAATATTTTCAGTGTTATGTAGTGTCACAAATTCATCCCATGGGCCGGACTGGACCTTATTGAGGGCTTGTTTTGGTCCACGGGCCATACTTTGATACCCTTGTTATAGAATGACTATAGGCTATGCTATGACATCTTGTTTTATATCCCCATGAAATTAAAGACTTTTTCCCCTAACATCCAACTATTTGTTTCTTTTCATTGCAAAAATGCAAATTTCAATGAAACAAGTAATAATGCGTTAATATATATTCCAGAACAAGGTAATGCAGCTTCTACTTCGCTTATTTTTCTTCTTCTCTTACATGTTATTGAGCTGTTGTCCTGTTTTAGGGAGAAACGACGCCCTCTGCCAGTGAATATTGAGTACTGCAGGTAAAAACCGTCCAATCCGGTGAGAGCAGACAGTGATTGTCGACGAATAGAAAGGCTGGTCTCGGTGTTGGACTGTGTATACGTCCAATGGTCTGAGTGGTAGTATCAGTGTGTCTGTGGTGCGGAGGTGAGCGCACTGGATGGGACAGGACAGCGGCTGCATGGGGGGACAGCCAGCGAGGACGAACCGGTACCGGAGAGCCTGACCGAGCCCTGCGGATGGGATCGGACTAAAGACGGACACGAGCAGAGCATGAACACGGAGCTGTGGAGGTAACAGAGGACCTGAACACTGGGACAGATCCACGCACAGACAGAGGGCCATGCACACACACTCTGCCGCTTTGTAATCACCGTCGTCGCTCCTGTGTGTGTGTGTGTGTGTGTATGTGTGTGTTTCAGCCTCCCCTCCTCCTCCTCCTCCTCCTCCTCCTCCTCTGAGCATGGACTGACCAAACCCCTTCTCTGGATGATTTGATGGGGCTACTCAGAGTCATGATGCCGCCCAAGTTGCAGCTTCTGGCGCTGCTGGCGTTCGCAGTGGCCATGTTCTTCCTGGAGAACCAGATCCAGAAGCTGGAGGAGTCCCGGGGAAAGCTGGGTAAGTTTGGCACATCCACGTCCTGTCACATCCACAGTGTGCGCGTGAGGTCTTTTCTACACATCAGTGCATCACCATTGTTGTGCATTTGGGTCAATATGAGGAGGAGTGAGTAGGGTTTCTTTCTCCACACATGCTTCTTCATGTTTTGGCTCAGATGATGGAGCTGCAGGAGGAGATGGAGATGTTCTGTTGAACTTTGCTTGAATGGAAGAATAAAATGTAATGGGAATTGGTAGAAATTTATGGTTGAAGATGTGTTTCTGAGTTTTTTGAGTTGTTGGCATGAAAAAATAGCAATCTGAAGGTTTGCCTATGGCTCTTTTGGGGCTGCGTTTGCATTTTTATGATGTTTCACAGACTCAGATCTTCCAGGTCTGCAACTGGGGCTGGGTCCTAACATGGATGTGACATAAATTCAGCAAATAAAGAGTTGTGTTTATAGATCAGGGGTGTCAGAGTCATTTTAGTTGAGGGGCCACATACAGCCCAATGTGATCTCAAGTATGTCAGACCAGTATCATAATTAGTAAAATAAAAGTATAATAACCGACAAATAATGACAACTCCAAAAATCTGCATTTGTTTTAGTGTGAACAAAGTAAATTTACATGATTAAAAAGTGAATAACTTGAACAACCATGTGCAACCTGAAATTTCTTAAGAAAAATAAGTGCAATTTCAACAATACTGTGTATCAGTTTATTGTTAACACAACTTATAGATCACAGTGGATCTACAAATGCACAAAACATGTAGTAATATGTCTTTTGGAATATGTCTAATTATGTAGTAGCATGAAACATAATATCGTTGAAAATGCATTTCATTTTCTTAAGACATTTCAGGATGTCCATGTTTGTTCAGATTATTCACATTTTATTGTGAAAGGATATTTTGGAAGATCTTAATATTTTCACAATGTAATTTTACTTTTTTCACATTAAACCAAGGAGAAAATTTGGCATTGACGTTATTTATAAGTAATTATTATGATATTATTTTACTTGAGATCACATTGGGCTGTATGTGGCCGTTGAACTCAAATGACTTTGACATCCTTGACTATAGTTTTTGCATTTCACAAATTCATCCTACAGACCGAATTAGACCCTTTGGGGGGCTGGTTTTGGCCCACGGGCCGTATGTTTCACACCCCTGTTATAGAGTGACTACAGTATATGGAAAGGCCCATTTGTAATTGAATTATATCCTGAGGAAAATAAAGAGTTTTTTCTCATTTCTAATAATTTTTTTCCTTTTTAATTAAAAAAAAGTCAAAGTTCAATGAAGCAAGTAATAAAGCGTTAATATAGAAATTAGAAAAAGGTAAATAGGACGCGCATCTACAGCAAACAAAATACATGCTTTGACAGAACACATAATAGCAGCACAACCGGTTTTCTTTCCCATGTTAGACCATGTCCATGTGACAGACCTTTGAGATACCAGGGCTTTGATATTGTCCGTCACCTCTTCAGCATCGCCTCCATTTGTATTCACTCTCCTCCGTGTTTATTTATTCTTCCTTCATAACAATTTCCTGTCTTCATCCCTTCCACATGGAGACGTCCAAGTAGCACATATCGCTCCCCAGAGTGTCATTTACACCTCAGTGTAATAAATTCTATGAAATAATAGATGCTTTTCTATGCTGCACAATACATATCGTCTTATTACACAGTCTAAGCTGCTCTGATTCTTTAATAAGTCACTTAGAACATATCAGTGCAGATTGTCAGGGGTGATTAAACTGTCAAGTCATTTTTAAAGCCAATTTTCTCCTCAAATGTGACAATTTTAATTATAATAATCACACACTGGCCACTTTATTAGGTACACCTGTTCTACCTTGTAAAGCCATCTGCTTAACATGTGTTACCACTTCTGTAACCAGTAGTTGTTTGAGTTACTGTTGCCTTTTGTATTAGTTAAAACCAGTCTCTTTTGACCCCTAGAACTGCCTGTCACTGGATATTCTCTGTTTTTTGACCATTTTGTGTAAACCATAGAGATGAAGATCAGCAGTTTCTGAAATACTCAGACTGTGACACGTTCAAAGTCACTTAAATCGCCTTCTGTCTCTAAATGGAAGCTTGGTTAAAACTTCAGCAGATCATCTCGGCCATGTCCACATAGCATTTATTTAGATATTTGCGTTAACATGCAGTCAATCAGGTATACCTAATAAAATGGCCAGTGATGGTACAATCATTTTTTTGTACCATTTAATCATCAAGAGGGTTGGGGGGGGGGGGCTGGATCCTGTCCCAGCTATGATCGGTGAAGATGAATATTCATTCACTCTTACATTCAGACCTACAGGCGATTTAAGTTGTACATTGACTGTTATCAATGGAAATATAACACACCCATTATCAGTGTTACTAGTCGTAGCTGTGTCTTATAAGTCTGTAATAATAACCTTAGACTGACTGTGCCTTGTGTCAGTTAACGTCTGTTACTCGAACCAGCAGCACTAGTCATCCAACCATTGACATAATATTGTTTTTTTTGTATGATTTCCAGTAGCATAATATATCACAATTAAAATTCAATCTGTCATGGGACTTTTCCAGGGCTCTTTACAGCATCGGGGAACAGCTGATTGATTAATCGACCCAATGCTCTGCAGATTGATCAATAATGAAAATAAAAGATTTAGCACTGACTTTACCGTCCACACCCAGGCTTAATACATCAACAACAAGGGTGGGCTTTTGTCACGGTGCGTGTAATTTATATCACGGCAAAAGCAGCAGTAATTATTTCTATATTTTGACCTTGCCTGCAAACAGTACCTGTTTAGAATTACCATTCACTTTTCTGTGTGTTAAGTTAATACATCTGTGCTGTGAGGAAGAACAAAATGTTAAAGATTTAGCTGCAAAGAATGCGATTTGCTACACAATGATGTCAACATGAGCTTAATATGAACCAATGCATTGCACAGTACTCGTCAGCCATGTCATTTTCACTTATTTCCGGTAATTAGACGTCTGTGTCGACCTGTTTCAATGCTCGACTGACATCTCTATTATTTGTTTAGTTGCACCTGTTCTGGTGACACAACATAGACGCTCCATTGTGCTTCTGAGAGTTCATGGTTGATGTTTTAATCAGCCACAATAAAGGCAAACACCTGCACGCAAGGCCGTAAAAATACACAGTATCTGAAATCTAACAGCAGAGACTTCGACGTGTCAGGACTGATTTCTCGTTTCCATTAAACGTCCGTCTTACACCTGTGCTTTTTTTTGCTGCTGTAACACAACAAAATGTCTGCTGTAAAGAAAAGTGTCGGGCTCCTACGCTCATCAAAAGATCCACGAGGAAGTGTTGACCCCTGAGGTACTCTGCACCCACAGGATGTCTGCACCGCTCTGCTGTTCTTTAAAAAGCTCTACAGCGGAGGCACCACCGAGATAATCCTGCAATGTCCCAGATCTGTACTGGGACTGAGCCCCTGATGGGAGCTCGCAATGGGATTTGAATGCAGCTCCGGCCATGTTTCAATCAGAAGGAAGAGTTTGGTAAAAGGGGGGGGGGGGCATTGGCAGCAGGGCGGCGTCCCTCTGAATGCAGAATGGTACTAAAAATATTTAAGTAAGAGCACTGTGAAAACCATGAGCCACCGATCCTCTCATGGGATTCGAGCTCTGGTTTGTGCGCTGCATTTATTTCCTCCTCCTTCCATCTCACCACAATTAAATGGAATCTATGACAATTAAGAAATGATTTAAGAGACTCAGCATGTCCTTAAAACCGTATAAGACCTAAACAGTCGCCAGCAAACTGAAGGCATCCTCTGATCTAAGATGGTTAATAACTTCTGGACTACTAATCCTGTCAATACATTGGAATAATTCAGGTAAAATGCAGGTTCAGCATCTGATGTGTTGTAGACGCTTGTTATTTTGTTCAATCAACAATTAATTTAGCTGAAAAAGCCATTTTTATTTACATTTTTCTCTATTTTGATGTAACAACCTTTGAATTTTTTATGAGTTTTTATGAACATCTGCGTGGTCAGTAATTAAACATCTGATTAAACATCATCACATCTACAAAAAGCTGCACCCCCACAGTGCACAAACCAAATCTTTAGTATCATTAAATATTTAATAGCAAAAATTGACATCGGTTCTTGTTTATTTTTTATTTTTTCTTTGACTTGTTCCAATTATTTCTAGCATTAACACCGTTTTTTGTTTTTTTTTGGTGGTTTAGGAGGTGCAGAGGCGTGTTAAACTACCTAAACATGAAAAAGCAACTTTATATTCAGACTCCTGATTAAGCGTTTAGTGATAATCTGTTTTTTTTACAATCTACCTCATCTGATCTTTGGGCTCAGACTTCAGTCAGTAGAGTCTCCAACCACTGCATTAATATTTTGCATTCTGACAACTTTATTACTAAATTTACAAGACACTACGCTTTGATATGTCTAAAACCTTCTTTAGTTTAAAGTGTATGTATTCAGGGTCATCTTTAATGCTGTCAGGATCGTTTTGCTGAAGGCGAAGATTTCTCTGATATCTGAGTCAATGCCCACAAGCAGAATCTGTAACATTACAAATATTTTGCAGCCAGTCAGTATCTGTTATGCAACCTTTATACAGGGTGACACAATAAAAACGGGAACTTTTTAACAATCCAATAAAACCAAGAGTGATGGAAGAAAAATATTTTATTCATAGTAATTGAAAC
>JAPQRQ010000010.1:9837239-9858890 GCA_037367365.1 Apogon talboti | reverse complement strand
ATATTTTTCTTCCATCACTCTTGGTTTTATTGGATTGTTAAAAAGTTCCCGTTTTTTTGTGTCACCCTGTATTTGAGCGCTTGGAACAGTCACTGCGCATACAGAATGGCCTCATCCACACTAATTTGTTTTAATTCTCAAAATTTTTGCTCCATATCTTAAACTCCATAAAACACTTTTGCTGATCTGGTTTTAGTTTTGAAACTCACAATTACAGCTGCTACAACAACAGTCGACGATAGAAGTGTTGGCAGTGACACAAGCGTTGTTTTTGCAAGTTTTTCCGACTTCTCCGTGGGTTTCTGAGGTACACTGAACAAGCTTTTTATAAGTTTCAGAGGCTTTTATATGCTAAAATATCACATCCATCCAAAAAAGTCCATTTGTATCACTGCGAAAATACCACAAATGTAGAGTCTCCAAACTAAAACAAGGTCAGCTGGGGTTGTGTGGTAACGTAGATGGGTGTTGACACAGGCTTTTAGAACTTTTCGACCTCAGTAGTTTTTAAATTGAAAAAAAAAAAAACACCACCACTGTGAATGTGAAATGTTTTCCTCCATGTCCTTAAAAACTCCAGCAGTAAAGTACTCTTATCTCTGAAGCCATGTTAGCCAATCACAGCAGCAGCCCTAGTGACCTCTGTTCCGTATTGACTCCCCTGTTGCTCAAAGAAACTGCATATTTTTTAGAAAACATGTAAAAAAAAGTCAAGTTAGAAAGGTTGGTAGCCGTACCATTTTGACCAAAAATCACCTCATGCACAAAGGAAATAACAAAACAACCCATTCCACATAGAATCACTGCAAACGTCTTTGCTGTTGTGGAATATTAGTAGATTTTGCATGTTTTGCTCTGTTTTCAAAAGCCAAAATGTGTAGGTAAAGCTGTGTTTTTGGAGATTCAGAACAGTATTTACATATTCAGACATTCTTAATTTTCAGTGGAGGAGGTAAAAGTGAAGATATTTTGACCATTTTTAATCAAATCATTGAACTTACCATATCAGTTACAAATTGCTATTGACACTGGGGTTAACTTTGCTCATCCTCTAAGGCAGGGGTGTCAATCTCATTGTATTTCAGGGGCCACATGTAGCCCGATTTGACTCCAAGTGAGCCGGACCAGTAAAATAATAGCCTAATAATCTATAAATAATGACAACTCCAAATTTGTTTGTTTTAGTGCAAAAAAAAAGTAAACTTACAGTGTGAAAATGCTTACATTTCCAAACTACCCTTTCACAAAAGATGTGAATTACCTGAACAACCATGAAAAAAAATTACATTTGTAAATAAACAAGTGCAGTTTTAACAATATTAGGGCTCAGCGAATCATTTACATTTACAACTTACAGATCACAGTGGATCTACAAAGGTGCAAGACATTTAGTAACAGGCATCTGGGACTGAAATATATAGCATTAAACTTCATGATCAAAAGAACTCGTCCAGACTCAGTGACACCATTGACGGTTAATGGCTTTTGTGTATAGGCCGTATATTTGACACCCCTAAGGCAAATTCACATCTTCTTTACCTCTTACAAAAGCAGTGAGTACATTATTTACAGCGCAGTCATAGTCATATACAATGCAGAGTATTTTTATTAGGTTGTATATAACGACTGTTGGAGATCTTTGGTTGAGGTGTGAAAGATGAAGCTCCAATGGAAAGTTTCCAGGCGATTTTGTAACTTAATCTTGACAGTTAAGTGCCTCAAATGTTGCTTAATTTGAAAAGGTATCCCGGCTGAGTTTTCACATGTTGGAACAATCTGGAGTCCTGAGGGGATAGACGGCTATATTGGCCCGTGACATGGTTTACCGCCTCTGTAAAGGGCTATACTTTACACTCTGTGAAAATCCAAACTCTCCTGGGCCGCACACACACACACGCACAAAACAAAAATATACACACTCTGGCGATGCTGAAACAGAACCTGAGAGGCCTGTCCCCCCGACTGCCCACCATCACGAGAATCTGTTGACTTGGCAAAAAGCGCTGTGATGGATGACTGGGCTGAGCAGACGTCTGTATACTGGAGCTCGGAATTATGTGCTGCATAGCCAAATAGTTCTGACGGAGGCTCACACACACTGGCACGGCGCTGACAGACAGCCACGGGGCCGGTCGCATTACCAGGTACGCCTGCTGCACGTCCATCTGTGCAACAATAAAAGCACAACACGAGGACAGGTGGTGTCCGAAGCGGATCTAACGCAGAGGATAAGTTTTATGTGATAATTAGGAGAGAGGAAACTCATGGAAGTGTCTGTCTCTGAGTTGTAATAGTGGACACAAAAAAAAAACAGAACAAAAAAAAAAAAAGAAGACTCAGGCTAAAACAGGCACGAAGAATATTTTAATGAATGTCCAAAATGTAACAGTGATGTGTGGTTGGGTGAAGCTGGCGTTGGAGTTTGTGTTGAGCTGGAAGCCGGTTGTCTATTGGTGTTAACAGATGTGACTTCTAGGCTAATGCTAGTTAATGTTGTTACTGCAGATGAGCTCAAAGGAAGCAGGGAAGAAGTGGAAAACAGGGGAACTTTTGTTAACGATCAGTCCAACAGAGTGGAGAAATGACGTTGCAGCTACAGGAAGATGCTACAAACTTTAGCTTTTAACTCTTTAAGTATTTGAGAGTAACAGTGATTACAGGAAAAGGCATAACTGGACTTTTACAGATCCGTGTTCAGTTCTAAAATGTGGGACATTATCTCTGTTGCTGTTGCGTGGGAACATTAAATTAGTGTCGTTTCTTGTTCATATAAGTTCAAATGTAAGGATCCTCGTGTAAAAGTCAGCATAAAATATTGCAGACAGTACTGCTTTTTTTTCAAGGCACATTATGATCCCTTCACACATTATAAATTAAAAAAAGAACACGTGGATTTCCTCTCAAATATTATATGATGCTTTTTAAATGAAATGAAACAGATGAAACAGTGACAGGCAAAATAAGCTTCATTTTTCCCCTTGATTTACATTGTTCATAGCGTCTTAGAAAAATGGATTTGCACTAAAATGGAACTTGAATTAAATGTTTTTGATTGCTTTTATGTTTGATGTTCTTCAATTCTACTTCCACCAGCTTCTATAATCAAGGCTTTGAAAAACGACATAATGAAATTGCAGTTAAAAATCATACATTTTCGCCTTTCTCCATTATATAATGTATATATAACTGTCAATATGTGATAGTTTTGGTTTTGTTAATTAAACTAAAACTGCTACTAATTAAACAGAAAACACCCACAAACAAAGTGAAAACAGGCGGCACACCAAAACCCACCTGAAAGAGTAAATAACCCAACTGTCCTGTTCCAAACATCACCTTCCTGTTCCTGGTTTTCTCATGTTCATAATTAACTTAACGCGTGTAGGAATAGGCTGCACCGTCTCCTCTCAGCGTGGGATCCTATCGGCTGACACACAGGTTGAATCATTTCCCCCATTAGACGCCTCCCGCAGGGCAGACAAGCTGTGATTTGCTTCCAAGCTAATCGTTGTCCCAAGGTTTCACTGAGGAGTCTCCTGCATTACAATCATGCCGCGATGCAGCTGTGTGTCCTGCTGTGGGCCTAATCCATTATTCTGACAGTATTTTCTCTCACCGCCTCTGCTGCCGGCTGGGTCAACAGTAACACACACCTGACTGTGCAGGGACGGATGGATGGAAATGAAGTTTCTTTATTAAAGAGCCACGAGCGCCATTCAAGGCCACTTTCCTGCGTCAGGGCTGCCATTAGCTGCTGCTCCTCCGCTCAGATGCTCACCTTGAAGATATTTATGTTGCTTTATCCTGACGTCTGAGTCGTAACGTATCAATGGTTTCAGCCTGAATCCGATTAAACAATTTGAGTGATTGAGTTTGTCAAAGTGAAGTCGATCCAGACACATTTTCAACATGGTGGGAGGAAAGATGAGCTTTTTCAGAGCAAAGTGGTTGAAAAGAAGTGCAAGTATGTAAAGAATCTTCCACTGACACATATGAACAGTTATAAAAAAAGTAAAAATATCCGTATGTTTATTAGAACTTGAATTAATTAATCTTAATTACAACCATAACTCAGAAAAACAGAAAATGCTCATAAAAATACTCGTTTTTTTTAAATTTCCAGTGGCTGGTTTTTTTAATGCAAACACTGAATGTTCTATAAATGCCACGTATAAGTGATTTAAGAGGATTTTTAGCAGTTCAGTATGATATTAAATACTTAAAATAGGGCAAGAGGTGTAGTCTTGTATTGTGTTAATCATGCTAATTACACAAAACTCAGAAAATTGGAAAATGCGCATAAAAATAGTGGTTTGCTAAATTTCCGATGATTTGTTTTCAATTGCAAACAGCGTAAAGATAATCTGTTTAATGCTTTGTCTGATCAACTTCATTTTATTGGTAAATGTATATCCATTCATGGCGTTTAGGCTGCGACAACTTCATAAAAAGCTGGGACAGAGGTCAACTCTTAGTGGCAACTTCCAAGCGTTTATTTATAGTCACTTTTCTTTTCCATAATATCCTCTGAATTCAATTGTCAGTGAAAAGCAGGAGTTTTCCTATATTTAATTTACTGAAAATGTAGATGTTCATAAAAGCTGAGAGTAAATTCAGTAGTTATTATATCAAAACAGTGAACTAAAGAAAGTAAAATATATTATTAACTGAACATTAAAACAAGCATCTACAAACACTGTCGTTTGTGAAACTACATGACTTTTACTGGTGAATCGATGTTACAGATGATACTGTGTTTGCATGTTCGCTACAGACACTCAGAATATCCAAATGGGTCAAATCTGATGATAATGAAAAGCTGAGAAACTGCATTTAACATGTATTGATAGGATTATTCGGTCAGAACATGTTAGATCAGTAGATGCTTTTGGTCACCAGTGACTGTTTCGATCTGCACTGAATGAAAAACCATCATGTATCTAGAGCTGATACAACCACATAGACTCAGGATTTCTGCAGCCCAGTTACATCCACAGATATTTTAACTGTGTTAAGAAACGCTGTCCACTTCTGTAATGGGTTATCACACAAGGAAATTCAACACAAATATCCAATAAATGTCTCGCAAAACTGATTTTTATCAGATTTCATCAAGCGAATTGAAGCCCTTGTCTATCTGATGGAGTTATTTGACAGGTGATTGACAGCTGTAATGACCAATCATCATCAGATGCAGGGGAGGAAGCCAATCAGGCAGCTGTCACATCTAAAGCACAGCACGAACGTCAAGACTTCTATAGCCTCTGACATTTTTCTGAGCATTGCAAATGGACTTGTCGGTTGATACCAGATTTCATTACCTAAGGAGTAAATCTCAGTGTGCTTGTTGCTAACACAAACAGCTTTTATACATCTCTGTGAATTGAATTATGTTGTTATTCCTTTAGGTTGTGAAACCGCTTTGTGTGGAAAATGACGGGTAGCTGAAACATAAAGCCAATGAATTGAAAAAGACAGTTAAAGTTAAACCACGGTGTAGTTTTATATGTTATATGGCAGCTTTGAGTGGAAGAAAATACAGAGTAACTGGAAAAAAAGTAAAGATTTATATTTTTGTTATGTTATAATGTAGCTGTTAAAATGGAGGTCGGTGTCGAAAAAAGTACTGTTGACAAACCATGGTATGGGATCAATATTGAGGATTTTTGAGGCGGTACTATCCTGATTATGTCTCCTACACCCTTTGATAACCACAAAAAAATTCCAACACAAATATTTCCATATTTGCATCCATTTTTAGCCATGACCATGGTCTGCTCCAACACATCCCAAAGATTCTCACTTTGGTTCAGGTCTGGACTCCACCATTCTTTCATAATCTGATCTGGATGAATCCTGGTCCAGCTGAACCAACCCCAGATCATAACACTGCCCCCACAGGCTTGTACTGTAGGCACTAGGCATGATGGGTAATCACTTCATCCATTACTCTAGAACAGGGTCAATCTGGACTCATCAGACCACATGACCTTTTCCCATTGAAACCCAATCTAATCTTTATTCTCTCTATTAAACCGACAATTGTTTAAGAAATAAGAAGCTTCTCACTTCATCACTTAGAGTTAAAACATATTAATCACTGCACTAATTATCAAATGGAAGGATCTGAAATAGTTGCTTTGTTACTTTTTTGGGTCATTTTGTGCATTTTAGGAGTTTTAATATTTTAATTATACAATTTAAGTGAATGACATTTATCACATTGAAACAGTACAATAATGATACTTGATCTAACAAATACCTATAGTTACAGTGAATGCACATTTATTGATTATATTGTTATGTCACACCTGCAATTTAACTTTTTTTGGAGGTATTGAAAAGAAAAAAAGAGAACAGTGGCAAACTCTTTTAATAGATTTGTCTTCCACAATAATAATAACATAATATTTATCCACGTAATAAAAATATATAGTGTCATAATGATACGCCTGCATTTATCAGTGATAGAACTTCACAGAACACTTGATATACGGGGATATTTTCTGTAAAACCTTCATCAGAGTTTTGTTGAGAGCAGGAGATGGCTCCGTCATAATTCTCTGTGCAGTAAAAATCCAGGCCTTTCACATCCCGGTATCTCTATTCTCCGAAATCTAGCTCTAACAACAATCCTATAAACACAGCAGCGCCAGTGTTTTGGCTTCACTTTTCCATTGCAGCACAAAATGGCATCTTCTTCATCTCTAACTTGATACTCAGACCATTTTGTATCAGTAGATCTTTACGTCAGACAAATAACATGACACTGATGAAAACTTGCGATATTAACGCCACCAGCGAGTGGTGAAACATGGGAAATATTTTGGATAAATGGATAAAAGCCTCATCTACAGTCAATATTGGCTCTGAAACAACACTTTTCCTCTGACTCCTGCCTTTTCTGGCTAAAGGCATGTTCATTACACAGTTGAGTGCATCATTATTTGTGGAACATCTGTCTTCACTACCTGCTTTTATAGACACTCTACTTTTTTTTTTTTTTTTTCCCCTGGGGAGAAGATTCCTAGATATGCACAAAAGCTGAGTTTTTTTTGTCTTGGTTGCTCAGTTTTTATGCAGCTCCTGTATCGTGTCGAGTATCTGGGACCAGTCTGACGATAGGTGGAAGGTTAATTTCAGGGAGGACTCGCGGTACATTGAAAGCTGCACGAATAGAAACGTAGGTAGCTTATAAAACTGTCACCTCATGGCCTTTGTAATGGCAGAAAACAACCTCTTCACCTCTTTGCCCTGCAGGTCCTGGGAGGATTTTGTGTCACCCCAGCATGACAGATACTCAGGGCTGTTTTTTTTCCCGTCTTTTTCTCCCTGATTTGTAGAGTTTATCTGCTGGCCCTCATTCAGCCTGATTAAAGGAATTCAATTTCCATCTGTTACATGGTGATATTTAGTTCCAGACACAGGCGGCTCTGTGATGAGCTCTGAGAGGGAGAAGAGATGCCGTTGAATGCACAAGATGGAAGGGATGCATGCACTCATTGTCCAAGTGTTTGCAGAGCTGACGCAAGACTTGAAGCATTCATTTGTCGTCGCAGCAGCTTCTCCCGGGCTTGTGTTTGAGTTGCGTTAGACTTTGATTGTCATGCCAAGCACTCGCGGCCACAAGCCCACCCCTCACGCGTCGCCCGGGGAGCTGGTCATGAATTGACTCTTTAAAGTCTACGCAAAGGGAATACAGACATTTGTCTCGAAACATGTTAGAGAATTACTGTGAAGACTATGAACTTCCTGCCTGAAAAACATCTTATCTTCAGAAGTCGTGGCCCCAAATTGAAACGACCACAAGCTACTCTCCCGATGGCATCTACTACTGTATTTTTATAGTTTTGAGAGACCCTCATAATACTGACCTCAGGCATGAACCTCTCATACAAACAGATTTGTTCTTAAATGCCACATAATAAGTGATCTAAGGGGATTTATAGCAATTTAATACGATATTTAATACTTAAAATGGGGCAAAGGTTGCAGCCTTATTACACTCCACTCAGAAAAATGGAAAATGCACAGAAAAACAGTGTTCGACTAGTTTTTCACACAGTATAAAGATAATATAGTTAATGTTTTGTTCAGTCAGCTTAATTTTATTTGTAAATGTACATCCATCCCTAATATTTAGGCAACAATTTCATAAAAAGTTTAATAGTAATGAATTAACCGCTAACTATTTTTGTGGCAATTTTCAAATGAACTTTTCTTTACATTTTCACTTTTCCTTAGTGATTTATCACCATTTGTAATCATTACCCTCTGTATTTTGCATTTGTCATTGAATATCAGGGAATTTCCTATATGAAAATGTAAAAAAAAAAAGAAAAAATAGGGCTAAAAATTGTTCAGTGGCACGCAGCGTCTTTTTGAAAATAATAGGCCTATTATATATTATACATATGTGTCTATATAAGTCTAATGCGATGGTGATGATTTTTTTACCAGCAGAAGTGCTGGCTTAGAGTGAATTGAGTGGGAAAAATAACTTTGTCTGCAAAATATATTTACTGAACATAGAAAGATGAGTCCAGCTACATGAGTTTTACTCAAGATGATGGTGTTGTCATGTTCACTATGTAGCCTCTGAACGTTCAAATGGGTTATTTCTAATGCTGCTGAAAAGCAGAGAAACTGTATTTTACCTGAATTATTTACATATATTGATATATTTAGTGGATCAAAAGTTATTAAACATTTTAGATCAGTAGATGCTTTTGGTCATTGGTGACTGTTTAAGTCTTTGAGGCTTAAAAATTTGATGGAATCTGAAACACTGCACTTCAATGGCACTGAATCTAGAACAATCATTCATTTTGAGCTGATAGAACCACATAGGCTGAGGAGTTCTGTCGCAAAACCTTCAAGTTTATCAATACGTAGTTATATCCACAAGTATTTGAACTGTGTCGAGAACCGCTGTTGACTTTTGTAATGGAGCGTCACTCAACAGAAACAGCAGAGGGAAATTCAACACACATGTCCAGTAAAGATCTAACAAAGCTGATTCACGTTGAAGCTGTAGCACAGCTAGCATTTATTATGTTCACTCAAGTCCTTTCAACAGTTTTATGAAGTTAAAAGCATTTGCTGATATGAGAGACTCTTACAAGCCCATTGTTAAATTAACATAAAATAGAATTAAAATAAGAATGTTCCTGCATGAGGAGCATTCATAAGACATCACGGGTTCTCAAAGCCACATTACTTGCATTTATTTGGAGGTTTTTATCCAGCCTTCATCCTGTCACAGACGAGCGTCTGAGCCGGGTTTGAAATGTAAGTTTATTTATGATCTAAGAGCCTACCTGGTTTCCTTTTACTCCTACGCATTAGTCAAGTGTGTAACAGAGCCATCAGATCGCCTCATCTGTGACTCACTCACAGCGACGCAACACCAAACGGTGGCTTCCTTTCAGGCTAATTGGTGACACACCGGCAGCTCTCAACTAGACCGAACCGCTTTATTTCCATACACCCATGTCCAAACCTCAGCCGCTCTCGAGTGCAACCCCCCATCTCTTCTTCACTTCGTCTTTAACTGCACTCAGATTCCCTTTGAACTCTCCCTGACACCCCTCATACCTGTTTTTAGCTTCCCTGAGGGGTATAATGGGTGTATGAGTCATTTGCTTTCACTCTGCACATGGGCATCTGCTGCTGTAAGCAGCCAGCAGCGTCTACTGCCTGGACCTGCTCAGTCACTCTCTGAAACATGCCATTTGAGCGACTAATGGAGGAGAGACTGGAGATGAGTGTAGGTGTGGGGGATGGATTTGTTGTGGGAGTTGAGGAGGCGCTGCGTTAATGGTCATACTGGGCTTCTGCTGCATTGTTAGGAGCAGGCTTTGATTGGGCTGAGGATTTATGGCCCCTGGCACGTACTTCGTCTGACAGAAAGTGTGTTCCTGCAAAGTGGGGCGCGGTAGCAACCGGAGCCAGAGTGGCATTCGCTGCTGCTGCTGTAGCAGGATGACAGACAGGCTAATCGGTGTGTTATGGACGGTTTCACACCCTGGATGTAATTGGAGGCCGTTCTAGGAGATCAGCCCGCACCAGTACCACCCATCACTACGCTCAGCTCCCGCCCGTTCATACAGACACACTGTTTTTTCCTCTTTCTGTCTCCCTCTGTTCGTACTGCACTCCTGAGCAGAAGTGTCAGTTTACTCAACTCTGAGAGCGTCAAATATCATGTGGCACCAAAACCCTGCAGATGTCCTCGTGTTGACTGCAGCAGTGTAGAGTACAGGGTTCGTAGGGGTACTTGAAATCCTTGAAAATGCTTGGATTTCAGTGTTTTGTTTTCAAGGTCTGGTTTCAAGTGCTTGCAATTATAACCAAAGCTACTTACAGAGAGGTGATACATTTTGAAAAATAGAACTTGTCAAAAAAGAAAATTAGCAGGTGTTCTCAGGTTGCCTCCAGGTACATTTTTATCTTAATCTTTGGCTCGGTGTGAGTTTGTCTGAAGAACACCAAGTGGCTTCGCTTTTTTTGGATAAAACATTGTGTTCTCCTTTAATATGTACAATTTTTGCTATTATGAAACATAATTTTAGATGTTTATAGCATAATACAATGTACATCACTGTGATAAAAAGTGAAAAAAATAATCATGAGTATATGTATTCCTGTAGATTTGTATTTTGCCTCAGTGATAAGGTGCTGTGCTGGAAAATTTTGAAAATGACCCTTAAAAGGGCTTGAAAAGTGCATGAATTTGACCTTGAAAAATGTGTATGAACCCTGAAAGTAATGAAATACATTTCCTCAGGTATCCTTAAAGACCTAAACAAAAGCATCTACTAATCTAAAACATTTAATTACCTTTAAGTTTGTAGCACTAATCACTGAATTGAAATAATTCAGGTAAAATGCAATTTTTTCAACTTTTCAGCATCATCTGACATGTAGTAGAGGCTGGTTTTTATATTCAGTTAATGATACATTTTGTTAAAAAAGTCTTTTTTTCTTCTGTTTTCTGATAACATAATTTTTGCATTTACCTTGAGCTTCTATGAATATCTACATGATCAGTAAATTATATGTAGGAAATGCAGAGGATAGTGTTATAATCAATGGAGATAAATCACTTAAATACGGTTAAATGTTGAGGAAAATAAATTTCAAAGTTACCAAAATATAGTTAATGGGTAACTCATTTGTCCTATAATGACCTTTGTCCCAGCTTTTTGTGGAATTTGTTGCAGCCTAGATGTTAGGTATGGATGTGCATTTACAAATAAAATGAATTGATCAGACAAAACATTAAATCTATTATCTTCAGTCTTTAAGGGTTAAGTACAAATTTAAGGTTCTACTTTATGATACTTTTACTTACCTACATGTATTTACTAGTTACTTTAAGGAGCAAAATTTTACACAATAGATAATATAACAGGTTTGTGAAGCCATAATATTCACCATTTCTACATCAAATGTCTAAAAACGACTGGGTCTGTGTTAGATATATTGTTAACTTCTATACTTGCATATCACATGTGATCAACAATATTCAAATGGAGTTAAATCTGTAATCTTTCAGGCTGATGGCACATTTAATTTGTTTACCTGTCAGTGGTGTCACATTACATCAACTATCATTCCTTCCAGCTGTTATATTACAGTTTCCTGATCACTGATCAGACACATTATGTCTGAACTTGACAGATGAAGTGTTTATCATCCTGCGACAATGGCACCTTTCAGTGGGTGTGACATCTTAGGCAGCAAGTGGAAGTAGTTCTTGGTGGTTCCATGGATTAGAGACAGGGAATTTAATTACATTTTTTATATTTTTTATTTCATTTTATTTTTTGCCAACTTTTGTACCTAACGCACAATTACAGCACATTTTTTTTGTACAGAATATCGCAGAGAAAAAACAGAATGGAAAAAATGTCACTACTGCTAAAGAAAGAGCGTCTCTGTTTACAAGGAGGATGAACAAATCTAACCCATTCTTCAGATGCTCAAAATCCTGTGATCAGGTTGTCCAGGTCATTTTTGGTGGGTACTGTCCACTGCAGACCAGGAACATCCAACAAGACCTGCAGTTGTGGAGATGTTCTGACCCAGAAGTCACCATCACAATCTGGCCTTTGCCCATTTTGCTGCTTCTAACACCATGTTGAAGTGCAAATGCCATTGTAATAACATAACTTGCTGCACACTTTTAATACCCCTGGGCCAAATATAGTGTAAGAGTCTGTTGAAAGTTACTGCCCTGCAATTAAATTAGATTGTCTTTGTGTAAAAGTTATTACATACATATTTATATTTGAAAGTAGTCAGATATTATAACTGCACAAGGCTGTTTCAAGTAACATATCACCCCAACAAAGGGGTCATGTCTCCATTTGATGCCATTTGACCTCAGAAAAGTAGGTCAAGGTGACCTATTTTCAATAGGCTTCTGCTCCATGCCAAGATGCATCCACAGTATAAATTTGATGCAGATATCTCAATGCATTCCTCAGATAACCCGATTATGTTGTTGAATGGACAGACAGAGACAGACAGACAGACAGACAGATGACAAAACTGGCCAGTTGGCTGAGGGGTAAACACTATACATTATGACCACTTCATCTGTCACTGATCATAATGCTATGGCTCATCAGTGTGTATCACTAAGTGTAATGTAAATGGAAAAATGAAAAAAGAAAAACCTTTACAGCTGAACATAAATTCAATTAAGGCTGAATGATTTAAAAAAAAAAAAAAAACCTTTAAGTAAATGTGACTTATTTCACCTTGAAATGCAGAGCACATCTGCACTTCTGGATATTATACGGCATAACATCCTAGAAAAAAAGCAAATCTGTGGTAAAAGTAGATGGAAAACAAACAAAACTGTTAAACAGTACAATAACGTTGCAAAGAGCAGACATTGTTATATTTTAATCTAAATGTCATTTTATAATTGTATTGGCTGTAGAAATGATGTCCTTGTGTCAGTCCACACCAACCTTAACCTTCCTGTTCATATCATGGATTTTTAAGGGGAAAATGAACGTGAAAGCTTCTGCTAAATTCATGAGACCTTGCAAAATTGTTTACACTTCAAATACTTTTTTCCGTCATGGTTGTTGTTTTTTTTTTTTTAACTTTGTCCCTCAGAGCTGAATTTAATCCAAAATTTTAACCTTTCTACCTGAGTCACACCACAGTGATCTTCATTTTCAAAGGTATTGAAAACTCTCACGATCCTTCACTGATTCACAACATCTCCAAGTATGTCGTCTACATTTTTGCTGTGTTAACTCTGTTGTGTGTGCAGTATCCAACACCACAGGGCATCTTTTCCTTATGTTACTGTCCCACATGTGTCGACTGAATCTGGTCTTGATAATTCCCCCCTCACATGCATTAGAATAATAAGCTTATCACAGGTGGTTGTGTCCCACTGCTGTCGACCTGTTGTCGTTACCTGCTTTCTGAGGGTTCTGAGTCTTCATCGTGGGTGGGGGTGGGGGTGGGGGGTCCTAACCTCCTTCATCTCCTCTGTAAGTCCAAGCCTGAGCTGTTGTGATAAATCAGACCTGTGACACGTCAGCACACATCTACAGCGAAGCGCACAAATCAGGGTCAACTTTTCTCCTCACTGTATTTTAATCACGGTAAAAGCTACTAGATCAAATTCATGCCTTGAGACTCACACCTCTTCACACCTACTTAAAGCCTGGGGTTTTTTGACAGATGATGGCTCCTGTGGTTGTAAACACGTGACAGCAGGTGTCACTTTCCTCTCTGCAGAGTTAGCGGGGTTGCTTCTTCTCCCTGACACTAAGCAGCTCCTCCTCTGACAGGGAAACAGTGAGCGGCTAATAAACCTCTGTCATGATAATAACTTATAATGACAGTACTCTCATTCGGCTCCTTCTGGATCAATAGCTGTAAACAACTTCTTTATTTGCATGCTCGTCTCCTTTGTAATATCGAAATCCCTCTTGTGTTGTGTTAACCCCATTGGACGGGAGCCTGAAATATCTGCCGCTGGCGTCGGAAATAAGGTGCTATCAAAGAGAAAGGAAATGGCAGTGGGGAGGGGGTGAGTTAGAGGCAGGAGAAGAAATGAAAGAGATGATTTAATTTTCTTTGCAACACAGAAATATTTAAAGTCCTGGCTGGTGAACATCATAAGCCTGTAGTTTAAGGGAAAAAAAAATGGAATTTAGTAAGCACGCCTGTAGCACTTTTTTTTTTACCACCAATTTCATCAGAGCACAGAGGGATAAATGAGGAAGGAAGATGGTTCAACCCCTGATTCAACTTTGCTCCTGTTAGTAGAACAACTGGCTTTTATCTGCTTTCTTGTAACATGTCTAACGCATCCTGAGAGACGGGCTGTTAATGTGGTGCTATGACACAGTTTCCACTCTTGTCTCTGAGTCAGATGTCTCCACCTCTTTCTCCGCTCCCTTTTCTTCCGCCGTCTTTTGTCAGTGTCGTCTGTAGATTGTGTCTCGTCGGGGGCATTGTGCCGTGAGCTGATATACAACTTCAAGTTCATTAGCGAGAATGCAAATAAGTACATGGCAAACAGCTGTGGTGTGTGTGTGTGTGTGCGCGCGCGTACATGCGCAGATACTAATGAAGTATCTGGGTTTGTGTATATTCGCACTCTTTGTCGTCCCGCTGAGTGTGGATCTGTAAATTTATGCTACTCTATGTCTGCAGATTTTTCTCTTTTCCACTGGCTGTTTCTGATTCTGTTTTGTGTCCAACACTTTGAACAGATTTCACTCAGATGTTAAGAAACGTAGCATGTTTCAGAAGCCATTAAATACAAGATTGTGTGTAGTTACAGCTGAGCTTGTCACAGTTGTTACATAATCGTATAACTGTGATTATTTGAGCTGACCACAATCCTTCTGCATATTGTCAACGGTTTCCTTCCATCTGTAGAAAAACAGATGAAAGAAACGTCATATTTCCATCACTCTGTCTGCATCATTTTTGTACGGGGAGAAGTTAGTCTTCAGGGCTTTTAGGCAGAAAGGCTTTTGTGTGTCAGGTGAGGCAGTATAAAGCGTGAAGTCCACAGGTGGAGCAGGATATTGTGGATGAATGGGGTGTATGTAACTTACACAGGACACTGTGTCATGCTGTGACAGATTGAGGTTGGCATCCCACGGGTAAGTGTGACTTTTAGACTTTAACTTGTTATTTTCAGGTTTTTCATGATTATTTTCAGTTTGGTGTCAGCACCGAAGCACTTTGTTAGGTTTAGATAAAGATCACTGTTTGAGTTAAAATAGACACACCACCCTGAATCTTTTCTTGTGCTGTAATTTGTTGCTGTTTGTCATTACTTTAATAATGTAGAGTGTAAAATTTGGAATTAACTTAAAGGATCTAACTTCAGAAATTAAATGCAATGCAATTTTTTTTTCTTCGTTTAATGTAGAATCACTTAAAATAACAACAGTTGTGTTTTGTTACTTTAAAATTAATTATTTATATCTAAAGATGGAGTGGATCTGCACTTCCTCCTGTTCTGTCTCCATTTTACAGCGGTTGGTATCACGCATTAAGCTACATTACAATCATCTTTTATGTTTGAGACAAAACAAACACTGACTCTAATGGGGCTTTACGGGTTCTTTGTGGCCACCATAGTAGAGGGTGAGGGGTATTTAGTTGCCTGCAATCTGCAACTTCACCACTAGATGTCACTAAATATCACACACTGAGTCTTTACAACTGTAGCCTCAATGGCACCACCAACTGTTTATCCGGAACTTAATTATTAATATTTTACAGACATAGCATATATTGACATTAACATAATTGATTTTGTATTAAAACTTAATATCACAACACTGCATCGTGTCTTAGTTCTGTACAATATTTGATGATATTAACTGCAAAATGTCTTCTATGTTAAAAAGATACAGGGGTTTTCCCTGGATAACTGGATTACCTCTAATTAGAAGCAATTAATCAGTGTGCACGTGCATAGAAAATATCTCCAAGTAATGAAGTTCTAATATTGATGAGCAGTTATTGACATTAGCCCCATGAATTGAGTTTCAAGTTTTGTTTATGAAGACTAAAAGGCAAACAGAAAGGTCACTTTTTATTCACGTGCCAATATTCAATAGCAACAGAAGCTGTTCATTATATACGTTTGGCATAAAAGGAACAAAAAACAGACACAGCAATCATTAATCAGAATTACGTGTACGTCAATTGATCGTCAACTAAAATGTGATGATTATGAAAGCCCTAGCTACAGCGTTATGTGACGTTACACAGGAGAAGAAGACCTCAATCTATCAATGAAGGAGCAGCATTATCGGACCAGTATTGGACATCAGTTTAAGCGATGCAATCTGTAAACTGAGAGGAAATGGTGGCACAAGTGCATGCTATCACAGTTATCGTCTGATGGTGAACACAGTACCACATCCTCTTTGCATAGATGGCCTTGAGACTCTAAATATAATGAGATGAAAGTAGAGAAGCAGGGAGATGAAAAAGCAGAGATAAGCCTGCAGAGATGAAGCGATAATGTGGACTGGTCTACTTACTGGATCGTTCAGTGGAACAGTGTTCGCATGGTGGCTCGTTTCTCTGCGGGACAGATTCTCTGCGGCATTCACCTGACCCTCCCACTCATCATTATAAACCTATGAATAGCTGTCGTCTCCTCTGTCTAATAGAGTGTGGAGTTTTCCCTGGACTCCTATATATGCATTATTAATTATCTGTTTCGGGGCTCAGAGTCGGAGGGAAAAAGAACATCAGATATCTGTATTGTAGCTTGCAACCAGATCTGCGCTGTTATGCAAACATCGTTTGTTGTTATATTAGGATGTGAGATCTCAGTAGTTCTATTTCACTCTGAATCTAGATGAGAAAGGCCTACAGTATTTCTTATTCTTTTAATTAGTTTCTCAATGAATAAACTCATTGTAGGAGACCGTCATTTTAAGTTCACCTGCATTATGTTTATACATATGTTTATACTCTGTGTGATTCTTGATAATCTGATTTTTCAGTAAAGTGTTGTATTCACCAGCATCATGTGCTGTTGTAACATTGTGTGAACATACGATTTATTTTGTTATATTTTGTAAGTCTGTTGTTTTTTGTGGACATCAGAGGCAAATGGTGAGCTGAGTTGGTGAAATAAACTGAACTGTCAATGGAAAGGGGAAGTCACAAACCAGAATATACCCACAACTAATGCTACATGTTCACAGACTGTATCACTCACTCTGAAAGTCATTATTTATATACATTTGTATTATGGGATCATCAGGTTTTCTCCTTCAAACAGAAATTCAGTCAGTCAAAATAACACTGTGGCCTATGATATTTACATGGTACATCAGCTGATAGTTTACATTAACGCTCTGTTAGCTTAGTTCTGTTTTTAGACAGAAGACAGCCACAGTAAAACCACAAATACCTTTGTTTTCTATACAGTTTGTGCTGCACTATAGATGTGTTTGGAATCAAGGTCAGAACTGTCACAGTTTAATCTGAACCATGGAACTTAGCAAAGATAATAACATCACATTATAACTTTATACCTTTATCAGCCTCTGTGATTTCAGAATCAAACTCCATTCGTTTCATTTAGAGCTGTGTCCAGTGGTGAAAACAACAACAGTGCTTCTATTTTTTCATCACTTTGTCACTTTCTTTGACTCTAAAAGTTGCCTTTTAGTGGTTCTCATCCTTATGTTGACCAGTAGAGTGACTCCCTACTCCCTCTAGTGGTCACATACATTCACAGAGACAGGGCAGCGTGTATTTCTTAATATCTTCATAATACCACAGCTCTTTATTCTAAACACTCTAATGATACTTTTATGAACCTTTTTAAAGTAGATGTACTGCATACAGCTCCTTTCAAACCGAGCTTTAATAGTCTCAGTGTCATTTTCTCATTTTAATCATTTTTTTCATTATATTTTGAACTTTTGTGACATATGACATACTGAATATTAAAAAATCATATGTCAATAAAAATCCTTACTGCTTTACAGCCCTATTCCTAACTGTAGTCACAAGCCTGAAAAACTGTGAATATTGTCAAAAATATAAAACATCTAATAATGTAACAGCAGAACAGCAATTGCTAATGTAAAATGTCCAATGTAAAGAAAAGAGAGAGGAGAAAAAAAAGAGCATTTTTTTGACCAACACAGTCCCTCTTCAAGGTACAATACTGTTGCATCAAATGTGAAACACAATTTCTTTTCACATTTCTCTGGTGGAAAAGGACCCTTTGGATGTAATCAGATATGTGTGGGAGGATGTGGCAGGATTCAGCACAAATGAAGCTCCGCTCAAACCACATCCCTGTGATAGAAGCAGCTTCGCTTTTATATACGAGCCTCTCGCGTTTGTCTCGGCTGGTCAGAGTCCTTCTCTTATTGAGATTTATCTTGTTCCATGTCACGTTCGCTCTCCTCCATGTTTGTTTGTTTTGCCTTCATGCAAATTTCCGGCCTGTATCTGTTGCCATGTGGACGAATATGAGAACGTTGGAGATGTGGTGGAGATGATGATGAGGTTGATTAGTGACACAATGAATAAACAGTAGAGCTTAAAATAGAACATCACATAATATACATGTTTGTTCTGGTGTATGTGAGTGCAGTGTTTGAGTCTTTTACATATTCCTGCTGTGGTTTTTTTTCCTCTAACAAATGCATTCCTGCTGAACAGTTACTCTGATATCTCTCTTCCCTTTGAAGCACAAATGCCTCCGAAAATGCTGGCTAATTCCTACTGCTTAGTCACCGCCGATCTGTGCCAAGATGAGCTCTCTTCCCATCAAGGCCCCCCCCCCCCTCCACAACCTGTCAGACCCGCCTTTACTTAACAAGGCAGGGAAATGATGAGATCTGCCATCTGTGTAAATTGCTCTATAATCTCATCTGACTGGCTGTTTCTGATGAAGGAGACGGAACGTGGCCCCTTCACTCGTTCTGTTTTCCTCGACGTTATTGGCTCACCTGTCAACGCAGCACAACACTTCGATCGCACAGAAGACGTATTAGGGCGGAAAGTGGCAGGTTGAGCCATGATGATCACCTTCCGAGATTGTTACCATGTGCATCGACACATGGCTGCATTTAGACAAGGAATTTTTAATGAGCCACATTTGGCTGGATGTTATTTTGCGTATATTTGAGTTTAGTTTCTGGCTTGTTTTTCAGTTATAGTACAAAAAATTAGATGAAATATCTCGTATCCAGTGCAATACTTACAACACATGCACCTTGTTTTCCTAATCTCACCTGTATATAACCTACACTGCCTGTATATATCCTTATTTGTTGTACATGTTTGTCATCTGTAGTATAGAATTAATAGTTTTAGTAGTACTTTAGTAATATAGGTATATTTAATATTTTATCCTGTAGCTTTTTGCACATGCTTACATTTTTCAGTATTTCGTGTGATATTTTTATACAGTCTTTTTTGTGTTTTTGCTGCTAAACAGAACATGCTAAACTGATTTTCATTGTTCCTGTGACAGTGACAGTAAAGATCTATTCTATTTTTTTCTATTCTGTTCTATTCTATTCATATTTTTTATTAAACCAATGAGTAAACGGTTCATATAGAAGGACAACATGGCTATTTCTCAGTACATTTTCCATGATATACTGGCACCTCTTTGTCTCTCAGTGTGTATGTACATCCCTATTGTTTCCTTTCTGTGGATTTCAGCCAAAACTTCTATTTACAACCATGAAAAGCGATTAACGTGTTGTGTCTGTGTATCAATCCGCTCTGTTTCAGTTCTATCACAGTGCAGCATCTACACGCAACAAACAGCACAGTGCTTTGAAGAAATTCAGCAAATGTGATTTTGTTTTTGGCCTTTTACCAGCTCCCTCCTCGTTGCTGAGGTTCAGATCGCAGCAACATTCGATCACGTGATGTGAACAAAACTACACATGTGTGACCTGATGAGAGTAGTATCTCTCTCAGTTTCTCTTTTTCTCCAAAAATCTGATTTAACATGCTTCCGAAACATGCAAATGAGTGATTTATGAATAACTTTAGTGGGGAATGAAACGACGGATAACATCAAACATCAGCATCATTGTCTAGAGATTTTGACACTGATAAAGGAGGTGTCAGAACCAAAACACAGCGCATGTATCTACAGGAAAAAACAATTCTAGATGAAATGGACTGAAATAATTTTAAAACAAGAGTGTGACTTTAATTTGTTTAATCTTCTGGTTGTATTTTTAGATACTATTTATCCTATTATTGTGTGTCTATTTTATCAGTCTTAATATATCTTATCTTCTTTATCTATAGATTTTAATTAGTTTTACTATATATTTTATTCCCTATATCCTTGTACAGCATTTTGGGCACTTTGCATTGTTGTCAATGCGCTATATAAATAAACTTGACTTTGACCTTGTAATCAGGTTCATAGATGGAGTTTTTTTACTCTATGTAAAATACAGTTTGATGCCTTTGAGAAGCATCTGCTCCCTTTGATAAAAAAAAAAAAAAAAATCACAAAATAACATCCACATCCCAGTCATTAAAAATGCCATGGCTGACACATACAAAGTGGCACATGTATCCATTAGTGGTTTCAGTCTGGTCAGAACACCAGAGCTGGATCCAGAAGCAGAACATCAGTTATTCAACCACCAACGGTTCAATGCAACCAGATCTGACTGAGACTTTGTCAACTGGTCAAATTAGACGCTACTGTTTGTCCACGAGGAAAAGGATTCTGGCAGCTACTGATGCTAATGGGGGTTTGTTATTGAGCTCAGAAGTTGATGTTATCTTCAGACCCTTAGTATTTGGATTTTCTGATACATATGACGCCAAAGGTTCAGTCACTGTTAAAAACAGCAAAGGAGATAATGGACATCCTTGGCTCGACCTTCTGGTTAAAGTGAAATTAGCATTAGTATTAGTTATAACCGGTGCTTTAGGACTTTTGTCAGTTGATTTGATCCATTCAGTGAAGTTGGAACAAACATTAAAACTGCACAAAGTAGAAAAAAAATCAGGCTATTCAGATCTGTCCAAGGCTTTCTCCACATCCGAAGATAAAAGGAGAGAAGGTCTCTGACTAGTATTCAGGTGGTTTATTATGTTTAAGAGTCTCCTGATATTGTCTTTGTTGTAGCTGCCCTTTATAAACCCTAATTGATCTGACTTAATTTAGGCAAAATAGTCTCAATTCAATTGGCAATCTTGTAATCATGATTGAGAAGGTTTATAGGTCTGTTAGAATTTGAAGAAACATAAACTTCACACTTCTTTGTTTGTTGTATGACTGGTGGAACAAAATGTGTTCGCTCACACTTGTCTTATTTACTGCAGTAACACAATGCATACTCATTCATGGATTCCAAGCTTTTTGTCAAACAACTATCTAAAAAAAATCAGGTTGTATGTTCTTAAATTCTACAAATGAACACCTAGTCCCAGATTCTGTCCTGACAGGATGCAGCACATCCATGTGACAGAATTACACCCTCTTTTAGATCTGAACTCCTCATGTTGTTGTGTACAGGACTGCAATGACAGTATAGTAGTAGTAATTAACCCTACGTTAGTCACCTGGGGTGTTTCAACACCCCAACTTTTTTAAATTGCTCATAATTTCCAAATTAATAA
>JAPQRQ010000010.1:9821884-9831965 GCA_037367365.1 Apogon talboti | reverse complement strand
CCCTGGTGTTGGAATCGAACCCAGAACCTTCTTGCTGTGAGGCAGGAGTGCTTGCCACTGCACCACCCACTAATCATCTGCCACCGGGACAAAGAAATCCACCTTTCTGAACCACAGTACTAACTGTGATAAACTTGAGCAGAACTTTCAGCAATGTCAGGGAACTGATTGGATTGGATCACAGTCATAAACATGATTAAAGCCTAAGATTAACTGGTCACAATGGAATATTTCACCTTTAGTTTGAAGTTTCTTTGGCACTAACTATTAGTATGGTAGTACTTAGCACAAATGGCTTGCATCTGGCAAACATAACAACATCAAAACAAACAAATAAACAACATTTTATTATCTGCATTTGCTATTAGACCAATTGTTAACCATCGCTATCAGCTTTAGTGCTGAATTTCAGAATCTGTGTACATCTGCTCCAATAGTGATGGTGGCTAATGTTGCATGTTGACTTTAGGGAAAATAATCACTTATATATTTATCTACCTGAATACCTGCCGTAATTAAAAGAGCATTTCTGACGGTTGGGGTTTTTTTTGGGAGGGTGTTTATATCAAATGACTAATCAACTAACAGCTATAAAACTATTGTCAGCTGCTATTAAAATCCACTATCAGTCAATCTCTAATTAAAACATGTTCTCATTTATCTTTCTCCCTTTTGCATTCAGCAGCTGCCTGCAGCGTTTATACACAACTCAGTCCTTTCACATCTTGCTTCCTATTCGCTGAAATCACCTCAGTTACAACGGTGAAGCAGGTTGTGCTGTGTTTTTAGTCAGGCCTGTTTCCTCTGATAATCCACTCGCTTCCAAACTCATCCAAAGACTGTATTAGTATAATTAGAAATTCAGAGTTGCAGTTTATCCAAAATGATTGTGAGTGTGTGAGTGCTGCAGTGGTGACATAACTGTCCCCCTGGAAACCTGGCACTGCAAAACAGCAGCGTGCATTCAAGTCCATATAGAGGGAAGGAGGAGAAACAGCGGCAGCAGACTAACTCGATTTTTATACAGCAGCAACCTAGATCTCCTCCCTGTCATCCTTCATTGATTTTGCAATCCAGTGGCATCCAAGCAGAACCATACAAGCCGTACACCTCAGTCTGCCGTTGATAGCCAATCTCTATTTCCCACCCAGCCCAAGGTTTCGGTTCGAGGGGCTAACCCTCTCAGGGGAAGCCCAGAGAGGGAGAGAGCTCCTACTGCTCAATAGGACCGATGATGGATTTATGAGCTGCTTGGAGAAAGGATCATCTTCTCTCCCCCACTTTTATTATCCCATCAGATCTGACGTGATAGCAATAATACATGACTGGCTGTCACATTTTGCAGATTTGGCGGCGAATATGAATGATGATTTGAAATGGTTGCGTCTAATCGGCCGCAAAATTGCTTCAGTAAATATGTCCGACTACCAGCGCTCTGTCTTCCTCCTGTCTCTCACTTTGAATGCAACGCAGAGTAATAGGCTTGTAGTTGTCACAATGTTTAAGACCCGTGTTGGCTTCACGGTTCATAATTAGCTTTTAATGCACAGAGAAGGCTTGAGGGGAGGAAAGTGACGGAAATGTGGAGTGAAAGGAGGCCCGCTGTGTGGCCATAGTAATTCAGCCTTTTGTTCTCTAATTAAATGACCTCAGAAGGGAGCGCTAAGCCTAAGTTTGCGAATGTGTGTGTGGGTGTGTGTGTGTGGCGCCCTCTGATATGGAGGTTGTGCCAAGTGTCCTCAGTCTTTCAATGAATAGGGCGTCTACTACAAAGCCTCAGGAGCCCTCTCTGTGCCCGCTTCGCCTCCTTGTTGGTTGTTGGAAATTTGGCACAAAACACCTTGTCTCTAACAAGTGGTTTCTGGGCCCCTTTGCATAGTTGAGGATGTTGTATATGGGGACACTGTAGCCCCAGGCCTTTTCTTAATTTCTCCCACCTCTTTTAGAAGAAACACAGAGGCTGCCAGCTTTTCTTCCATGCCGAAACACTGCGGGCGTTCAAGCCACATAAGGTGAAAAGCATCAGCCGTACATGTTGATGTCCTGCTGTTTGGCCACGTAATTATCCCCAATTCAAGATAAGGTCAGAAAAGTGGCTTAAATCTGAAGCATTTCTCCTTCATATGTGAGTCGGATCCGTTTTTTCCGAGCTTTCGTGTGGAATTGATGTGATTTTTACAACACTCTAGATTGATATCGATGGAGGTAGTCGGTGGGAGAGTGACCTCTTAGCCCTCGTATTTGACAGATTATCATTTCCTCATGAATTCACTGCCATCCACTGCACATCAACTCATAAATGAAACCATAAAAACTGACATTGGTGACCGCTATATTTTCCTGTGTAAGGCGGCATGCTGCGTGTGACGTCTTTGTTATTCTTTTTTGGAATCTGACATTGGCAACAAAACCTAATGCAAACAGACAAATGTAAAATCTGATCTGAGCATTAAATCTGGATTTTACACTGGTGATTGCGGTGTGGCCGTCGCCAAAATTGTTCTTAGCAGCAAAGTTTAAAGCAGATGTTCACAAGTCTTATGTTAATCTGCCAATGACGACACTGAAATGTTTCTGGTCTTTGTAATCATTCCTCATGTAAGTAAATACCATTAAAAGGACCATTCATAATAGACTTGAATGACTGAATCAACCAACCATTTACTCTGCAACAATATGGTCCAAAGTTCATATAAACATCATTTAAGGCACGTATTTCAACCATAGATAATCTTTCAGACTGGCCCAAAGGAGATCAATAAGGAAAGGATGTCAAAGAAAACAAAAAAAGCAGGATTTTATATTAGAAAAACTGTAACTTATGAAGATTCCTATTAGATTCGTCTTGTTCACACTGCTAAAGCATTGCACCATGAACACACATTTTTACACACAATGAAGGTCATTATTCTCCCTGAAAGCGCGATAAGACGGAGATGCATGAACAGGACTGATTATAGCAACTAAAACCCATTTCAGAGTTTATATGTGGTCCTGAAAAATTGCAAACCTATTGTTTAAGAGGTTTTCTGTACTGGTATAATGTAGTTACTTTTGCTCTTATTATTATTATTTTTTTTTTACTATATCTTACTCTAAATCTTCTTCCTTTATCGGTTTAAATGTTGTTTGCTGTGCTCGCTGCCTTGAAAACACTCAACAGTATGGTGTTGCTACTGAAAAAAATGACTGTGGATAATCCACAGACTCTGCTGTCAACAGATTTTGTTGGGAACTATTTCTTCGGTAGAAAGTAGAACCTCTAAAAACTGTTGAAAGGGAGGTCTGTGGATTATCCCGAGTGACAGGAAATAGATTTATTTGTTGTTGTTGTTATTTTTTTTTTTACTGCTGAGAGCACTACAAATCCTTCTTCCAATCCATTTTTATTGACAGCTGGAGTCTGCAAACATTTCCATCTGATATGCATCAAGTACAGCATATATTGTGCATACACTATATTTGTATTTGCCTCAGAACTCAAAATGATTTTCAAATATACCGTGCATACCTCAAAATGGAAAAAGGAAGAAAAGAAATTAAAGGGTAAGAGGGACTGATCTTTTTTTTTTTTTTTTTTTACAACATAATAACAAACTAACAACACAAAACAGTCCCTTCATATCAAATCTGGCCAATGGCATTTTGGATACTGTTCATGTTTTTGACTGATATCAGCTGTTACCCTCTTCTGTTTTACAAATGTCCATTCCTTTAGCGTCGGGCTCTCGTGTAACAGACATCTGATCGCACCACAAATCAAACTCCATTTAGTTCCACTGTGCTGAAGTGGAAGTACAGACAAAACATGGACACATGAATCAAAACCATCTGTTCTCTTCTTCTGGATAGCCCCCAAGTCTTGTAAACTATTAAACATCACGACTAAATGCACAGCAATCAGAATTGTAATTCAGTAACTTTTAACCTGCACTAATTACTAAGAAGAAAATGGATTAAAAACACAAATAAAAACAAAATCTATAATATCTAACCTCAGTTATGCTTATAATATACATGTGTTTGTCCTGTGTACTGACATGCCATCCAACATTTATAACAGTGTTCAAAGTCATTCATTTCATTTAATGTATTTACCTGTTTGATTTCCTTCATTAATGTCAACTAGCGCTAGACAATATTGCCAAAACTTTGCATCAAGGTGTTGTCATATAATTGTGAAAATGTCGTGGTATGTGTTGTGTTTTGGCTTGTTTTTACTGTTATGGTATGCTTGGTGCCACAGAATGATACACCACTTGGTAATGTAATCAGCATGCAAGTTTTTATCACACAAAATGCAATGTAAAGTCACAGAAAATGTGGGTAATTATGCTGCCAACATAAATTCACTGACGACCCATTTAAGGGATATGGGTGAAGGTTATTAGAGTTTGGGTTATATTTGATTCATGCTTTGACCTGATATAGCTGAGACTGTGTTTTAACCACATGCTAAACACATTTCACGAGCTTCGTTAACTCGTAATAAATTGTATATGAAAAGGATGAAGGTTGTTAAGTTGTTTGTTGTGTTAGAAAGTTAAATGCCAATTTTAAGGGTAGAGTGAATGCGTCTCCTTTTATTACACAACAGTCTGTCGCACTTCTTGTGGTGAACAGTATTATACCACATAATTTGTTGCATATTAAAGTGTCACAGCTGCTGTTTTGGCTTTGTGACAGTGTGGTGGTAAATTCTTAATGTACAGGAAATTAAAACCAGTTTATGTAGGATATGGGCCAGCACTACATATAACTAATGATCCCCTATTTCTAAAGATGCTGCTGCTATCTGTTCACTCCTAACAGCATGGCCATA
This sequence comes from Apogon talboti, assembly GCA_037367365.1. Lineage (NCBI taxonomy): Eukaryota > Metazoa > Chordata > Actinopteri > Kurtiformes > Apogonidae > Apogon > Apogon talboti. Next base: position 9,827,143 of record JAPQRQ010000010.1, on the reverse strand, counting down.
GCATTATTTGTATGGATGAAAGTAGATTAATGAGGCCTAAATAAAATAATAATGATAATAATACTATTTTAATCTCACGTGTTCGACTAGTTCGACGCTAGTTGTATCACGAGAGTTCGTTACTAAGACAGAAACTCGACTCAGGGGGTCAGTTTTCCTCTGTGTGTCTCAGAAATGTCATTTTAATGTCAGAATGTTTAAAGGACGTGTGGTTTGACTTTCATGAGGCGAAAGAATCAGTTGAAATCTGTAAATCACATTCACTGTTTGTATTGGGATGAGTGGGTCGAAACTGCTGCGAGTGTCCTAAACCATCTGTGTTAATTCTAAGTGTCTTTAATTTAATGTTACTTGTGGCACTTTGATAAATCTCAAGGTCAACCTGTGTAATCACTATATATTGTCCTACAGGGCTGTATTAAAAGGTCCAGTGTATGTACGGTGATATTTTAAATTTTTTATGCCCTTTTTACATTCTTATCTATGCGTTTAGGTTTGGATGTTTCAGATGGAAGAAGTAATCTGCATTTTTATTTAATAGACTCACATCACAACCACAATAAAACTGTCACCAAATCATGAAGCTTTAACTCCCATGATCCCCTGCTACTTCACATCATCACCTGTTACTACTGTTTGGTTCAGACTCCCCAAGCAGCAGAAATATACACCTACATACATGTGTGTTTTAAGATCATGAAGGTGTCCTTAAACACCTGGCGCTGTGTTTCAGACTATAGGCACCTGATATTTATGACTTGTATTGTCACGGGTCGGACTGCGGCTCTATTTTTTCGAATGTCACGGCCATTCACTGTACGCCATCATAAAAATAATCCTAAAAGGACATTTGAGCCCGGGCAGTAAAGCAACTGTTATTGCTGTTGTTTTTGGCTAATGCATGCTTGCGATGGACGCGTGAATGAATGTGTTTGTTGCAGTTGTTGGGCGTCACTGGGAGCTGACAGCCTTCAGCCATTACAACCACCTGGCGTAGCTCCACGCCACCAGCTGCAGGCGTGCGGAAGCGGCGATGGCTCTGTGCGTAACCCGACCCGCGGCGTTTGATCGGGAGGGGGGGGAACATTAACAGCTGCTCAGGACGGTGTAAGAGAAGGGGCAGTGAGAGTATTTCTACATGTGGATGTCCACGCTTGTTCACACACATGAAGGTGAAGGCGGCGGGATGGCAGATGACATCTTAATTGGCTTTCAGTGCCAGATGCCAGGCTTTAAGCCGGGCCGGGGCCGCTATTAGCTGTAACAGTGTCTGAGTCCGGCCTCCGGCTCCACAGAGAACTCCCACGGGTATTAGGTGCTCCCCTCCTCACACACAAACAGCCCTCTTCTCGCTCCATCCATCCCACAGAGCGCTGCGAGGCTTTGTCCTGCACCAGTCAATCTCAGATGAATTCAGGGGGAAAAAAGCCAGAGGGTGAAAAAAGGCCGGGCGTCTTTGTGCTCCATCTATTCATTCCGAGGCACTGAAGTCTGGCTTTTCTGAGGCCTCATGCAGTGTTTGGTTTGAGATACTCCCCTCCTCCTTCCCCACCTCCAGCCTTTATATTTATAGTACGGTGATGTCCTGTAAACGTCCAGTTACTGTCTAAATGCTGACCTCTGACCCTCAGCTGGGACCTCCTGCACTTCAGAATCGTCTTTTCATCCTTATCATGTGACACTTGTCTCAGAAGTGAAACAGTTAGTTGTACATATTCGACGTGTAACAAACTATTGGTATCAGCTGATCTACAATTATTGACTTTAAGGAGATAAAACAGCAGGGTTTTCCCCTGGGTTTGTAGAAGGCCTTTTTTGTTGCTGTTATTTAACTAAAAACAAGACATTTTTGTACAATTAACAAATAATATAAAGTAATAACAAGTTATATAAATAGCAGATACTCTTATCTTATCTTATCTGATCTTAATTTTATCCTTGTTTTTATTATAGTATCTACGTGATAGCTCAATAGACATCTGCTCACTGATGGAGCCAAAATGCAGTAACAAATTTCCAAGTTTATTTCCAGAAAAAAAAAAACTCTATTTAGGTTAACAGGATGTCTTTTCTCTCCAGAGTGGCAGTGGAATGTCAGCAGAGTTGTTCTGTTTCTTCAGCAATAGGGAAAACCTTGTAATAGCAAAAAGTAAAAATCGTCACCACCAAGATTTTTAAAGTCCTGTAAATGTCCAGGTACTGTGTAAATATTCTATAATAATAGTCATCTCTTGTTCTTCACTGTCACCTTTTCACTTGTATCATGTAACACTTTCTCAGATGTGATGCAGGCTTAGATGGCACATTTCAATCAGAGGATCTGCAAAATAATTTGCCAAAAAAATAAAATTATAAAGTATTGTTTTAATATTGTATAATTAGAAGTGTGTAATGGGGCCCCCTTTTCACCAATAAGACAAATATGTTGTATCCATTATTCCTATTTTGAAGTGGGTGACTGACTTTTTATGAATAATATTCAGTGAAATTACACTGTTGCCCATAAAGTTGGAATGAAAATGAAAATGTTGAAAATACTTCTTATTCTTGATAGATGCAGTGTAACTAGGACTCAGTATTTAATCATTACACCTGGTTATTAATGGTGATTACTGTTGTGTAATTGGAATAAAAAGAGGAATGCGTCTGAAAAGAAAAATATTCCAACTTTATGGACAACAGTGTGTAAAGGAGTCACCACAAGGAGAACAGAAAGTGGAAACTGCAAACCAGCAAAATACAAAACATGTGGGCTTTTTCAGTTACAGGTCCTCAGATTTGGAACACTTCACTGTCAGAAATAAAAAAAAAATAAAAATAAAACAATTGATTTAAAAGATCTCAATATTAGTGCAAAACTATGGCTCAAACAAACACTGAATCATATCATAGCATTCATCTCAACCATCATCAAGTTCTTGTTGTCCAGTTCATATTTGTTTTAGCTGTTTTTCTTCTCTTAATTTTTCTCTTTCAAAATATTCTCTGACTTGGTAAACACAATCAGTCCTTTTTACCCTAATGTTATATAACACAGGGAAAAGACATTCAGTATTTTCACCAAACTCATCCGTTTTGTGTTTGAGTTGTGGCTTTTGCTGTTTTGTTTGTTGTCTGTCCTTGTTTCCATCATTGCTGTTTATTATTATTATTGTTGCCAGAGCAGAACTGGAAAAGCTTTTAAGTTATTTTTTTGTCCATTGTTTTGATATTACTACAGATTATCAACTGTGGATATCTTGTTAAACTTCCAGCTGAAGATTTTCATTTTCTTGTACAAAAATTTTTGAAGGGATTGATTATATGTAGTGTTGATATTCCAAACTCTCAACGGCAGAGAGAAAACTCAGTTCATATCTCTACAGTTCAATACAGTGGTGTCATTAGCATAACTTCTTAGTGCTATATTTTTTATACTTTAATAATAATAATAACAATAATAATAATAATAATTTCAGAGCTTTTTTTTATATTTGAAGGTAGACATACTGCATAAAGCCCATTTAAACACTACGTAACTCCCAATGTGAACCAAGTAATTAAGTTCAGCTTTGTCTTAAATGTCTTAAATAGACTGGAGTGAATAAATATGTACTTGGCAAAGGGCATTCTGTTTAAAGTTTAAGTTTAATTGCAAAGTCTACAGTTTATACGTAGCCAGGGACATTTGTTGAACTTCGTCCTGTCTTTTATTTTCTGCCAGCTCACACTTTACTGCATCCAGTAAAGGCAAAAGGATGGCTATAGGACTGTAGAACAGATCTAAAATAAAATCCTGCAGCCACTTCACTTTGGTGTTAAATAAGGAGTGTGAAAGTAAAGGTAGGGGGACTGATATTAAAGTTGAATTTGATTAGCGAACAGGAGATGTGGCACCACAGCGTGAAATAGGCTGCCCACAAAATGATTAACTAATATTCCTGTTTGACATTATTCTTGATCCTTGGTGTGAAGCAGGAAAGGAGTTTCAGCTCTCTGAAATGAAAAGGAAATCCATTTTTAATGAAGTTACAGTTTAGCCTGTGATGCAGCAAGGTTACCTCTGACAAGAGTGGGATGAATTTCACACAGTAATCCTTGTTAACAGCAGCATAAGTCCTCATTTAAATGTACATCAGGACAGTATTATTTCAGTACAGCTGTGTTAGATATTAAATGTTACTCCAAGGGCCAGAGAAGCATGGATCCAGAGCTTGAATAGATCATATCCAGCTGCAGAAACAATAAAGAAGAACATCTGCATTTGAAGCTGACCTCTGCTGTTGTGTCTCCAAGACTCTACAAATATTGTGCAACATGTTTTTGGGAAAATGAAGCTAATCAGAAACTCCCTTACCCCCTTAAATGTCCTGAATATAATAGTCAATCACCCCTCACCTTTTACTCACCTGTGTCTTCTTCCTGTCGTCCCTCCAGAACGAGCCATCGCCAGACACGAAGTACGGGAGATCGAGCAGCGGCACACGCAGGACGGACTTCGGGAACGGGACTCGTCCGCGTGGTCACAGTCCGAGAGCGAAGATGACGTGGTCATCATTTACAACCGCGTGCCAAAAACGGCCAGCACCTCCTTCACCAACATCGCCTACGACCTGTGTGGGAAGAACCACTACCACGTCCTGCACATCAACACCACCAAGAACAACCCGGTCATGTCCATACAGGACCAGGTCAGAGCAACAGCACACAGATTCAGCATTAACCCATAAAGACCCAGTGTCACTGTTGTGGCAGTTCCTCAATGAATTTTTCTCTCTATTCAACCTTTCTTAAATGATTTATCACCATTTATTATCATATTATCCTCTGTATTTTAAGCTTTATCATTGAACATCAAGTATCATGTAGATGTTCATAAAAGTATGCAGCACTAAGCTCCAGTTTGGACCAGGATTAATATCCCCTTAAATCAAAAAGCTAGAGTGGGCAACAAGAGTCTTTAGATATCACACACTGAACCTTTACAAAAATAGAATAAACAAGCATCTGTGGATCTATTCAACTCTCATACTGATCATGCATTAAATATTCCTTTAAAAGAATATGTCGATAAAGATCCAAATGCATTCTAGGTCCTTTGTTACCTCTGCCAAGGAGGTTAATGTAATCACCAGGGTTTGTCTGTCTGTTTGTGTGTTAGCAACATAACTCAAAAAGTTATGGACGGATCTTAATGAAATTCCCAGGAAATGTCCAAAATGGGACAAGGAACAGGCGAGTCCATTTTGGGGGTGATCCAGGATTTTTTTTATGGCATTT
>JAPQRQ010000010.1:9774606-9821313 GCA_037367365.1 Apogon talboti | reverse complement strand
TGTTTATCTGTTGCTAGGTAACCCACTTCAAGGGTATTATATGTTACAGCAGCATGGTGAGGAACTGAGCTGCCTTGACAGAGGTTTGCGCTCTCCAAGTGCTTTTCTAGTATTAGTGGATATTTTCAGTGTTAAATTTATATACACTTTAGCTAATTGCGGTCAAACCTTTTTTTTTCACAATTCTGAACATTTTAATACACTCCTTCTGTGATTTCAGATAAACCAATTACTGTAATTTGATGACGTGAAATTTTAGAATAATAGTAAGTTTATTTATTTGATCACATAAAAGACATAAAGCATTTATGATCAGTACATGAAAAAATGACAGATTTGGTTCAAAAGGAGAAGCAGAATTTATGAGATCTAGCATATGTTTAATTAATGGTGAGGTCGGTATTGCTTTATTCCTTGTGATGACATTAAGTGAGAAGTCGCAGTTGTTACTGTGATTCCATGTTGTGAAATCCAACAGTGATCAGAACCTTCTGGTGGAGCACAATGCCTCACATCATATATTAATTTTAGTCTGATATAAATAAATTATGAAGTTGTCAGATAAAAATATATGCATGTCACGACTGAGTTATTTTCTTAATCTTCTTGCTTTATCTTTATTTTTCAGGTACGATTTATAAAGAATGTGACTGAATGGAGGGAAATGAAGCCGGCTTTCTACCACGGACACGTCTCCTTCCTCGACTTCACCAAGTAAACCAGCAGTTTTTGTAAACGTATTCATGACAGTGGTTGTGTAAATATCAGTTTAATGTTCCCGTTGTGGCTTTGAGCAGTCGACTCCACCTTGTGGTCATTTAATACGCTCACTTTGACGGTTGGTTGTAGAGAAGTAAATGTCAAGTCAGATTTATTTATAGAGCGCATTTCATATGACAGACAGAAGAATCAGAAAGTAACAATAAAACCACAGTCCTAGTCCAACATTATGTAAGGCAAATTTATTTATATAGCACCATTCATACACAAGGCAATTCAAAATTACATTAAAATCATAGAGAAAACATTAAACAAAAAGAAAGTGCAGAACAGATAAAAAAAAAAGAAAGAGATTAAAACAGGAATAAGAGATAGTTAAAACAAAAGCTAAAAACAGTCTTGATTAGAATTAATAATTTAATGTTAAATGAATCAAAACAGTTAAAATTGTGAGTTGCAGTGCAGGTACTCTAATCAAAAGCTGCTGTAAACAGATGAGTCTTTAACCTTGACTTAAAAGAACCGAGAGTTATGGCAGACCTGCAGTTCTCTGGTAGTTTGTTCCAGATGTGTGGAGCATAAAAACTAAAAGCTGCTGTATGTTGGTTTAGAAATATTCTAATGACCACTTATATGCATTTATCAGTCTCTGCATTAAGATTCAATCTGGATATATATGTGATGCATGTACAGCAGTAAAAACAAAAGTCTCAGGGAAAAAACTGTTTCTAGAAACCAAAGACATAGTATTTAGTGTGACCTCCCTTTAATGCTTTTGACCAGACAATATGAGACTTACATTATTTTTCTGTTTTATGCCAGGTTTTATTCAATACATGACAGGTGTTTCTAACTGTTTGTGTTGTTTCTTGCCATGGGGTCAGGGGTCACTCTAAATAATCACTTCATCTTTTAGCACCCATTTATTTCAGTTTTCTATTTCTCTTTTAAAGCTATGCTCATATTCCCTGTATTTTCTTGTCATATCTAAACATACTGTATATGATCATTTCAATCTTGCAAATACAACAAACCTAGAGGTGGCTTAAGACTTTTGCACAGTACTGTAAAATCCTACAATAAGCATGATTTTTGGTGTAATATTAATTGTTGAATTGATACTTGTTATTTTTCAGGTTTGGGGTGAAGCGGAAGCCTATATACATCAACGTGATCCGGGACCCTATTGAAAGACTGGTGTCATATTATTACTTTTTGCGTTTTGGGGACGACTACAGGCCCGGCCTGAGGCGCAGAAAACAAGGAGACAAAAAGGTTAAAATCCAATAATCTAACACCTCTATTTGTCCGAGTAAAGAATACAGATTTTCATGTAAAGAGCCTATTGTTTTTTTGTGTGTTTCAGACATTTGATGAATGTGTATCGGCCGGTGGCTCAGACTGCGCTCCGGAAAAACTCTGGCTCCAGATTCCGTTCTTCTGCGGTCACTACTCTGAATGTTGGTGAGTATTCCACAACCTGCAGCTCCGTCAGACAGAAATACAACATATGGACAAAAATATATGGACACTGGACCGTCACACTTACAGCAGCTGTTATTAGGGCTTGGATGATACTCCCAAAAGTGTTAACACGACCTGTCGAAGCAATATTTCTTTAAGTTTGACCTCTGATTTTTCTTTCTGGGTGAGAGTTGAAGGAGGACTTGACAATCACTGATCTAACAGGTATAAAGATGTTAAGTAAAACTAAGAAAAAACAAAAGTAGAAGATTTTTGGAAATTTTTACAAAATTGACCTTAAAGACAAAAGTAAACTGCATATCATTGCAGTGTTAAATTATAATGCAGTGTTTTCCATTAGCATTTCATGGTGTGACTGCAAAACTTTAATTCAATGTGTCCTAATACTTTTGTCCATACAGGGTATTAATCTTGTTTTAGATGAATCACACAGAGGGTGAGTGAAGGACTAAGCAGCACTTTACCAGAGAGAAAAGCCTCAGTGTATTTTTATTTACTAAGCATTTACCAAGCTATACTGGGAAAACTCTCACCTTATTTGTGTAGTTTTCAGTCGCTTACCGACAGATGTTCCTCATTCCTTTACACCTGCTGCTTTTCCCAAAGACCAAAACTGGGTCATGGAGCTGTTTTTATTTGGCTGGCAGTTGTAATAATAATAATAATATGACATATGGTATGTGAATTAATTGTCCTAATTAAAATACAGTCTGGCCAAAAAAATCATCCTAATATTGAGGTTTAGCTTTGATTATGGTATGCATTTGCTGTGTTAACAGTGCAATAAACATTTACTTCTGTAATTTTTGGACACATAACGTTCCTGACCTGAAGTAACCCCCCAGATCATAACACTGCCCCCACAGGCTCGGACTGTAGGCACTAGGCATGATGGGTAATAGGTTCATCCGTCACTCTGGAACAGGGTCAATCTGGACTCATCAGACCACATGACCTTTTCCCATTAAAACACAGTCCAATCGTTATTCTTTCTATCAAACCGATGGTTGTTTAAGAAACGAGAAGCTACTGCATCAGTTAGAGTTAAAGAACTGAAACATATTAATGACTGCAGTAATTATCCAATGGAAGGAACTCAACTATTTGGAAAGGAGAGGCCTTAATCACAAAGACATGAGACGAAAGTGACATAAAAGATGCATCAAGACAATAATGACAAACAACAATGAGATGAAAACGTACATTTAATTCAACATTGTAAATGTAAACCTTATCACAATTCCTGACACATACAGTAGTGAATTTGGGTCCTGAGGAGACGTGAAATCGAATTTTTTTGGTTTGCAAGTTGAAAAAGTTTTGAACCCGCTGCTCTCGACAGCTGTTCCCAGGATTTCCTCAGGACTTAGCAGCATAGCATTCTCCAATTTTGGACCTTGGTCGTGGAATAACCTTCGCCCTTCACTACCCTGTAATTTAATGATTCTGACTCCCTGGAGAATTCACAACTCTGACAAAAACCTCTGTAACTGAAGAGTGTCATTCATATTCCTCAGCTGGAATTTCTCTAAAAAAAAAATATAGAAATGAGAAGAGGTTTACGTCTCAGTTCACCAGGAGTTTGTAGCTGTCTTAAGTCAAATGATCAGTGGAAATACTTTGTGTCATTACCAGTGATCTAATCAGTGTATTTGTTTGTTCTCTTCCATTCACAGGATTGTTCTTTTTCCAGAGTTTTGTTGTTTATGAAGAATAGCGTCCAACATACACAGTGATACTGCCGTTAAACATGCGCTAATTGATACCAAATGTACTTCAATTTGCAGCTAGAAACCATGCAAACAAATGCACTATTGTCTGCTTTGGAATCCAACTGACGGAGCTGTTTTCTGACACCGTTATACCATATAACCACTGCTTAAAATGTCTTTGTTCAGTGGGAATGAAGAGGGCAGGACCTGAGTTTGAAAGGATTTGTTAAAGTCCAGATGAAGCTAATTCCAGGTGGTGTGGAGTGTGTCAGTTTTGTTTTTGTGCTTCACTTTAAGCCTCAGTGCTTTTCAGTTCTATCGTCTTCTTTAGGCGTCTCTGTCGGCCTTGATCTGTTCTCTCTCCGTGTTGATCTCAGTCAGTCTCCCTCTGCTCTGTGCGTAATCTCTCCTTCTCTGTCTCCTCCATCTTTTAACATCAACCTCCTGAAAATAGGTTACAAGCGGACATTTCTTCTGCTTCAGCAAAGTTCGCGCCGTGTAAAAGCGGTGGTTTAACGTGGAAATATTTAATAAACACAAGAGACAAAAAGCTCCGTTTGCTGCCAGTTCTGTGCTGCTGTGTATAAGAGGGCTTTGCCAGAGAGTTACTTTATATGTTTTAACTTCCTCCCTGACTGTTTCCTCACCATTTAACACCTCCTCGTCTCACTGTGGACTCACATCCTGTCTCCTCTCACTCAATCATTTATCCTGTCTCTTCAGTTCGTCTCAGTTTTCTTAAGACTGACGCCGTTCTCCGGGTTTTCAGCAGACGCAGGCGAACAGTGACCGCTGAAGCAGAACTATGAGAAAAATAACCAAGACCAACGTGATCTCTTTGTGCAGGAACGTGGGCAGCCAGTGGGCGCTGGAGCAGGCCAAATACAACCTGGTGAACGAGTACATGCTGGTCGGAGTGACAGAGGAGCTGGAAGACTTTGTGATGATGCTGGAGGCCGCGCTGCCACGGTTCTTCAAAGGAGCCACTGAGCTGTACAAAACAGGTGCTATATCTGCTAAGAAGCTCCAAACCTTCACCAGAATTTAACAAAAACAAAAACAACTCAGGGTGGTTTGGAAGATGCACATGAAAGCAGACGGTGTAAAGACAGGATATTTAACCCACAAAGACCCAGTGCTACTTCTGTGATAGTTCCTAAATGCACTGCTCTCTCTATTTAACCTTTTTTAAGTGATTTGTCATCATTTATTATCATATTCTCTGTAGTTTGCATTTTTCAGAGAAAATCAGGTATTTCCCTATATTTAAATTAGTGAAAATGTTCATAAAAACTGAGGGTTATTATAAAAAAAACAGAAAACTGAAGAAAAAGTGACTTTTTCAAAGATATCATTAATGTAAAAACATTAAGTCATTGATCCAACTCCATGGGTTTTACTGGTGAATCAATGTTGTAGAAGATGATGGCGTTTCCACGGTAACTGCGTAGCCTCTGAACGTCCGCATGGGTCATATCTGATGACCATGAAAAGATGACAAACTGCACTTTACACCAATTATTTACATATTTTGATAGGATTAGTGGATCAACAGTTATTTAACTTTTTATATCAGTAAATGATTTTGGTTGCCAGTGGATGTTTGAGTCTTTATGGGTTAATTTGATTGGAAATTTAGTTTTGACCTAAATTGAAACATGCATCATGTATGTATGTGTAAAGAACAATGATATGAGATATGAAACATAACCTGTTAACTGTTGCCAATCAAATGGTGAATAAGATACTCTTTTGGGTTCATATACTTGTAGATCTGACTCTGACCATGAAGCCCACTGAACGTCACTGCTCTGAACGTCCAAATGGGTCATATCTGATGACCATGAAAAGCTGCAAACCGCATTTTCCCTCAGTTATTTACATGGATTGATAGAGTTAGTGGTTCAGAAGTTGTTAAACATTGTAGATCAGTAGATGGTTTTGGTCGCCAGTGGATGTTTGGGTCTTTGAAGGATAATGTTTTGACTGGTCACTTGCATTTGATTTGTAAAAACACATCCGTTCCTTTTCTGGGCTCAGCTGCGTCTTTGATGGACCTCAGAGGTGGAACAAACAGTGTACTGAGTGTACTTAAGTATAGAGTTTACAGGTATTTATTTTTCCTTTACGCTCCACAAAAATCTGTACTTTCTGTTCCTTACATTGTCAAAACAGGCTTGAGGAGAATTATAGATTATTTTTGTTGTGCATCACTGTGCACCTTTCCATCACCAAGACTGGTTTCAGCTAAAATAGATGAAACATCAACACGTAAAAAAAAAAAAAAACAGGAAAAACAATCTTTTGCTGTAGGCTTTAGTGCGTATCACACACAACAAACAAGAATGAACACCGAACAAGATGAAAATAATGTAAATGACAGGAATACTCAAATGTTTATTTAATAGTCTTTGATTTCTATTAATATGACCTGAGGTTCAGTTAGTTTTGCACAGAAACAGAAGAAATATAAGACGGATCCTTTTTGCTTGTTATACTTTGAGTACATTTCAGAATCTGTACCTTTTCACTCTTACTGCAGATAAAGAGTTGAATCAGCACTTCTTCTCACCAGCAGTACTGTACCCATCACAGATGTGTCTGAAACCGGAGACATCCAATGACACTTCTCGACACAATATAAGATTTTCACTTTTCGCTGTGTAAAAAAACCCACCTGGCATGTGTGGATGTAAGTCTTTTGAAATTGGCGAAGGTGTATCCCATTAATCCTGAGCCCATACGGTTCTATTACTTATGGATAAAAGACAGTTCTGAGTCTGAGGCCCTTAAATCTTCTACAGACGAGGAGATTTCTGCAGTCCAATACCTTCAGCAGCCACACTGAGTGATATAGATATAATAAAGTTACATATGATGTGTATGCAGAATGTGCAGCAATAATATCAGTGAATCCCACACGACAATGAAGGTAAATGTATAAAAACAAAACGCCATCAACGCACGTTATCGACCCATAGTGTTGTAAGTGAAGGTAATGTTCATGCAGCTACAAAGCTGGTATTTATATTCACATGAAAGCCTCCAAAGTCAATGAGGAGTTGAAGAATGACGACAATTTTTTGACAGTGTCAGAATTTTGTTCCAGGTTGTCTGTGAACGTCCATACTTACAGTATGTTCCATAGAACCACTGTTCATTATCCACGACAGAAATCCCGACATTTTGACATCTTTGGTCTGATTCTGCCGTCATTCGCAGATATTCCTCCAGATTCCTTGTCTCTTTTAATTCTGTCCTGCACAGTAAAAGGTAAAATGTCCAAATCCCATCCCATCTTTTTTCGGGGAGCATTGTTTTTTGGATTTTTTTTTTTTTTTACAATTATGATGAACTGTATTTCAAGCATAAGTAGGAACAAAATACAAAGGTGAACAAAAGGCAAAGAGAAACCACAAATTATCAAAGGCAATAAGATTAGATTAGATAAAATAGAACTTTATTGATCCTTTGGGCAGAACCCCAAGGAAATTGAGGCTCCATGTACACACAAGAAATACCACAAGAAAAAAGCAATACAATAACTATTAAAAAAAAAAATGTGAAAAATTGCAATTGCACATAGTTTAATAATCACAGAATAAAAGTTACTGCATAATAAAGTGATGATAATAATAATAGTCATAACAATGATATACAAGTAATAGAAGTATGTAGGTAATAATAAGAATAATAATGATAAGCAGCAGTGGCGAGAGAAATAAATTACCAAGTTAGAAAACAAACATTGCATGCTGGAATAAATAATAAACATTGTACCACACAACTGCACAATAATTCAACCAAAAAAAAAGAACACAATATACAACTACCTCATTGTGGCTCTTCAACAACACTTTATGTCTGACATGGAGTAAGAAGCAGCCGAGCTTCTGACACAATGTATTTGTAAATTCAGTTTCCCTCTTAGATTATATCCTTCTATCTCTGTCTCTGTTTGTTAACTTTTTAATGATTTTCTTTCATATTTATGGACAACATCAGCCCATCTTTACACTTGAAGGACTCCACCTTCACCTTTTATACCAAACTATGATAAATATCACCTGCTGACATCAGCTGTTTCTATTCTCTGTCACATATCATTATTCACATAGTACTTTATTATTAGAGTTAAAATGCTCCCATCCCAACTTTTTTTTGGGAGTGTATCCCAGACTTGAATGACAGGAGCAGATGTACATTCACAAATAAAATGTAGTCGACCTCACCAAGCATGAAATATCTTGTCTTACTGTGCGATTAAACCAAGTCACAGTAAATTTAGAAATCACTGCTTTCTGTTTCCATGTGCTTTTTCCCCCCAAATCTTTCTGACTGGTTGATTCCTAATTAAGGAAAAAGCATCTAAACAGCTCAGTCACACCGCAGAGCTGAAATGTATGTGCGTTCACTGTACTGTAGTTGCAGTTTGTATTGCTCCCCTGAGAAATGAATTTTGATCAATATGCACTCATAGCTCTCGCTGATGTAGTTACAGATGACTTACAATGAGTGCCGCCAGAATGAATAATAGGGAGCGTGAAGGAATTAAATGTGACAGTAATATATACGCACTGGGACTCAAGGATGATCGTAACGTTTAGCAGAAAATTAAGGCGCTGACGTTAAACTGGTATTTATGTAATGAATTTGATGACCCTATTATGTGTTTGTCAGGTTTTAGACAATTCAGGCAATGCGATTAGCGATCTCAGAAAGCACTTTAAGGTAAGAACTTGCCTTTAATCTTGGGAAATTTACGACAGAATAGAACTGAACAAACCCCGGACGTCAGGGTTTACAGAGTAGATTAGATTTAATTTTACCGACGCACAGCAGAAGTGCTCCACAAAATGCAGTTTCAGCATTTGGTATGGAAGAAGGTAATGCAAGGAGTAGAAATGTAAGCAGTATTGTATGAAGAGTCATCACATATAAAAGGAAGTAAGAAATAAAATGATAATATCGTAAAATTCATAATAGTAAATACCAAATGGGTCAGAAGGAGAATAAAGAAATAATATCAACAACATAACCTAAAAATGGATGAAACTTTAATATTAAAGACGCCATAATTAAGTAGAGACATAAAGGTAAAATATGATTGAATTTTTTTTTTTTGCAGTTAAGCACAATGTTGCTGCTTCTACAACAAGAATTTCTGTCAAAATCTGCAAAATTAATAAATTATCATAAAAATAACTTATTAAAGATACATTCAATGCAGAAATAAGTAAATTTTGTAAACCTCTTCACAATTCCTTAATTACAAAGTATTTACCCACTAAGTATATAGTAAATGACGGTGTATTGTGAGATTATAGCAGCTAGATAAGTGGCTACAGTAGATATTCAAAGCTGATAGAAGGAGTACAACACATTTTTAGCCCAGTATTAGCTACAGCTTCCTACTCAGACGATGATGTCTTCACTGTAAATCAGTCCTTATTGCAGTTATTTCTACGTGTCCTTGTCTGTTCTGCTCAGAACATGGCTGTGAGTTCAGTAGATGTGTATGAATTTATATTCTTAAACTCACATTAGTCAGTATTAACACTGTGGTTGTGAGGAGCATGTGTTTAACTATAGGTTATATGAACATTTTTCTGTGTTACTTTGTTTTTTGTTTTGTTGTGTGTCTAGTTTGGTTCATGGTGTTGAATGATAGTTGTCTTTATGACACGAAAGCGATCCTCCAGTCTTAACAGGGTGCGATAGAGAGGATGCACCACTCATTGTTCAAATTAAAATCCAATTTGAGAGCGTAATGCATAATTTTTTGACGTTTTTGCTAAGAGAAACTCATTGCTCATCACTGTATAAATTAAATTGAATATTCACATGATAAAATTTTAATTGGATCTCTATCCACTGAGCAAATATCCAAATAGTCAAATATGTGGGTAAAGTTTATAGTAATGGTAAATACAGATGTAACACAAAGAAAACCCCAGAAAGTACAGAGTAGTAGTGACCAGTTGAGGCTGTAATAGCTGATATTATCACTTATTTTTTTGTCACCCATCAATTTAAGATACAGTTGCAGTTATCTAAATTTCCATTGAAATCACAGAGGTGTTTCTGCTGTATTTATTTGTATTTACCTTCTACCCTACAATATACTGTGATTAACCACATGCTTTGCCAAGTAAACATTTAATAAAAGGAAAAAAAGGAGTACCATTTATTTATTTATTTATTTTTCGTTCTGAACAAGGTTACTTACATCTCCATTCCCTCTTATCACAGGGAAGAAATCCCACCTGAGGAAGACCAGTGAGAAGAAGCCGCCCACCAAGGAGTCCATTGCCAAGCTGCAGCAGTCGGCCATCTGGAAGATGGAGAACGAGTTCTACGAGTTTGCACTGGAGCAGTTCCAGTTTGTCAGAGCGCACGCCGTCAGAGAAAAGGACGGCGAACTGTACCTACTGGCGCAAAACTTCTTCTACGAGAAGATTTACCCCAAGAACTGAACAGAGGAGGCATGTCCACAATAGAGTTTGGGGTATTTTTTATTTTTATTTTTTTGTTGTTGGAGGGAGGACAGGACAGTTTGTACAGACTCTGATGTGACGTCTGAGAGGAGAAGAGGAGGAAAGTGAGAATGAGGCGAGACTAACAGTGTGTGGATAGTTGGAGGATATGATGAGGAGCTGCAGAACAAACTGCCTCTGTGGAACAGGACACTTGTGTTCACAGTTTAAAGAGCTGTTTTGTTTTGGTTTTTTTGGGGGCAGCTCTGCAGCGTCAGCAGGTTGTGTTCCCAGCAGCCTCCACTCCACCTTCACTTCCATGTGAAATGCCGTCTGTTACCAGAGACGGCCTGTCCAACAGCTGATCAGACCACAACTGCTGTCCTCCAAGATATTTCCATTGGCTATGTACTGTTTGGTTGTGTTTGGTTGTATTTTAACTCTTTGCTATGTTATTTTGTATGTAAAGACATTTTCATGGTGAAACGACATCCCCATGCCTCACCACTACTAACTTAATGAAATGTAAGACTACTGTGCTGTGTTATTGAACTTGAATGAGAACTTTTGAGGTTTTTATGAAATAAAAATCCTGTGACCATGGACATCTTTACAGAGGCAAGTGTGTATATTTTCTACTGTACTTGATGTGTTTTATTTGATGAATCTTATTAGTGTGCTGCTTTGCCCAGAGGCTTCTTCTTAGAAACAAAGGAGGGAAGCATTTACACAGGATAGTCATTAAAGTGTGCAAGTGCACAATAGTGTAGATGCTGCTGCTGTAAATATTTAACCACTTTTGCAATTCTGAATGAATATTTCATTTCCAGGCTGACTGGGTATAGTACAAAATTAACCTATTTATACTGTCAAGACAATTGCGTGCATTTTTATCAGTTAGATTATCCACTAAAATATTCCTTTGCTGCTGTTTCATTTGCCCTTGGTTGATTTTACTGTTTTTCTTGTTTAGTTTTTATTTCTCATTTGTTTCAATTTGTGTTTAAAGGCCATTTAATGATCATTTTCATTGGGAAGTAGGGCTGCCACTAATTATTTTCATTGCTGAATATTTTTTAGATTAATCGATTAGTTGTTTGGTCTTTAAAATGATGGAAAATAGTGATCAGTGTTTCCCAAAGCCCATGATGTTGTCCTCTTGTTTGGTGCATTTATAGAAAAGGAAAGAAAGCAGAGAATGTGCCAATTTAAGAAGGTAGAGTTTTTGACTCTGTTTTTGCTCAAACTGATTAATAAAATAGCAAAATACGTGCCAGTTAATGTATTAGTTGACAAGAAATCGATTAATTGATTAATCGTTGCAGCTCTAATGGAAACTTTAGAGACATAATGTTGCTTGGCTTTGAATCTTCTCTGTATTAATCATAAAGGTGCTTGTTTGTAGTATAAAAAATCACCTGGGAACTTTCTACCAAATTTCTTAATTGTGAATGGAACTGTCCAACATACAGACACCGTTTACTGCTCAGTTTTTGTGCCTTCTCTACACTCAGCTGTCCTTGTGTTGCAGCTCTGTCAGATGGATCATAAACAACTCGACTGTCATGGCTGTTTTCATCTTCTGATTGCCAAAAAATATACGAATGGCTTTTTTTTAAAAAAAAAAACCTGCCGCTGATACATGTGTGTTTCTTAATTCAATGCAAATATTTGTGCATCCTCAGGTGCAGCAGAGCAGGCGGTGGTAAGGTCAGATAAAGCTGCTGCTGTGGAAACTAAAGCTGGATTATTTCAGAGCTGGCATCCTGCAGAGGGAGATAAAGAGCTGCCAGGTTGGGTCCTGTTTGTGTGTTTACCGCTTTCATATCCTTTCCAGAGTCTACATTAAAATGATTTGCTACAAAAGGGAGTGAAAAAGTGCAATGTAATGCAGTGATGTAGTATTTGTAGTTAAGGATGTTTACATTTCCTCACGGTAGACTTTAATTCATTTTTTGGCAACAGAACGTAGCCTGTATATGTTCAATATTTTCAGCAGCTAATAAAAATAAATGGATGCCACTAAAATAGAAACACAGTTATGTGAAACCAGACAGGTCACAAGGTCAGAGGGAGTTTATGTGAGTGAGTGCCGCTCAGATCATCATCAGCGGAAGTTGGACTGATCCCCATTAATCTGAGATCACGCTACACTTGCAGCGTTCTTCTCTTGGCCCTCTGACCCAGATAAATGCTGAGGGTGTCCCCCCTGCTCAGGAGCCTCAGTTACAACCAGCCCTTTAAACATCCGACCAGGAGCATTAAACATAAGTTAAAGACGCAGCCTTAACCCTTTTGAGGTCTTTTACAAGGCTGTAACAAGGAGCACCAAAGGAGGCGGCAACAGCAAATCATATTTTAACAACGCCCAAAACTGTACATCCCAACGCGCCCATTTCATTGATGAGTAAATTTTAAGGCTTTACGTTTACCTCGTAAAATTTTTGTGAGCTTGTAATACCCAGTGTGCAGACAACCTCGGTTTTCCTTTTGACTTTAACTCTTAACCAATACGTTACATTATTTCAAGACTATAATATTAATCAGAAATGCTTCATTCAAAAAATGTTCACAGCAACGCACAGCAAAAGGCTGCAATTTAAAGGTCCAGTGAGTGTATAATGACATTTTGTATTTAGTAATACTGAGCACAGAGTGGTACTGTGTTAAAAATGTAAAATTAGAGTAGTTATATGGGTTTTTATGGTTGAGACTGAAGTAATGCACATACCGCAATTATCAGCTCAATGTCAGTTATACTTGATAATCAAATAACTCAAATTACAAAATGTCCACAACAATTAGAATATCACTGCAACCCTCCTCGCCACAATTATTACATTCTATATACACAATATGGACAAAAGTGTCGGGATACTTCAAACTGAGGCGTTTCATTGCTAACAGGAGGCCAGGCTGCAAAAGTATATTGACAAGTGTCATCATATAATTACATATTATGGTAAATATCATCACAAACATTTGTCTTGTCTTCATATTTAATTTTGTTTATGCTACAATTCAGATTTCACATCATAAGGCAAAGTTGCAATGTTGCAGTGTTTTTGCAGTGTCTTTACTTACTTTCTAATCCTATGCTAAGAAGATTCTTTATATGTTTATGTGATGTTTTTTGGTTCAGATTTGCCTGGCTGGACATCAGAGGTGTAACACACAAATCTGGGCCCTATACACTTTTAAGTGCAGTAACATCAAACTATTGATTAGTGTCTTTGATTAATACTTTTACCCATAATCATTATAGCTACATTACATATAATATTTTCATAACCCTATTTAAAGGACTATGCAAACAGATGCTTTTCCCTGATTTGTCATTATCTTCTCTCTTTAGGCTTCATTTTCCTTTTTTTTTTTTTTTTTTTTATTAATGGTCAAAAATCTCCTGGAGTCCTCACTATCAGTGTTGTCTATTTTTTATTCCCAGCTACAGAGTGGAGTCAACCATGTCAGCATCCACATGAAATATTGTTTTACAGTCTAAACATTTGTGCAGCCAAAAGAAATGGGTCTTACTCATACTTTAATACCAACAGAATACATTATAAAAGTTGTGCTTCCTTGTCTGTGTAGCAAATTCAGGGCCCAAAATGTGAAAACTCTGCTGGTCCCTTCTTACTTTAGTCAATTTCGCTCATGAAAATGTTTTACAAATAATTTCTTTGACATCTGTTGACAGGAATCACCATGACCTTAACCTGTAAAGACCTAGATGTATTTTTGTGGTGTCTTCCTAATGAATCCTTCTTTATTATATTTACTACTTTATTATATGATACTACCCTCTGCATTTTGCATTTTTCTGTCAAAATTTGGTATTTTTCTATATTTAATTTACTGATCATGTAGATGTTCATAGAACCACTGAGTAAATTCAAAGGTTGTCATATCAAAACAGAGTTAACTGTAGAAAAAGTGACTTTTTCAGCATTTATATCATTAACTAACCGTAAAATCAAGCTTCTACATCCACTCTTATTTATCAAACTACATGGGTTTTACTGGTGAATCGATGTTGCAGAAGGTGGCGGTGTTTCCATGTTCACTACGGAGCCTCTGAACGTCCAAATGGGTCATATCTGATGTCGATGAAAAGCTGATAAAATGAAATATTTACCTGAAATATTTACTTTGGATAAGTGGTTCAGAGATTATTTAACATTTTAGATCAGATGCTTTTGGTCACTGTGGTCCGTTTAGGTCTTTGAGGTTTAAACTGAATTATCCACCTCAGTTTGTAGTTCTTCTTAATATGATAGTGGATCGTCTGGTGTTACATTACGGTCTTTTGAAGGCCATTGCAGAATGTTTTTAAGATGCCTGTTTTATCATATGCAAGACTGAAATGATTCTGCTCATAATTGCTGGTTTACAGAGAGTATGTGGTGACTAAACCTTTCTGCACATCTTGAAAGGAGCCTCAGAAAGCCTCCTCTGTTTTTCGTGATGCATAGATAAAAGCTTTGTGTACAAGATTTAAGGGGATTAAGGTGGATTTCATGTTGTGCTGCTATGTTTCTACAGTAGTTCAGAATGGACATCGTCTTCTTTCTTTTCTGTTTACAGCAGGTGGAGCAGGTGAATATCCACTTAAATAAAAGTTTAATAAAATGTGCAAAATAAACATTGACTGTAATGTTCATATTTTTGCAGGTGCCATTGGTGTAGTGTAGTATAGGGAAGGGTGGGGTGGGGGTATTCATGTGGTTGCAGTCCCCATGTTCACCACTAGATGTCACTTCAAGTTCATTCATTCATTCATTCATTCATTCATCTTCTGAACCCACTTTATCCTCACTGGGGTCATAGGGGTCGCTGGAGCCTATCCCTAAGTTGATTGCTAAGAACTGAAACACAACATCAATCTATTACAACTACCACTTTTCAGCCATTATGGACTGAAAGTAGGTCTCAAAAACCACAGCAGTTTCATCTTTTTTCCTCTAATGTGTGTCACTACTTCGATAAATGTATATCATCAGTGTCAGGGCTTATTTTGATAAGAAATAAAGCTTAATTTCAGTGGCAACATCAGTGTGTGTCAGCAGAGCTACACTTACACCATTGTAGGCTGAAAAGGAGTGGTCAAAAAAGATGTCACAAATATTACACACTGAAATTTTAATACATTAATTTAGCCAGTTTTGATTTAGTTACAGCACTCACTGCTGAGGAGTTAAAAAAGTAAGGAGTAATTCCGGGCTTTTGAGAGCCTTCCGCCCATTGCAACATGAAGTACTTTGTTTGTTTACAGGACTGTAAGTAATTATAAGACATTTTTTATAAAAATTCAGATGGAAAGTAAATTTCTTCAAGTGCGAACATACTTTTACTGAATATTTTAAATTTTGCTGCTGCAAAAGATGTATAGAAAGACCTTCGAATCCTGTCTGAAGCACCTGTTCTCTGTCTGTTTATGGAGAGCATCACCATGGAGATGGAGATAAAGAGGAATTACCAAGGATATTAACAGGCTCACGTAATTCATAAGTCTACACAACAGATAGTCTGTGTTTATTGTGGAGACACTGCTCCGGTTATGAATGAGAAACCGAAGTTGTTGTTCATACTAATAAATATCAGAGGCGTAGAGCTGCGAGTGCCCTGTCTGTGAGACATATGCCTTGTGTTGACTGTGTCCCTGTGGGTTATGTAATGTAGCAGTAAGTCTTCTCACTGAGGTGTGACATGTCATGCACCAGCCCCAGAGGAGAAGAGTGAAGTGTTTGTCCCGTGGTTTCTTCACAGCA
Source organism: Apogon talboti (assembly GCA_037367365.1). Classification (NCBI taxonomy): domain Eukaryota; kingdom Metazoa; phylum Chordata; class Actinopteri; order Kurtiformes; family Apogonidae; genus Apogon; species Apogon talboti. Next base: position 9,805,149 of record JAPQRQ010000010.1, on the reverse strand, counting down.
ACTCCTCCTGATCCGTCTGAAACTCAACAGTAAAGTCTGGCTCTTATTTAATAATATCAGTATGTCAACATCAGATGCATGTTTATGCAACATCTTCACCATCCTTTTCATTTTAATTATGCCTAGACATGGCACCAAAAAAGGATTTAAAGTGATTATGCAAAAATAAATATGAAAATTCTCATGGAAATACATTTATAGTAAAGTACAAAACAGTCATGAAGTATTTTTGCTAAAATTTTGCACATTTTGATCTCTATTTCCTACTATTTGATTATAAATTGTACTTTTGTCTCTAATGTTAGCCTGCAAATTAGGAGATTTAGATTAAAAATATAGCCTATGTTAGGGTTTATGAGAAAAAAGTACTAAAGTAGAAAAAACAAAACATCTTAGAAGTTACCACAATACAAGGTTCCTCCTTTTGGACTCATAAAGGTCAATTTAGCAGTGATGGATGCAAGTAATATACCTAATATAGTATACATTTGAGGCACTTACAGAATTTCCATTTCATGCAAAGTCATATTCGGCTTTAATTGTTGAACATCTCACAAATCCAAACATGCCACAAGGCAATAAATACACAAATTGACAATTGCATATATTGAAATGAATATCTGACATCTGATGTGAATAATCTTTATCAAAAAATGTTTCTATATTTTTATCATTTATAAGGAAATCCATAGTATTTTCAAGTAAATAACAATACACTTTTTCTATGTGAAACTTCTCAAACATTAGAGTGTGTCAGTCATGAAAACAAAAAGAAATGGAAGCAATCCAAATGTAAAACAAATCCATGCACGCAGCAAAGCAATACACATGTAAATTGACAATACATTTCCATATATTGAAATGAATATTTATATAGACGACTGCAGCTACATCTGATTTTAATCATTTCCATCGAGCATTTGAACACATATTTTAAAGTAAAGTGTGTTTCTATGTGAAATTTCATAGAAAAAGACAGAGACATGAAAGCAAAATGAAATGAATTAATCAAAGCAATGAAAAAATAGTTAAATATATTAAACAATAAAAAAATAAGAATAAATAAGGCTGTGCCTCAGTCTATACACCATGTACTGCAGTAGTTCTATAAACAGACTGTATTTGTGAGTATGCGGGCCAGATCAGATCATATAACTGATTTTGGTGTATTTTGGTGTCTGTTGGATCACGTGTCCGCAGACGGTCCGGGCAGAGTGGCCCAGCGGCAGCGGGCTGGCTCCTCTGGGCGGGCGCCTCCGCTTTAACCACCGCCTCTTTCTCCAACTGCTCCGGGACAGATTCATGCCTCAGCTTTTTATTTATGAGCTCCGTTCCTCCCTCCGGACCCCTTGTAGCACGGCCCCGACCGACAAAAGACTAGTGAAGACGACATGGGAAGCCCCGTGTACCCGAGATGACCGATGGTTTGGTCAGAATAATCCGTTCTTTTTGTCGCGAGAGAGGGAAACTTAAAACAAGGCTTGTTTTTGGAGTTCCACCTCCCCTCCTCTGCCCGTAGGATTTGATTCAAAGGCGAAAACCAAGATGGCCGCCGATTCCGTGCAGGTAGGAAAAGTTGACAACTGTTGCGAAAAGTGCGCAAAGTTACTCCAGAGAGTTCCTTCTAAGTTAGCAAACAGTATTATTTCATGAAATTTACTTCGCCGAGAGCCGATAGTGCTGGTTTTAAAAGAACTGGCTTTGTTAGATCCCAAAATGTTGCCTGGGAATTATCCATGGATTGAGGCCTGGGAAACAATTATCCAAAGTAACTTATCCTCAAACATCAAACTTTGAACCGGTGGTTTGGTGCGAAAGCTTCTGTGTTAATTTAATGCCATACGGATTCAAATGTATGCCTTGAGTGTAAAAATAATTACTGTGCTTATATGTTAGCTTAAATGATGGTTATTTATCGATATGGGTTTTAGCCAAACGTAAAGTTAACACATGTTACGTTTGCCTCGCGTTTATCCATTGCTTCATTTCCACCTTTAATCAGTGTGTGTTTTTTTTTTTTTAGTTGATGCATGTTTAAGTCATATTTTCCTCCGTTAACGGTAGTTGTTCTGTTTGTTGCTTTGGCATAACGTTTTGTCAAACACGTTACAGATCGGATGGACCTTTACAATGTCACGAGAAACGCCGTAAAACTCAGAAAATGAAAATAACAATAAGTTTTTAATGACAAACTCTGAGTCACAGAAGTCATTGTGATCATGTTTTTCTCTATGAAGTCATGACTCACTGATTAAAGTAGTTTCACTTGACTGACGTCAGCCCTGAATAAATCTTTTTGACAGAAAAAAATGTCTTCAGGACTTTATCTGACCACCTTATTATGATTCACCGTGCACTTCAGTACTGTCCCATAAAAGGCTGTAAAGTTGATAAAGACAGTTGTACATCTCAGTTGCAAGTGGACATTTGATGGGTTAAATGAGTGGAACACATAGCACAGCTTTTGCATTAGTAATATGTTTTTTACTAATATGTTTCCCGGGCTTCTGATGCAGTATCTCACGTTTTTTGCAACATGACCAAATCATAGGTCACTTCACATACTGATAAAGATAAATGAGACAGCACAACAGGGTTTCTTTGAATTCAGTTAATCGTTTATGAAATGAGCACATGGAAAGACCGGTTTCTTACATTTTTACTCAATAAATAAACAGTTCTTACTCATAACTGATCAGTGAGATTATATTAAAGAAATGCAATGGCTCACTATATATTGGATGTATTTTAACATCTTGACATGTATGTTAGACCCTGTATGATCAGCAGTAATCTCTAGCTTGAGTTTACATATTGAACAGTCATGGCGTCACATATAGTCGAGTGATGACAAACATTTTTTAGGATGAATCGCCCCTTTTTTCCCCATGAGTACTTGAGCACAAATGGATAATAATCTCCTCCATTTTGGCTCTTATTTTAATAATGTTTAGATTTCTAAATGCAGCATCAATGACAAGAAATGCATTTAAAGATTAGGCATGGGCGATTATGTCTGCCGTCAGTATCAATATCTGTTATATGGGTGCAAAACAACATCTGGAAAGAATCTGTTTCTTCACAATTGCTTGTCAGAAAGAATACAGAATTTTGATTACCTAACTTTTCTACACTCTATATTTTCTTTCACAGAAACAATTTGCCAACCATGCATTTGGACAGTGGGTGTGTTCAAGGTTACTGATTTAATGTGTGACTTAATCTGACTGATTTGATGCATGTAAATAATCGTAATAGGACTTGAGAAACGTCAAAAAGGTGTCTAGTTGTGGTGCAGGGATAGATAGACCAGGATGAATGTAAACATCCACCAGTGCAGTGTTTTTTGTGCAGTAAAGCCAGATAATCTCTGCAGTGAAACAGGTGCTTCAGAGGTGGATTTCTGCACACAGAATAAACCTTATATCCATCTGACTCTGGCCATTAAAAGTGACCTTAAGTGCAAGATATTAGCTAGAGTTTGACTTGGCATGGGATGTATGCGAGACTCGTGTGGAGGCTGCATTGGTAGGATCTGTGTTTATTAGCCTGTGTTGCTATTTCTGGTCACAGCAGAGCACCCGGCTGTGGCCAGAGCTCTGCAGCGGCCAGCTGTGGGGTAAGACGGCCGGGTGTCAGGTTGTAGGCTGAGATAGGCCTCACGCTGAAATGGCAAGGGCTTGGCTTTTTAAGCTTGAGCCTGGTAGTGGCCTCAACTTTTCCATTGTCCTATTGTCTGAATGGAGCTCTTGTTGTTGGACTTGGAGCTTTCAGGCTTAAACAGCAAGTTAACCTGCTTACACTTGAGGTTCAGACATAATGTTTGCTTTTACCTCAGTTTCTTTTTATGTCCCAGGCCTTCAAAGTGCTCTAAGAAGTCATTCAAGTGCACATAAGTTTTTACTTTTCCCTTAGTTCTTGTTTCACTTTGTTTAGTAAGTGAGTTTGCTAGTATTGATTTTTTTTATGCTTAATTTTAGTTTGTTTCTTGGTTTTTTTTTGTAACACAGCTGTATTGAGAGCATTTCCAAATGGACTCTGGCACTTTCACACTACTTTCACAACTGATGCCAGGCATGGATATACTGGTAATATAGATGTGTAGTGTGTGGACTGCTAGCAAAAACCTGGCACAGTAAAAAGGGGAAAATAGATTTCATATCTATTTTCATATATATTTTGAAGCTAGGTTTCCACCGTCTTAACTTTTTCAAGTCAGAAATTAACCTATTTGGATGAAAGTGTGAACTGGATGAATGAAAACTTTATTCATGTGAAGGATACTTCTACATTTTTAATGCGGCAAGAAGTCAATCCTATCTGTCAATCAGTCCCTTTGGTGCTAAAATCTTAAAGTGAATGAGACTGTTATGACTCACCTATGGGAGGCAGTCCTTTTTGGAGCCAGTATTTAGCAGCTATTAGTGTTATTTCAGTGTAAGATGCCTTTGCTTTAGCTTCACTTTCAATCTGTGGTTTTTACCCCTTGGAATTACACTAAAAAGAAATGCAGAATAACTTTTTATTCATGGGAGTCAGATACTGGTGTGTAGATGACATGTAGTGCAAGTCTTTTCTTACAAAAGCACTTAAACATAGAGAGAATGTCATGAGAACTTCAATGTGTAAAACATAATATCACAGACAGCCTGTAGTAATGTTGTGTAGTCTATTAAAACAGGCTGTAAAAGTTACAAATACAGTCTTTTCATATGCCGAGAGCCTCAAACATTTCACAGAGCGGCTAGCAGAGCCACACTGACATGAACAAGTTCCCTCATCCATCATAAACTGTTTGCATTGTGGTATGAGTGGAAACAGTTGCTTACAATTCCTGCTTTGCTTGCCTTTGAACCTAATAAGTCCTGAGTTCCCGCTGTGGCGTCACTCCCTTGACTAGGCAATAGATCCAAGTAGAAAAAATGATAAGGCCTATGCAGGTAAAAGAGCAACACAAGGAAGTATTGCCGTTAAAGAGAAATGAGTCGAAACCAATCCTGTTACTGAGCACCCGGTCTCTTTTCTTAGGTTTTTGTGTTTGATCTTGAAGTAAAACAGTCCTGGTGCATCTAGCAGCTGATTTATTTCCATCTTATCTGATCGGCCTTTCATGGATTTCCTTGCATTGTTGCACAGTAAAATGGGCTCTTTTGGGTGTCCGCATGCTGTCCTAACGCCACACTGGACAAACACGGCCACAGTGCAAACATGTTTGCAGGGCACTGAGCTGAAGAAGAGTGGCTTTTCCCCTCCTCACCGTTCTTCCACCTCCAGGACTATTGACCTCCATTTTACCTATGAGTCATCAAGGAGCCTCTGGACCAGGATATGTGCAAACTATAGTTTCCTTTGAAGGGAGCACCTATAGAGGAGAGTAGGGGAGTTCACAAAGACCTGGCAGGGATATGACTGAGGCCAGGGAATTCCCTTAAGTTACTGAACACTGGCCGTGTAGATCACAGGGTTTTTCTCTTTAGACATACTTTTATTAGACTAGGAGTGAACCTGTATGGGCTTTGCCAAATCAATACTGCTTCTTAGTTAATAAAGAGGCTGATAATCAATATTTGGAACCAGTATGCATTTACAGTAAAGTGAAAATCACAAAAAAAAACTACAGTGCACCTCTTTGTTGAAATAATAGTTAATTGAATTAACTACAATTCAGTAGTATTTCAACAGTATTTATTATTTACATTGAACTGGTTAGGTTATAAATAGTACATACTATATTTTGCCAATATCTTGCCATGTCTTCAGTAAGTTTGGCGTACATTTGAACTCTTGTTCTGTTGTCTAGTTTTTCCTGTTACTTAGTTACATACCAAATCTCCACTGAGCACAGGATTTTGCCTTTTTTTTTTTTTAAACTACCCTGCTATTGTCATGCTTTTTGCATCCTTTCATTATAAGCTATAGAAGATGACACAACCACAACAGTTTGCCCTTAAGGCTAAGAGAAAACCAGTGTTTAAGAACATTGACTACAGATAATGGATTTACCAATATTGGTCCCTGTTGTATTAAAAAGAAAAATATCTCACCAATTGCTGGACAGAATGTATTAAAGTTTGTCACAAACATTAACTTCAACTCAAGGATGAACTGAAAAGGTTTTGTTGACCAAAGGTCAAAGTTCAAGCTTTCAGTGACCCGCCAAATATGGTTTTGGCAATGACTGCCAGAAATTGAGAGTACTGCATTAACAGATTATTATAGCAAACACATTTGATTTTATGGATCTTGTTTTCAAAGCTGATATTAATTATTAATAATCAAGGAAACTGATATTTGGAATTCATTTACACTTGCAGGTATATTAGAATAATTACACAAAATGTCACTGAAATGCTTTTAGGCTGAATATCAAAGTACAAATCAGTTTTCACATTGAATGTGAGTTTTTATTAATAACATGAACAAATAGATGTTCTCTTATTTCATCACTGATGGGGTCTTACTCATGACATGTAACTAGTGTGCATTGAGTCATTGTTTGAGACCATAGAAACTGCACCAGAGCCAAAGTAATAATAATATTGGATTAGATTCATACTAGCACATTGTTAACTCTTTATCAGCTAGCACTTTAAAAAATATCTGTATTGCAGAGAGATGGCTGCATCTGGATTCAGCACCATATGTTTCAAGCACTGTACTTGGTGAATATTGGACAAAGTAATGCTTAAGGTCAATATGTGATCTAATTGGCTACATTATTAGAAATAATCTATGAATAGTGTGTGGGTTGTAGAGTTGAGTACTTCTTTATATTAAATTTTTCAGCAAGCACCTTTTATCTCGTGAAAAGAAACTTCCTGATTTTACACTTGTGTAATTTTATATGAACACTACTTATCATGTTTTTGACTTTACTGCAGTTGTTGGTTGTATTGTACACTCTGCGAGCCTCCCCTCTTCTAACACACAAGTTGCTCTCCAGGCTGGGGGGGGGGGGTTCACAATGGACAGCCAGTGTTGTGTTTTTAGCTTGGGTTAATTTTAGACACAGTCCTTTCCCTGGAGTGAGATTAGGTCCCATTCTGGGCTGCTCTGACCTCACAGAGTGAGAAGCTAAGAGGGATTTGGCTGTCGCTGCTCAGACGGTTTATCTTCTCTGTTGATGTCAATGGTCTGTGTGAGAAAGAAAGCCCAAAATGAGAGAGCTGGAAAGAATTGGATACTAGAGGAGTGAATGACTGTGGCTTTTCTCTTAGCTATGGTGTTGCCTGAAGTTTGTGGTGAAGATATTGTTTTTATTAGACGACTGAACTCCGTTGGGTTCACAAAATGACTGTTTAGCTGGTCAGCAGAACATGCGATTACTGTTCTGTTCAAATGAACTAGAGATGGAGCTGGAAGAAGTTGATGATGTTACGGTAAGACAAAATATTCATAAAATAAAAAGTTTTGTGTGTGTGTGTGTGTGTGCACTGTTGCTTAAAGGGTCCTGTTTTCTATGGGATTTCTGTTCTTCCAAAGGAATGGTCGATTGTTTCTGATGGTGGTGCATATAGTAATCCCCCCCCCATCCACCATCAGGTGATGCAAATGAAATGAAAGTATCGGTTAAACCTGTCTGTAAAAGTGCATTGATGTGTCATATAGGTAAACCTGTTTGTCATTGAATAATATGAATAAAAACGAGGCTAACTGGCAATGTTTTCAAGAAGCCGTCAGCATTCCATTCAGATTTGTGAGTAAAAGAGTTTAGCAGTTCCTCTTTTTTTGTTACAAAGTCAAGCAGATATTTACAATGCGTGACAACTTCAACACAACTAATCATAGTCTTCAGAAGGTTTTTTTCTCTGTCTCTCTCTCTTTAAGGCATTTTTCTTTTGTTGTTTTTTTTTCTTTTGGATGTGCTTTATTGCTGATCACTGTGTCGTAAAAATGCTTTATTAAAAAAATTTGTTGTTTAGGTATAGTGATTATAAAATGAATCTCAACTCTTAGTTTTATAACTGATTTATTATTTTAGCCAACTGTCATATTAATAAACAAAAGCCACACTTCTTAGAATTGGCTTTGAGCATAACCAATATATCTCACATATTTAGATGTACAAACATTTTTAAGCCCTACAAGATATATTTGTACATTTTAATTCATTTGTTAGTCCCCTTGTCAATATATGGATAAGTGAATGTTTATTTTATTGTCTGTCATATTCAGATTATGGTCTGGTTGTATGAATGGACTGTGATTTACACACTTGGCACAGTTTCAGATGCCTTCAGAGGGCACGGTGTTCTGGTTTACCTTATCTTCAGGGATGTTTATTGAGTTAGCTGTGAAATTTACACTTAACCATTTTTTTAAAAAACCATCAAGGTCACAGATATGAAATGTCAATGTGAATGCATAAGTTTTTGAGCAATTATTAGTAATAAAGAGAGGAAATGCTCACGGTAATAACAGGCAACAGATGGAAAACGCTACCACTGCCACCACTGTTCCATGTTGTAAAACCTTAAAATTTTCAATTCAAGACTTTAATATGCATAGCCTATTATTGATTTTTTTTTTTTTTTTTTTTTTTTTTTTTGGGGTGGTGCAGCTTGGGTGCTGCGCCACAGCAAAACCTCACCAGGGGAAACACTGCTGTTTGATATTTAATCATTCAGTAGTTGTCATTGTGATGTTTTTCTTTAAATTGTTGTGACAAAAGCACAATTAATTGACCACAATGCTCGGCTGCATCTGTTAAAATAAAAATATCTGTGCACTGTCTAATAAAATGAAGTAAACAGATTATTCACATTCCACAGCCATATTCTGTGATCAGCATGTGAAAAACCACTACTGTATTCATGATGACCTTTAAAGCTGTACCCATTCAGGAAGTGAGTCCTAATCCCTCTTTAGTTAAGGTGGCGGCTTTAAGGATGCGGGTCAATGGTGAGTGACAGCATCAGTGAAAACATCCATGTCCAGAGGCCTGTTCAAGTTCAAAACATGTCACTACTCCAAGTTCACCTCATAGTGCACAGATCAGCCAACAAAAGATAAGCCTCTGAGATGGACAGTAAATATTCTCAAAGTAGTTCATTCATGTATTTGTATGAATGTCCAAAAGTTAATTACTGTTGATATCAAGATAATAAGATCAATAAATGTTCTCGATTATAATGAAAAACTTAAGTGACGCCTGGATGAAGTGGTTGCTATTGTAAGGATTGACCTATATTTTTTCCAGGGCAGATAGAGATTATTAGTAGTCAACAGGACCGATATCGAGGGCTCCAACTAATCATTATTTTCACTGTCAACAACAATTTTGATAAGCAAATGGTTTGATTCCAACTCTCTGTTTACAGCCTCTTAGAGTTGAATATTTTCTGTTTTCTTTCATTGTCTTTTACAGTAAAATACATATTTTTGTGTTATGGACCAAACAAGACATTTTCGGATGTCATCTTGGGCCTCAGGAAACACTTTTTTCACCATTTTCCCACCTTTAATAAACTGAACAGCTGATCAGTTCATTTAGAAGAGAACTGACAGAAATTGGCAGTCAAAATAACTGTTACTTGTAGACCTGTTAACTTACTATTGTCAGGAGCAATGCTGATCAGACATGGGCATACATGTGTTTGATGAGGCAGTAGCTTCAGCTGTTTTGAAACCTTCCCAATCAGTGCAGTGCTTTTTGTTCTCTTCTGGACTGTTTATTTTGAGATGTGCTGTCTGTAAAACACCACTCAACAAAATGCCAGTGTGCACAGTCTATTTGTTGACGGAGTCACTGACCTCCTCCTCCTCTGCTCTTGTCCATTTTCCTTTTTATTCTCCTCCTCCTCACTCACTGACCTCCTCTAAATTACTTTGCACTTATTTCCTCTCTTTCCTCCTCCTCTTCTCCTGTAATGCTGCAGGGGGATGCCAGGGGTCAGCTGGTGGCAGAGCGACTGGGTCTGGGACACAACCTGGACCTGTCAGACACCATGGTCCAACAGAAGCTGGACGAGATCAAGGAGCAGATCCGCCGTGAGATTCGCAAGGAGCTTAAGATAAAAGAAGGTGCAGAGAACCTGCGCAAGGTGAGTCCAGTGGTGGTATCCAAAATTTAGATAGAACATTTCAAACAGATGCCGAGATTGATAGACTGTCGATGAAGCCAGCCTGATGGGTTATATTCTGATTCTATGTCAGTCCACGAGGTCTATGATGGTTCACATCATGCTCACAGAACACAAACACACATCAACATGTTGTTGCCATGGATATTCTTCACTGTGAGTGAAGAAAACATGTAGATCAACATTATTAGAGGTGACTTGCCAAGTGAAATGAAGGTCACACGTCTTCGTGGTAGTGGTGCCAGACTTCTAAACTCAGCTATTCGTAATCGCTCATCTGCTGCTTCTATGGTGTTGCTGTAACAGTTGCATGTTAGATAAAGTGAGATTATTCACTACACTTCATCGTAAGTTGGATTTTATTTGTACAAATAGCTCTGTGCAGTAACCTGGGCAACTTTATTTTCAGGTTTGTTTGAGAGAATATGGTCCTCTTTCTCAGTCTCATTATTTTATTGTGAGCACAGAATTAAATTTTCTATAAAATAAGTTATAAAACTTTTGTGTATGCTGTCAGTTACAATATAACATTTCTTTCTGCAGGTCAGATGTTTTTTGTTTTTTGTTTTAACTGGAATCAGGCAAGAAAAGTAAGAAACTTGCCATCTGTGCATCTATGATTTGACATAATGCCGCCAGTAGGGTTTTTTGTTAGATCCTCCCTGCCTGGCGTACACATCAGGCGTTTGTTTTTCCAATTTCATGCTGTTGGTAAAACAGGATTCATACATTTCACAGGCTGATAGTAAAATGACTTTTTGTGACTCTTCAGACCTTTGCCATTAGGCCCTTTTCTTTTTTTTTACTCCTCAGGTCACCACAGATAAGAAGAGCCTGGCTTACGTTGACAACATGCTGAAAAAATCCAACAAGAAGGTGGAAGAGCTTCACCAGGAGCTACAAGAGCTCAACGCTCACATTGTGGTCAAAGACCCAGAAGAACTCCTAGGTAACTACAGAGTACAACACTACTGCGGCTGCAGAGGACTTGCCAAACATTAACCTGGAAAAGAAGTCGGTTGACATAAGCTTTGTGATATGATCTAAATTCAAAGGGGGAGGCTAAGTTAACATGTTGAAACTCAAATAACTTCTTATTGTAGATCCAAAACATGTATTAAGACACATATTTTGGTTTATTAGGATAATGGTTTAGTGGCCCTTTACTGTCTTTTACTTGTTCAACCTTAATTTGACGCTCACCATAGTCACTCCCTTAATAGCAATTAAGTTTCTTACTTACTATCAATGAGCATTAAATAGAAAAAGAAGGAAAACTCTTAATGCCCTAATAGTTGTACCGTTCATATTATAAGAGTATTCTGGACTGATTATGTGCCCTATTGATGGGGTTTATGGACATAATCTGAATGTTACAGAATGGATCCAAGTTGTCCTGGTTAATATCAGATGTTTGATGTTAACCAGGGAGAGTCTGTTCAAAATCTAGAGTCAACTTGGAAGAGTTACAAACCTGATTATGTGGACGGCCTGTTTAAATCTAATGTAGTAAAGTAAAACTGGATTTTCACCTCGCTTGCAGCAAACTGTATAAAAGCCATGCAATTTCCTTCTCTCAACCATAACCTCATCCACTGTTGTTTGATCTCACACAAGTTACCCTGACATCCCAAAATAGTGGGAATACAATACTGGGAGTCCCTCAGTTCACTACTAATGATTTCGGATATCATCTGGCGTGTGTGTTTTTAAGATTAAAATATGACAAATCTGTTAAATCTAAAGGTACGTCTGCAGTTTCCCAAGTTTTTATGCTCTGAACACTGAACCTTCATACTTTTGCGCCACAGACTGAATTGCTTTAGTACTACAGAGTAAATATGTCTTGTATTGTTTGATACCTAAAGGGGAAATCTCATCAGTGTCAGTTTTGGTAATGCTATTATATGAACATGTAAATTCAAGTGGCGGTAAATGGGTTTATTTCTTATGTTGTCTAACTGCTTTGAGTGGAAAAATTTAAAACCAAAAATATTAAAAAAGAAGATGGTTGGTTAGTTAGTTAGTTAGTTTAGGAGCCATTATTGAAGCCAAGGCGCTAGTGTCAGCCTGTATACCAGCCTTTTAGCGTGCATCAGCCTTTAACTTGTTGAAACCTGCCGAAAGTAATAAGCAACAGGTTAATGAAGAATATGTGTACCTTTTTTAATATAAAGTGTTGCCACAAAACATTCCTGTGAATAGCTGAGGCAGTGTTGTCAGAACAGCACCTACAGTATATTGACTCACACAGAAACAGTGCATTCAGTCTTCGGAGGTGACTCATTCTCCAGAGGCTGACATTGTTGCATTCCGCATTCCACCGACAGCTACAATGAGCTGACGATTGTTCCCCTCCGAGGCTGTTGAAAGCCCGCTCCTGTGCATTTGTGGACAACAATGGAATTTAGGAAGAGTTGACTGCAATATTGAGCAGTGTACGTTCAGTATGTCGTAGTAGTTGTTGGCGGCGAATGGCCGGGGTGAATTCAGGAAGAGAAGGAATGGTATTTGTCCCTCAGTTGAGTTGACGTTAGGAAGTCGATGAGGAGGGATGTATGTGTTGGGGGAGGGAAGGGAGGGTTGTCTTAGTAAATGGTTATCTTAAGTGGGAACAAATTTAGCCTGACTCGTTGACCCTCTATCTGATGAAAGAGGGCCTTCTTTTAGGTGACGCGACGCCACTGGAATGTCGCCGTCCATCGCAAAGTGATGGAGAGGGATGAACACAGCTCAGCTAACAGCACAATCATGAGACAGCTTCTTGAACCGCGTTCAGCTCTTGAATCCGCAAGAGACAGCACTTGTTTCCTGAATTAGTAGGAAGGAGTTGCTCCGCACTGCAAGCAGCCAGAATGTTTTTTGTTCCAGTAAAAGGTTGAGGGGGCTCTGGTTATTCTCTGCTGCTCAGCCGAAGCCAGAAATGGGCCGAGTCACTCTGTCGACACTGTCTGGGAGTAGCCGCAGCTCTGAGGGACGGGTCAGGTCCCACTGTCACTCATGATCTCATTCATACAGGGATGTGCCCCGAGTTGAGTCCTATGCAGTGGTGGAAGAAGTATTCACAGTATTAAGTATAGTTTCACTTAAGTAATGTAAGCAAAATGCTCTGAAAGTAATCATTGTGTGGCGACATGGTCCCTGTCAATCCCTTAGTGTTGTGAGGTTTTTGGATAATGTTACTGGTACAGTTTTTTACTATAGATGTTTAAGGTTGAGCACATTGAGCTACTTTATATATTGTTGGCTAGTTTGATATACAGTGGAGGATTCTATTTTATAAAATCTTGATGTGTTTTTTGTCGCTGTCCTGTAAGAGCCACACAGCTCTGAAGATCCAACAGAAAAATGGGCCATTTATTTTTGACAGGGCTGCAACTAGCAATTATTTTCATTTGAGATTAATTGATTGAGTTTTTTGGTCAATAAGTTTCCTGTTTGATCCACAAACCAAAGATATTCAGTTACTGCTGTAAAGGAGTAAAGAAACTAGAAAATATAAATTTCCTTCTTTAACTTAAATTTAAGAAGAAATCTGAACATTGGTTTTTCTTAAAAAAGCAGTTTTCAAAGTAGTTGACAGGTAGTGATTGATTAATCGACTAATTGTTGCTGTCATAGTGTTTGCCATAGGGTTTTTTTTTTTTTTTAGCTAAGTGTTTTGTAAATGGTTTATTTGCTTAAAGCTCCAGGAGCCAACATTTTGGGGAAAAGACACAAGAAATTGAATACACACCCTCCTTTTCTCTTCTCAGTCCGAATCAAAAGAATAATAAAATAGTCATGGTTCATGCTGTTGTGGAAAAGTAAAGCTGCTTTTCCAAGCTTTTACATTGAGGCATGGAGTAGAGCAGTAGATCAATGTCGTACTTAACCCCCCCCCAGGTCTGAAAGCACCTGTGATTAGACAAACCTGTGTCACCCAGTTGTTTTTCAACAGCCTATAAACACAGGCATGCAGTAGACACAGAGGTGCCATGTCCTCTCATACCATCAGAATACTAAAACTTAGTTTTTTTAGTGTCATTAGGCAACAAAAACACAGTCATAATGCACTATAGCTTTAAGAAAGAGACCTCAGTCCGTTCAGGGACACGTCATCCTTCAGTTTATCAGAAACCTTGAAAATCAACACATTTGGTGATGGGTGGTTTTCACTAGATAGAAGGGGGATGAAAGGCTGTAATGTGAAAAGTAACAAAATTTGTCAGATGTGTAGTAGAAAATAGTGTAGTGGAAGTATTTGCTGCAATAAATGATAATACTCCAGTACAAGTACCTCAGTTGTAAGTACAGATCCGCAGTACTGGAGTAAAAGTAAATACTTTCCTCCATTGCTTATGTTACGTCCCATCGAATGACAGACACCCAGCCCAGTTTTATTACAAGTTCGCCCAGTCATGATGTAATTGTTCTCCAGTATTGCGAGCTCATTTCTCATCAGATGTAGATGGGGTTAATATGAGGGAGGGTTCCCCTTGTCAGCCATCCAGCGGTGACATCAGCCCCGCAGCTATTCAGTAGCTCAGTATCTTGTCATCCAACCCAGCGTGGGCTGAACTGTGCCGAGAAGAACGGGTGGGGGGTCCTTGGATTCTTGGCTCGATTGTGACCTCGCCCTCCCACACAGAAAGGAAAGCCCCCTTCAGTACATACACAGCACTTTTGCACACGTTTCTAAGCAGGTTTCTGGTATGTTCACGTTATTATGTGACCAAAACCTCTGGTCACATTATATAAGATAATGTTCAACATCACAAAAGTATCGATCTATGAGATTGAACCTTATCTTGTATATCTGATGTCATGTACAGAGAGAATGAATGGCGGCACAAGCACCACATCCTTGAACATTTCTTTCACTGTCAGGGAGAAACTTGAGTGCTCCTACTGTCAACACTGGGACACTATAGAATGTTACGACCACAAAATGTGAATATTTATCAGATTTTCCCGCACCCACTATTAAAATCTTGACTTGCCTTTCCACAGGTGTGTGGTTTGGATGAGAGTCTAAACCTCCTCCGCTGGTGCCCATTAACTGAGTCCACAGCCTTGATGCTCCCTCTGCTTATTAAGGGTCATTAGACAGATCATTGAAACTTTCAGTTCAAAGAGTCACATGCTTTTCTTTTTGCCCGTATCCCGCAGGTGTTCAGAGGAGTCATTAGACACTGTTTTGATGAAACCATAAGAGTGAATGAATCACGGACCCACCTGCTGGTTATTGTTATCTGTTCATGGCAGCGACTCGAGGAATCACTGATTTTCCTCACTGCATTTATCTTAGGTCATCCCATTCTTGTTTGTGTAGTCAACACAGTGATGGTGAAATCAGAATTTTAAAAAATGACATCATGGAATATCTGTAATGAAGGGGTGTGAAACTGAGAATGAATCAGTGAAACGGATATCCAAAATGTGTTCCAAGTCAGTGCATCCACTTACGTTAATGGTCCTTATTTGTGAGTCATGTTTCTCAGTATTGGCACATGATAATGATTAAGGCTTCCACAGATTATGTGATGTGAGCAGTCTTATCTGTTTATCAACAGCCACATTTCATAAACTCAGGTATAACACATGCAGACCATCGATAGTAGAATGTACTTTGTCAGGCTATGACACAAGTGAAAATAAAAGTATCAAATGTCATCAGCTCAGGTTGTCAGCCTGCACCACATCAGACAAAGGAAAGGAGAACATCAACCTGGTTGTGATTTTGAAAAAGGGGGTAAAATAAGATGACAGTTTTACAAAGAAGGCTTGAGGTTGGTAGCTTTTACTGCATGAACACAGGCCTACTTGGTGCTTTCAAATTTCACACTGCTGAAACTAAATGTCTCACACCATAAGGAATCTTTGTCACTAAACTACATCAACGTCCATCTTTAAACCTCTGTAATTATGCAACACTAGACCATGACCAAAGATATCATTACATTTGGTGAGATTTGTGTCTGGAACATAAAATCATACAGTGTATACTAGGTATTATACTGGTCCCAATTTCACACTGTTCTTAATTGTCCAAGTTGCAGTTGATTTAATAAAACACAAACAGTTTTGTCCTCAAATCCCAAACCAAAAGGAGCAAAAATAAAATATGAACTGATCCATGGTTCAAATATCACAGTCTGAACCAAATAGTGTATTTTAGAGAATCGTTACATTCATTCCTTACTGTTATGTCACGTGGCTTGGAGACCTTAAAAAAGCACTTTGAATGCATGAAGGAGACTTCATCTCTCTAAGTGGATTTCCTCTTGACAATGTAGAAGTTGAGACTGAACTGGCAAGTCAAGTCAGGAGAAGTCGGGCAGGTTTTTTTGCCCACCTCACCTGTTTTTGTGTGTGTGTGAGAATGTTTTGCACTTTGTTCAGGCCTGGGGAGGGGTTTTCTCTGCACCTTTCGAGTCCAGACACGACAAAAAAAAAAAACACAACAAAACAGTGAGCTCATCCCTCAAGACTTTTGGTCCATCTCAGGCGCCAAAAGACATTGTTTTTGTTTTCACTATTTGTGATTGACTTATAAATACATAATGGATCCAAAAGCTCACAGACATCTGGGTCAAGTTGACTGAACTAAAAAAGACGGAGAGCAGCAGTGGAACCAAGATTGAGTTGACGTACCAGTCCAGCTGTCATGTGCTTACTCAACTTTTGCATCGACCGTAATGTCAATATAGTATTGGTAGTAGTCTGCAAGTCCATACTTGTTTTTTTTTTTTCTGTTTTCCGTTGCTCAGAATAGAGATGGCCGCAGGGTTTCCCTCTGCTGTAACAGTTGGAACTGACTTCTTTAGAGAACAAAAGAGACTAAAAAAACCCTGAATTAGTCATGTCTTTTGATAAACTGTAAATGGACTGCCTTAATATAGATCTATGGCTCTTCAGCTTGTCCTGTTGAGATTAATACTTATTCTACGGTCTACCTATTCTCATAATAAAATTTTGTATCTGTACACAATAATTTGGGGTAAATGCATTTTATTCGGCACAAGGGACCCAGTAGAACGTGAAAAGCTTTTACTAGGATCTGTTTCTAAATTTGTCTGCATTTGGATTCAGTTTGTTGATGTTGTTCACGAGTTTTGTACTTTCTTAAAACTTTTAACTGAACTATTAATATTCATAAATGTATCGCATAGCAAAATGATGAGAGCTGGAATGGCTGGGTTCAGTTTGGAGCGAGGTTAATCAATTCAGTCAAATATTTCTCATTCGGTGTATTATTTTAAAAACCATGATGCTGAAATTTCCCATTTAATGATTCATTTTTGGTTTATTTAATAGGGATGGATACAATATACATGAACAAACTGGAAAGGTTTACCTAATGCTGGTGTTTTAGAGTTTATAGTGAATATCTCCCTTTTGTGTAACTAAGGGTTGAATACAAGAAAATAATCAAACTGACAGTAGTCGGTCACATGAAAATACAACATTTGTAGGTGTTGCATAAAAAGAAAAGGAATCTGACTACAGGTTTGATGCTGAATTGAGCAGGAGATAAGCCAACACAAATATATTTATTTTACACTGACACCTCTGCTTGGGTTTTATTTTGTGTCAAGATTGGAGATCAAATTGGTGGTAAATTAATAGTCCTGTTCTCTGGGTTCTCTTTGATTATTTATAATGTGTTCATTCTATTTTTTCATTATGGGGTGCAAAAAGCTGTTAAAAAGACACATTAAATGCAGCTGCAGTCTGGCAGCGTGCAGTTTCACATTCTTTCAGACTCTTGATACAAATCCTGTTGGTGTTGACGTGTCCAGTTCCTCCTGTGTGGATTGAGTGGGAGAGAATGAGTCCAGTGGTAACAAACCTTATTAAAATATAAACACTGGAGCTTTCTGGGCACATCATCTAACTCCTGAAGCTATTACCTGACGTGTTTTTGTAAGCAAAGTTAGTGGTCATTTTGCTGAGCGGCAGAAGTGCTTAGCTCACTTCACGTGGCAGGCGGCCAGGAATAGCACATGCATGTTAGTTACTATTTAGAGTCAGTGTATATTTGTGACAAACTCCAGCAGCACTTGCAGTCGTGCAACAGTTGTTATTTCCAAAGGTCATAAGGTGCTAACTTGTCCTTTTTTTGTCTTTTACCCAGAATGCCCTATGACCCCAGATACACCCAACAGCGAGGCCAGGATGTGCACCAGCAGCAGCCGCCTCGCCGCCCTGAAACGACAGAATGACATCGAGCTCAAAGTCAAACAGGGCGCAGAGAACATGATTCAGATGTACTCTAACGGCTCCTCAAAGGTACGAAGCAGCAGAGTGGGGGAGGGTTCACCTGACAGTCAGGTTTGAGCTGGTTCATGTCACACTGCCAAGTGTGGAAAATCAGACTCTGTTTCATACAGTCAGGGTGTCTGCAAGTCCTCAAGACAACGAAGGATGGTTCCAAGTCGGTTTTAAAAGTCATTAAATAGTCTTAAATCTGAATGCTACGTCTGAACCGCCACAGACATTATATATTGTTTAATCTATCCATCCTTTAATTTCTGTTTGTCAAAGTGAGTGAAGCTTTTCTGCATTAAAATAGTTGTGAATTATTAAAAAGTATTCATATTTACACCTTGTCTTCAATATAGTTCCTGAGCAATACTTTTTCCCACACCAAGACAAAAACCAAAATTAGACATTTTATACAACACACAAAGCAGTTTCACTACATAAAAACAAACCTAATGTCAATTAAGATAATTACATAAAAATGCATTAAAGCTGTTTGCCGCATTCAATGACACTGAGGAGTTTCCGTCATTAGGAGATGGAACTTTAAGGCATCCTCCAGAGTTGAGAACTTGGCTCTTTGTGAAAGTTTTTGACCTATCAATGCACCTATTAGCCTTTTTACTTCATTCTTGAACTGACCTGTTGGTAAAATGTAAATTAAATGCACTCACCTTACACTCTATGAAATCTAATTGATTATTTATGTTTATATGGTCTTATATTCACTATTTAAGGAAGTAATAAATATTCAGTCCAAAACTCGGTTCTAAATTTGCTTAAAAACAGCCTCTCAAAAACCATTAGCTTGTCCAGTACATGTAGACCTCGTACAACACTGTGGGTCTTATTTTCATCCATTTTTCCTTCAGTCCTGTTTGTTTAAAAGTGACTGCACATTTACAAGTAGTTACCAATACTTGTAAATCTGTCTGTGCTCAAATGTGGCAAGAAAAGGGAGGAGTCAGATGATCTTACAGGTTTCACACAAATTCTCAAGGTGAGAAAACTTCAACTGAATGACTAATTACCTACTAATGTGATGAATGCCAACCAGCAATCCTTAAAAACCTGGAAAAGCACTGAATTAATCTAAATAAAAGATCTAATAGGTGTCAAAATACCTCAATTCAAAAAGTCCTTAAAAAGGCTAAGACATTTATTTTCTGAATTATTTATAGAGTACACAGAGGAACTACCCGTGCAAATGGTCAAAGCGTTTTGTTTTATCTTGCAATAAGCATGAATAAATTGTTGAATTACTTATTACAGTTTTCACCATTGTTAAGTTGTAAAGGCTTAAACTTCTATAAGCGGTATGAACCCTAAAATGGGGTTGACTCTTTAACAGATCACATCTTGTCTGTTTATTCATGACATTACTACAGTTGTTGTAATGGGTCTCTGCAGTCCTAGTTGAGTCACAGATGCAGTGTATTATTTTTAGTCACTGCTGTTGGATGTTATTCACCTTTGACATTCTGATTTGGTTAAATTAATGTTACTCGACTCAGGAGCCACATGTATTTTAATCCCTCAAAGATCAGCTTGCCTTACACAGCATAAAACTCTCCCACAGCACTTTCTCTATCTGAATCTAATCAGTTGACCTCCACCACTTGGTTTGTTATTAACATGTCGCTGAATTTGGACAAAGTATTTCATTTTATCTCTTTCAAGGCTGGCTTTCTTTTAATGTTTGTATGTACATTGTCTTTATCCAAACTCCACAAAGGACAGATTTTTGTTTTTTCTGATATCGCTATTATATATTTGACAAAATGTGCCCAAATAGTTTCATCAAAACCAGAATGAATGACTTTTTATTTATCACTAAGTAACTAAACAATGCTGTAAACTAAAATTACAATCAAATATTCAGTATTCAGTTATGGTCTTGATTAGTAGATGCATCTTTTTGCTTTCAAGACGTGATTCAATTAAATAGATTACATCTGATCAGATTACTTATAAGGCGACGAGTCTTAAAGATAACACTTTAAACTTGCTTCCACTGTGCAGATGGTAGAATGACACATGGCTGGTTTTCTTTTACTGCTGACACATACTGTGTGTCATATGCAGTTCTGTTTGTTCACTAAGCTCTACAGTTGTTGTGGCTCCTTTAACTCTCAGAGTGAGAAACAAACTATAATTTAGTTGGGAGGTGTGTGTTAAGTCACAGGGTTGATAATAACAGCCGAGTCTCTGGTGCTCATCACGGCTCTTATTTTGGTCAGTAATAATCAAAGCCGCTTTGTAGTAGATGATTTAATGGCATAGAGTTTCAGTAGTATAACTCTGCTTCGGCAACAACGTAATAATGCTCTATGTGACTTGTTTCTCTTTATATACAGGACAGTTTAACATGGCATTAGTAATTTAATCACATTGATGGTCAGTGCAATGATATAACTGTAAAATGTGGCAATTTAATCACGCAAGTAATCATGCATGTGTGAATACTTGACTCAACATTTTTCTATTTTTATATCTAGTTCAAGTTTGTATGTTTGAGTTGGAATTGATAAGTAGTGTTAATGTGACAAAACGATAACAGTCGGTTCGTATTATTTATATTATGAGCCTCTGAATGCTTTGACTTGGATGTTCTACAGAGAACTTTACAAACCTGAGAAAAATGAAGTAAAAACTGAGGGATGTGAGGATCAGAGGGTTTGCGTTAAGGTTTAGGTGTCTATTGGGACTTAAAACATCCATGTGACTCTGGCTGCTTATGTGACCAGTGGAGGTCGGTGTGTTTTGTAAATGACCTCTCCTGACCAGACAGACAGACAGACACAGACAGAGGCACCTTCCAGTTGGAAATAGTCCTGTCCTGATGTCAGAGAGGAAATGCCTGTTGGACAGAGGTCTTTCCTGCGTGAGTTGTCGTCAACAACCAGGACTCAGACATCAGAGGAATTCTGGGTGGAGTTTGCTTACACTGCTCTATGTGTGAATATGTGTGTGTGTGAGGGTCAGCAATTACAACACACAATGAGATTTTTGGTGAATAAGATTTTCCATGCGGGCACTTGTTCTTTGCCTCCAATTAAGGTCATGAGTTGTCGGCTTGTTTGTGTTACGTGTTCACAACAACACAAACACTGATAAGACGTGGTGTGTGTTTGGTGCATTTATATCAAATGTATCAAATGTATGGTGTGGTGGCAAGGACTTTGCTGTGGCGGTGCGCCATAGCAAAACCTTCCCAGCAGAACCACTGTTCTGTCTATACTGTTGTGTCATGACTTCAGCTTTCCTCCATCTCACATCCTGCCTTCCATCTGAATTTCACACATCATTAGAATCACATGACTGCAAACAATCTATTAGATCATGCACATATGTAAGTGTTGCAATGTGGCGATAACTTCCCCCTTTCCTTTTTCCTCCCAGGATCGTAAGTTACTAGCGACAGCCCAGCAGATGCTTCAGGACAGCAAGACGAAGATCGAATTCATCAGGATGCAGATCCTTAAGGCCAGCCAGGCCAACGAACTGAGCTTCGAGAACAATGAAGTGATAGGTGAGTCTCTGCTGAGATTAGGAAAGATTAATCACATCAGATTAAAAACAGAAGCACAGACACAAACGCCTGTCCACACAAAGTCTTAATTACAGCTTTGTCTCCTCCAGACAAGCCCATCATCAGCCCGTTGGACCTGCGCGTGGAGGAGCTGTGTCATCACGCCAAGATAGAGTCCGCCGTGGCCGAGGGAGCGAAGAACGTCATGAAACTCCTCGGCTCAGGAAAAGTCACAGAGAAGAGGGCACACTCAGAGGTACAGTTATATTTGTGTAAGAACTTGCCAGTGCATATAAAATTCCTCTCCTCTTCCTGCTTCCTGCATGACAGATTAGATATTTTGAGACCAAAAACAAAACAAGGAGATGGTGTCTGTAAATGAGCAGGAAGGGTCATGTTTTTAATGAAACTGAGCCCTGCTCAGTTCTACTGAAGTAAGATGTGCAGTGTAATTGACTGTGTTTACGTATACACCAGTATCCTGGTTATGAGGCCTTTTCTGATTTTGATTATATTCAGCATATGTTGTTTACATGAAACACAGAAACGTATATTTATTCATACCCCCCAATGATTATTACAACTGTCCTGGTTATTGATGCTGTTTGTGCAGGCGCCTGTAATGATTACAACACAAACTGGGTGGAAATGGTGTGATAGGTTCATCATGATAGAGTTCCCAGAGAAAAATTCCTCTATATAGGGTATTTTAGCCACATAATAATGTGTTTTAGTGCTTTTGCAAGATAAAATGTGTTCTGGTTTCTTTCTCAGTACTCCAGTTAGTGTAATCAGATTTGTCAAAACTGGGTGAAAGGCACATGCATGACGTGTGTAAACACAAAAAGAGTGTATTTCAACAGTCCTGATACTGGGGTCCATGTAAACACATCTATAGATGTTTTTCTCTTTGGTGTGTTTCCATTTAACTCTCTTATTTGCATTTTCAACTTTGCATTAAAATAGAGTGGAAATGGTGAAATTCTTTGAAATATTATGGAATCGTTATTATTTATTTATTTATAATTTGGTAAATGCAAATAAGTGCAACAGAAACGGGTTAAATGTGCATGTGCGAACCAATAAGAATACTGTAACATTCACTGAATTAATACAAACATAAATTCCATATTAGGTAGAGACGACAAAGAAATGCCACCATGTATGAAGAGCTGCAGAAATAAAATGTTAGACAAAGGCTTTGACAATGTGCGGAAGAGAATAATGATGACAGTGGCGGATATAGACATGTATAAATTACTAATGTCTTTTGCAGGATTTCTGAAATTTTCTGATGTATTTTGATAGAAGCCTGATTTATTAATAGATTTCTTTCTTTCTTGCCCTTCCCCTCTGTTTCTCTCCAGGCTCAGGCTCGTTTTAATGAGTCCAGTCAAAAGCTCGACCTCCTGCGATATTCCTTGGAGCAGCGTCTAAATGAACTGCCCAAAAACCATCCGCGCAGCAGCAGCATCGTGGAGGAGCTGTCGCTGCTGTCGTCGCCAGCCCTCACCAGTCCAAGATCCAGCATCATCTCAACACAGAACCAGTACAGCACCGTGACCAAGCCGGCTGCGCTGACAGGTAACACCACAGTCACTTGACAGTAGTGCAGCCCAGTATTACAGTATTACAAAAAACTGGCTTTTGCTGTGTATTTTTTTGGTCATACATGTTGAAACTAAAAATGAAAGATGACTTGAGCTCTATTTAGAAAGAATTACTCTTGTAGAAAGCTGAAAAGTTGTTTTTATTATAGGTTTTATTTTTTGAGTGTGAACCATCATTTCTTGAACTTTGTAGCTAAACAATCAGTTTCAACACACCAAACATAAAAGCAGAAAAGTGGCTTTGTCTACTCACTTGAAGTAATTTAAGAAGGGATCTTTTTTTTTTTTGCATTATTGCTGGTTGTTGTTAAAACGGGATTCTCCATTAGTTTCAGAAACATATTGGCTGCATCAGGTTCTTTCATAGAACAAGTATTGTTGTTAGAGTCTGAAGAACAAACATTAGCTATAACATTGGTCTGTTTGAATTATTGAAGGTTATGAATTAATCAGTTGCTCCAGTAGCTTTTGTTCTTAAGCTGTTTATTTACATCTGTTTATAGTGATTCTGTCAGCACTGAAAGTGTCAGATTAGTCCACTTGAACGAGTTGGCGTCAGTAAAGTGCTGCTGACACCAAGTCTCCCAGCTGTGCAGAAACCCTGGATATAGGTCACTAAATATCAGCGTACAATACTTATTGACTTCAGCAAAGTCATATGAAATTCAGAGGAGAGGTAAGGGATGTAAACAAGATGAACACAATGGAAAAGATTCACAAAGTTATGTGAAGAAGAGACGTCCAGGCTCCCTTTGACAGTGGGACAAGTTAATAACAACATTGCAGTTCATGATGTATTGTAAATTTAGGAGCAACAGAGTCATAAAATTGATTTTCTTGGGGTTTTGAATAGAAAAATGAGAGTCACTGGTTTAGATAATTACCCCTCGGCCAACTTCTGGCCAAAGGGGCATTGTAATCTTTTTGTCCTCTGTCTGTCCGTCTGTCTGTCCATTCAACGACATAATTGTATTATCTGAAGAATGCATTAAAATATCTGCACCAAATTTATACTGTGGATGCATCTTGGCATGGAGCAGAAGCCTATTGAAAATAGGTCACCTTGACTTACTTTTTCAAGGTTAAATGACATCAAATGGAAATGACCACCAAATTTATACCATGTATTCATCTTGGCATGGCTTGGCTTGTTGGGGTGATATGTTTGCATGAAACAGCCTTGTGCAGTTATAATATCTGAGTACTGTCAAATATAGATATGTATGTAATAAGTTTTACGCAAAGACAATCTAGTCTTAATTATAGGGAAGTAACATTCAACAGGATCTTACACTATATTTAGCCGAGGGGTAGTAAAAGTGCGCATCAAGTTATGTTAATGATAATGGGATTGGAATGATGGTCTAACGTAGAGGCTTATCTTAGATTAGTTGCAAGTCCTTATGCTGTATCGAGCAGCATAAAAGTTGTAGTTTTTCTAGATCTGTATTTGATATTGCACACACACACACACACACACACATTGCAGTAACTATTCTGAAATGACATATCATGCCTCCTTGGTTATCAGGTAGTTTACCATCACATGGTTCATATGTACCATGTAAATGTGCAAAATGGTGTCATTTTTGACAGTATGGTCTTCTCCCTCTGCACCTCCAGGCACGTTAGACGTCAGGCTCATGGGCTGTCAGGACCTTCTGGAAAACGTCCCGGGTCGGTCCAAAGCTGCGTCTGTCCCGCTGCCCGGCTGGAGCCCCAGCGAGACGCGATCATCCTTCATTAGCCGAGCAAACCGAAACCGCGGTGTGAGCTCACGGAACCTGACAAAGAGCGAGGAGCTCTCCAGTAAGTAGATCTGACTTCATACAAAGAGAGTAAATATTGACAAAAAGATTGGAAACTAAATCTGATTACTTTAAACAGCCGGATCATATTGGACCTCGTGAGTGATTTGAACTGAACTCGAGCCACAATTAGGATATTATTGATAGCTTGGTGCTTAACAAATGACATGTGTGTACGTTTCCTCAGATGAGATCAGTGCGGTTCTAAAGCTGGACAACACAGTAGTCGGGCAGACGAGCTGGAGGCCGGTCAGTAACCAGGCCTGGGACCAGAAGTTTACATTGGAGCTAGACCGGGTAATGCACACAATACTGCCCTTGACCTACATCAGAGCTGTTGACACACACTGTTTACTTCCACACTGATGTTCCACTGTATTCTGAATTTGATACAGCTAAACAACACACTCCATTTTGATATTCCCAATTAGGCTTTTATCCAAAGTGAGCATTTCCCAAACTCAGCATTTTCTGATTAATTGTGGGATATCCAGATAATATTCAGATTCAAAGGAAACTTTGAACATGCATACGGGCATTCAGAATAATAACAATGCAAACCGCTCATTCGGAAACTGGATTATTTTGTGCATGAACACATCGTCAGTGTGTACAGACAGGTCAGTGGGCATGTTTCATATATTTGTTGTCGGCTGTGGTTTTCTCTAGTCTCGTGAGCTGGAGATCTCCGTCTACTGGCGTGACTGGCGCTCACTCTGCGCTGTCAAGTTCCTGCGGCTGGAGGATTTCCTGGACAACCAGCGTCATGGGATGTGTTTGTACCTGGAGCCCCAGGGGATGCTGTTTGCGGAGGTGCACACACACACACCCTGTTTTAATTCACCAAGAGAATGATGATTACAAACATTGAGAGGTCACAGTAATGGCATATGGCCTGCAGTTGACAGATGATATTCAGCTCCTACAGAATGCAAACAATGTCCCAGACAAAGGTGTATTGTACTGGTGGATTTCTGCTTTAAAGACATCCATAAAACATAAACACACATAGAAGATGAATGGTTTAGAAGGCTTTGTCTTGTTTATTGTTTTTGATCACAAAAAGGCACCTAATTATAATTGCATTAACCATTTTCAATAAAAACATGAGTTTATTTATTTTACATGAATGGTTACATCACTGCATGTATCTCAATATGTTTTCAGTTAGTTTAAATCAAATCAGGAATATCCTTGTTCATTCCCCTGTTAACTGTCCTGTACAGTTGTCGAACTATTGTACACAGTATTGAACACACCGACAGTTCTGTCATAGTTACAGACTTTATTTTTTCCCCTTTTAATTGAATTCTGTTTTGTTTTGTTTAGGTAACATTTTTCAATCCTGTCATTGAGAGACGACCAAAGTTGCAAAGACAGAAGAAAATCTTTTCAAAGCAGCAAGGTGAGCCAAGTCCTAGCTGTGCACCTTAACAAGATACTTCTACTGTGATTCTCTGTGATTTTTTTTTTTTTAATTTTGTATTTACAGGGTCAGTTTTGAGAATCCTTAGTTTCCTTTAGCTTAGTAGCTAAAAAAAAAATGGATTATTATGTGATGCCGTATTTCCTCCAATAGAAATTAGATCTGTGCTCGGCTTCAGGACGTATGCAGTCTTTATTGGAACCAGGCTTGTATTAGAGTCCTTTATTTGTAATTCCCTCTTTATTTACTACAAATTCTCACCTGATCAGCTTACATTTCCATTTTTAATGCATTACACTGTTAGTAGAGACTGTTAGTAGAGAAAAGATTTTATTGTTTTGCTGAACGATGCTTGTATGTTACTGCAGTTGTACTGAAACATTAATACACGTACATCCACAGTGACAGAACAATAAAGTGTTCAAAAGAGCTCGTTGAATTTATTAGATTAAGATATTCAGGAAATATTGTACATTTAATTTTACAACCAGTTTTTACTAGAGGAAGTGCTGTATAAACACAGTACATTGTGCTTTAAAAACATCATCCTCACTTTAACACTCTGCATCTTTTTTTCCCTTTTCTTCTTCAGGTAAGACCTTCCTGCGGGCCCCTCAGATGAACATTAACATCGCCACCTGGGGCCGTTTGGTCAGAAGAGCCATACCAACAGTCAGCACCAACTCCTTCAGCCCTCAGGCAGCTGAGACCGGGCACAGCAGTCTGCCTGGTTCACCCACACCCAGCAGGTACACAAAGAACACATTAGTTTAAACTCCGCTCTCTTTTTCCAATTTTTTCTATTAGAGAAGTCAAAAAAGTACAGTAAACATGGCAAATGAGAGAGAGAAAAGTTCTAAGCACTCCTTTGTTATTTAGTCATAGATGTAATACTCCCTGAAGTGGTAGAGAAAGGTCCGACATATTTTTTCAATCTTGTCGTTCCTTGGTTTTCACTGATTGGATGTAATCTGGAAATAAGGGTGAATGTTTCTGATGTGCAGCTGTAGATTGTCATCCTGTTAATACTGTGTGTTACCCTTATGAAAGTTCCTCTCACTACATGAAAGAACAATCTTCTAGCTGAAAATGACAAGTGCCGACAAACGTCTGTTTAGAAAGTGTGTTCTTTTGTAGGGATTTAGTTGTTTTGATACCATGACGTGCAGATGTTCCACCAAAACAACTTCTCTCCCAGGACTATTTTGCTAATACACAATTGTAGTATCCAGGATGTATGTGATTCATGTAACAAACTAGAAAAACAACCCAGAGATTTTACCCATTTTACACCATGGTGGAAGATGCCAGACCAGTTCTCCAGCACTGACAAAGTGTGAATGACTGAGAGACAATGACAAAGTATTGATAGAAAAAATGAAAGACGGATGTTTGATTAAATAATAGAATTTCAGAATTATTCACTAGGGTGTCATTTTAAAGTCTCCTTCTACATAGGGAGTATTAATTATATACTGTTACATACCTATTATAACTATGTTTTTTGCATAATTTTAACTAATTATTTTACCTTCAAATTTTTTATCCATGGTTACAGTAGTTGTCTTTAATGTAATACTGTGATTGTGTGAGAGAAAACCTCTTGCTTTTAAAAATGTGAAAAATTGCGGTATTTCTAAATTTGGATTGTGATTGTCATTGTCTTTTTGCCAGATTTGCATTTTTAGCAACATGTAGAAAAACAGGAAAAACCCACGTATTAACATCAGTTCACATATTGTATTATTGTATTGCATCTCTGTATCTTTTCTAAGCTCTACTTGTGTCCCCACACAGTGACCCACTGGTGACCAAACTGGACTTTGACAAAGAGCCCACCCCGGGACCCAAGCACTACCCAGCCCCTAACGACGTCCGAGAACCACTGGTGCAGAGTAAGATGCCTGACAAGGAGGAAGTCCAGGTACGCTGTTCCAGTAACTACACGTATTGTTTATAAGGCTGATGTAAGCACAGATGAACGACGGCACGGCAGCAGATTCCTGTCAAGGTCGGTTTGTGTACAGACGAGCCAGACTACAGAGAAACTACATATTTTATCAGAAACAAAGACAGAAAAGACAGAAAGCATTTGAATGACTTCTCTCTTTGAGGGTTTGACTCTTATCTAAGGGATGGGAACAGTGTTTATTAATTTCAAGGCTTTAAATTCTGTCTGATTCTTCGGGTTTATCTACAGTTTTCATAATAAACAGTTGTTTGAAGACCGGAGCATATGCATATGTTGGCTGTATGCATGTTTATGCATACGGCGAGCACAGTTTACAACAATAAACTAGGCTGTTGTTTCAAAGAATAAGTAATTATTTACATAATTAGTCATTGTGGTCTTCAGACTGAAGCTTTTAATAATGGATGTTTAAATGTACAATGACAGAATTAATGTAGAATCGACACAAAGAAAGCACATTTATATTCAGCTGTGTTTAATATCATCATTTAAAACACAAATTCTCTCATGTGAAACATAAATGAAACCAAATTATAGTATAGATATGAGCTTAGAAGGAACGATAAATCAGAACGTTGAATCTGTTTTACTCCAAGTGAAAACTCACTGTAGTCGTCCTTTACATGATACATGAAAATTAATCCTGAGCGCTAATAACAAATCAACTTAAACCTTGAGTTTCCTCCAGTGACTTTTAACGCCCGCCTGTATTTAACTTGTCCCGTCTCTGCAGGACGCTCTCGCCTCGTTCGACTTCCTGAACAAGAGGAACAGCATAGCGGTGAAGTCGGACCTGGACCGAGTGGTGGAGCAGGACATCCAGCATCCAGACCTGGAGCTCACCGCCCTCCAGAAAGACACCGACTTAAGGTAGAGCCCTATAGTGAACTCCTTTAGGACATAACTGTATCCTCAAGTAGAGATGAACTGTAGAAAAGACATTGTCAGGGTTTTCCTTTCTGTTGTTGTCACTCATCATCTAGAGAAACTGAAAAACCCTGAGGTTCTTCTACCACTATGAAGACTGAACATTTTATATGGAAATAAGCTCTGTGCTCTTTTCTAATTACTGCAATTACATACATCCAAGGTGATGGAAAATGGCATCATTGCAGCACCTAACCACTCCACACACACACCCTGTTTGAGAACTGGTTTTTGTCGTTACAGTTCATTAAAGTATTATTTTAGTTCCAGTGTTTTACTGTTATTTTTTTCTTGGTAAAAGAGCCATGAGCTTGAACAGACTGTTGGCAAACTGCCCTTATTGTTGTCACCGTTTCAAGGTCTGTGCTCTTAAAACACTCATTGAAACGGGTGAAGTTATTTCAGGAGTCAACACTGCCCCC
Organism: Apogon talboti; assembly: GCA_037367365.1. NCBI lineage: Eukaryota > Metazoa > Chordata > Actinopteri > Kurtiformes > Apogonidae > Apogon > Apogon talboti. The sequence continues at coordinate 9,775,123 of JAPQRQ010000010.1, read as the reverse complement.
TGGCTTTGAATATTCATAGTTATGTTTCACTGACCTGAAGCACAAGCAGCCCAGTAGTAATAGCTGTAGCTCTTACTCAGTCAGTTCACATGGATCCACAATATAAATGAAAAACTGATGTTCTTTCAGGGAAGAAGAGCAGTTCCACTTCAGTCTGCAGGACTTTAAATGTGTGGCAGTCCTCGGACGTGGTCATTTTGGGAAAGTAAGTCATCATCCAGCTCACACAAACAGGCAGAAATGTACATTCTGATCAGATGTGGTGACACTGGACTTAACTGTTGTACTTAAATTGTTAATTTTTTTTTTTTTAAATCTGTATAGATTAGCTGGTGGGGTTAATGTGAGGTTTCCATACACATGCAAATATTTTCCTACAGAAAGATGAACTCATTTTTTATCTTTAGGTCATTTGAAATCTTATAGAATAGAATAGAATGCCCTTTATTGTCATTATACTGAATGTACAACGAGATTGGAGAGCTTCTCCTTTTTCAGTGCAAACAGATAGTTATAG
>JAPQRQ010000010.1:9754493-9768494 GCA_037367365.1 Apogon talboti | reverse complement strand
CCCCCGGCTTTATTTTTTAACACAGATGAAGAACATTTTTTTAACAAAGACAAACCTAATGAACCTGAGTGAAGGAGGAGGGACGCTTTGTCCTCCTGCACACGTCGTCGTCGTCATCATGTCCGTTGTCTGACCACTGAGAATGTTTTTCATATGAACTCAAAGAACACGGCAACACCACAATCATGTTATTATTCTGTGTCAGTCGTCTTTTTTTTTTTTTTTCTCCAACCTGTACAGATTATATTCATGCGTATATTTTATTGTCGTTTTCTCTTTTCATTTTGCGAAGCCCTCGGCACAGCTTAAGGACTCGAATCTCGATGTAAAGTTTGACATTTCTGCCACGATCAGGTCTACGACTGACGTTCGGTGAATCTAAAGTGCTCAAAGCATCATCACTGAAGGTCGACAGAAAACACCTTGACTACTACTGCTGCTTCTCCAACTCCTTTGAGCCCAGCCTTTGTCTTTAACGAAGCTTCAACGCCGGCATAAGAACTCAGACGCGACCTCCATCTAGTAGAAAACAGCTGATCCTGCAGTTACACAAGGTATTAAATTAACTTGGCTTCATTTTAACGGACCATCACTTTTTACTCCATATTTGGAAGCGTAACATTAGAAATAAGTCAGTATTGAAATGATCTAAAATGCTTCAGGCCAAATTAAATCCAAAACATTAGGATGATTTTTTTTTTTAGTTTTTATAAGACACTTGAAGTTCTGATTCACTTGAACTCGGCTCTTTATACTAACTTTTTTTCAATCCATTTGTCCGTCAGAGCCGAGTTCAGCTGGATTCCTGGTCTGTTTTATGGGTTTGTCGTTCTTAGATGAACGGCCGGTCGCGGCGGCGCGTTCCTCGATACCTCAGCGAAAGTGAAAAGTGACTCATAAGTACAGCTACCGACACCAAATTCAACCCTGTCCCTCTCGACGCAGCAGAGAAACAGCTCTAGGATGTAAAACTGACGGATGAATCAAAGATACGTTGTTTTGGGAAAAGTTTCACCTCTTATTTTCAAACGTTTCCAGTCTGGCGCAGTGAAACCAGCCCATGGCGTCAATGTGCATGTTGAAAATTGACTCGGATGTTGCAGACCTGTTAAGAATCACTACAGGGAGGGCAGGTTTATTATATATACATACTGTATGTACACAATTAAGCTGAAAGCACTAATTTTATCAATAGTTTTAATTATCTATGTTTCCTAATGATGAAAATAGATTGTACAAAGTTTTGTTTTTTTGTTTTTTTTTATTCTTTGCTTGTGCATGTTTGTCGCCCAAACAGATGAAACCTTTATGGATGGTACACCCATACTCATGTCACAGAACTGTTTCTGTTCACGTCGGTGTAAAAAGAAAAGGCGTATTCGCAGTCATTGTTGCCTATCATGAATGCACAAATTAAACATTTGTAATAGTGGTTTTGACTCTGTTCTCACCTCTGCACCGGGTGGCGCTTTGGAATTTCACCTGAAACATCTGCAGCATCTAAAAACCAAATGACACGATCGCTTAAAGTGATTGTATGCAACTCGTACTGTGGTTTAAGGAAAAGCTTTATTTTTATTGATTTATTTTTTTTAATTACTTAGAACAATTCAAACAAACTAACAAAATAGAACCTGGTCATTTTCTACAAAAAGAAAGTTTTGTTTACAGTAAGAAACCAGCCTAAAATTGCAAGCATCAATTACATTTTCCCACTTGGACATATATACAGGATACAGTATATACACTCAAATGAAATGAAATACTGTAACTACAGTCTGCAAGCTGTTTTAGTTCAGCACTGGAATGTGTGTCCGTTTTCTTCCTGTCGAAGCGCCTCGATAAAGGCTTGAAGTCATGACGGAAAAAGCCTTCCAACAAAAATGTGTTTTAAAAAAAAAAAAGAGAGAATACAATCCTATGAGTACAGCAGAAATTCTCATGACTGTGTGGAGGTGTGTTCACAGTTGGGGCAGTTTGTCGACAGGTGTGTCGAACTTGAAGTCTGGAGGGAACAGTTCAGCCGCCCGGGGGTAGATGAGTCGATATGACTGTCTGATCGTAACGTCTGCAACGCCGGCAATGTCCCCGATTTCTGTGTAAGAATCAGAGGAAAAAGTTCATTTAAAACTTGCAGCGGAAATCTACAACAAAACACTTAAAATAAGTAACAGGTTTGTGAGGAAAGTGGAAACAAGTGCATTTTGATCCATCAATATGGATTCACCAACTAAGTATAGTCGTTACTCCAATAAAACTATTACCACTTAAAAAAATAGTACAACTTCTGTGTTCAAAACCTTAAACGTAGCCAAGTATGAAATGACAGATACCACTGTCTGTTTTACTGTTTCATGTCTTTTGATCCATGTTACTGCTGTGGATGTTTAAAGTTGGTCTTATTTTAACTGTATACTGTTAGTAGTTTCATCTACAGTGTTGTATATTCTATAAGCTCATATGTTTGGCATCTCTGTCCTTTGAGAACCATGAATCTATAGAAGTTGACTTCATGAGCTCAGATAAACGGCTCCGTTCTCAGCTTTGTGACTGTACATCCTCCAGAACAGGGTTTACCGTCCACATCCTTTACTTTTTTAAACCACCGCGCACTGGAATGACTATGAATATTCAGAACAAACCATTCAAATGCGACTGCCATCAGAACCATGTGTGAACCTCTACTGTCCTGAAATGACCGTGTTCTGAAGACAACGTCACTCGCAGTTCACTGTGTTTATAGCGGTAAACACAGATCTTACACATCACGTGGAGCCTGGTGTCTCACCTTTCTGGGTCTTCTTCTCGGCCGAGGCCTGAGAGGCCATGTAGATGGCGGCTGCGGCCACAGAGATGGGGCTCCTGCCGGGGACCAGGTCCAGCTCCACCGCCTTCCTGGCGATGAAGGTGGCGGCCATCTGCACCTGTTTGGGCAGGCCCAGGTTGGAGCAGAACCGGGACATGAAGTCTCCCGTCGTGATGAGGTCCACGCTGGTCTCCAGAGCCTTCAGGATCAGCTTGAAGCACCGGCCGATCTCCTTCTTGGAGATCCGGGACACGGCACAGATCTCTGTTGAGGAGACGCAGCAGGACTCATTTAGCTGCTGCACTTTGTCACAGAATAAATCAAATGATGACAAACACTGAGGGGCCTCGGTGTAAAGTTAATGACATTTCCAGTGCTTCTTGGCTGTGCACAGTGACTTCATTATCCCCTGTTGTACCGCCTGAAGTCTTTTACACTAATGCTGATAAATTATTCAGGAAACTTCTACATAGTCTCATTGGAGTTCTGTTTTTAACTTTAAATCTGCAACTAAAGGAATAAAAAAACATCTTTTATCAGGTACAGTGTTATTAAGAAATGATTCTGAAACTCTCAGACGACAGAGGAGACATTTTGGAGCAGATTCGTGCTTTGCTCTGACCTTTAAATGTTCTGGGTACACCCTCTTGTCTGCAGGCGATGTACAGACAGGCCGAGGCGATGGCGTCGTTGGCTCGGCCCTTCAGACTTTTCTGTTCATAAACCTGCTTGAAAAGGTTGTTTGTTCTGTCCTGTGGAACAGAGAACACAGTGTTTATAACCTCCAGTTTATCTGCTACTGAAGGTGTTCATACGTTAAAGATGCAGTACTTGATGGTTTCTGGCATCATTGGGCAACAGTTCCATCATGCCCTTTCAGTATTCTGTACTTCGACTGCTCTGACAGGAAGATGGGCATTTATTAATGAGAGTCAGTGGGGTGGGGGCTTGAACCTGGGCTTCAGAGATCAGTAACTCGTCAAACTGTCAACAACAGAAGGTTTGATTTCCACATTTCAACACCATTATGAACCTCTGCGTCCACCTATGTGAAGACTTTTCCTCGGAGACTTCAAATCAGACAGTCGAGGCTTTCTTTGCTTTCATGTTTTATTCCGGTATCATGTTCTGTCAAAACCTGTGTCCTATTCCACCACCCCATGTCCTCCTGACACCGCGGCTGCACAGAAACGGCAACGTCAGTTCAGTCAAAATGAGAAGGAACATACCTTTAGCTTCAGCCCTGCTCCGCCGAGGAAGCGTTACACAGAATTACATCACTACTGGGAAAAGCTCTGAGGCTGGTTTATTTTCTGTTTTCTCGCCTACGCGTGGCTTCCTGTTGCTCGGAGCCAAATTATCATCGTCATCAAATTCAGTTTTCACTTCACATACACATGATGTTTGTATGTTTTAGTCCATGTACCTTCGAAGTCCATCATCTGAGACTTCAGTGGGTAGTTTTTTAAAATGTTTTTTAAAATGTTTTTAAAAAGTAAAGTGTAGTTCTGCAGCTTTTCAATGATATTATATAGCTCTTATTTGGACACGTAGAGGATCCACAGTGAATGTGTTTCACCCCAACACTGTGCACCACCGACTCAACATAACCTCCTACTTTGAGCCAATAAATGGCTTTCATTTGCTTGAAAAAGGTAGAACATTAGGAGACATTAATTTATTTGGTTTAAAACACATCACATATTGATGCTACTATTATTTTTTTTGTGAAAATTGTAGCTGCAAATGAACTAGATGAAATGGAGGTTTTCCTGAATCAGATGAGACTGATTGATATTACAGAAATACTTTAGAAAAACTAAAACTCATACAGGTCAGATACCACAAAACAGTTCTTGGTCTCTGAGGGTAAAAAAAAAAAAACAAAAAACAAAGTTGGTTGTTTGATTTTTTTCTTCAAGTTGTGAAAAATTTGATCAATGTATATTGGAAGTGGACAGATATTAAAGCAATATTAGAAATATTTAAATGTATTCTATATTTTAACATTATTTCTGTTTCAGTACAGTATTATACATCTGTTGATGCTAAACTAAACAACCTTTACCCTCATAATCCTGACGTCGAGACATAATAAAGCAGGTCTAGGAGTAGTTCATACTGGAATGCATGCTTAAACTGTAACATGGTAACAACTACTGTTACTGAGCAGTATTTCAATAATCCAATGATAACATCCGTGTGAGAATTTTTTTTTTTCCTCCTCTTTTTGATTTTTTTCAAGAACAAAAGGTACAGTTACAAACTGACAAGACAAAGTCAAATTATGGACTCACTGACAGGACAAAAGAAAGTGGCAATATAAATAAATAAATAAATAGAAAATCTAATGACAAAACATACAAAAACTGACAAAAACCTTGGCTGAACATCTGTCACTTTTGTCAGTTTTATACTTTGCCTTCTACTTCCCATTAACAACAATGGTTTTGAAGAACAGGTGAAACATGTTCAGGTCTCTTAACTTACGATGATGTTCCTGGGCAGGTTTATGCGATCGGCCATGGTGCTGATTTCTTTGAAGGCGTTGAGCATTGCGCGGTCGGAGCTGCTCATGGTTCGACGGTTCTGGTATTTGGAGTTTCCAAACTCATCAAAGCTGGCTGCACCTGTTCCCTGTGGTAAAAACAGATGTTCAGCCGTCAAATGAACTGAAGCCCATGTCAGAGGACGTCAGCTGATTTAGTCTAACTGTAGGTAAACACAACACCTAACTGCTTGGTGGTTTGTTTGTTTTTTTTTTTTTTAAATCTTTGCATTTCATTTTACATTTTCCACATTTGAGCTGGATTCACTTTGCTCTCACCTTACTGATCATGGTGGTCAAGTCTCCTCCATTTAGCAAAGGATTCTGGGCGTCTCCCACTCTGGATGGATCTTTAAGGGCTTTCTCGTTGGAAAACGTCCTCCACTCTGAGCCCACGTCAATCACACGGTCACCTGAGGACAAATATTTGGCCTTTTATGAAAAACCTGGAGACATGAGAGGCTTTCATGTGTCGGCTACATGAAGACACAAAGCCCTTCTCAAACCGGAGTTTGACGCTCATAAACAATTTTTTTTTTTTTTGTCAGCAACCACACAGTAAAGGGACATGAAGCTCTGCATACTGACAACAGCACCAGCGCTGCACTAACAAAAACAAACCTCTATTTAACTAAAATCTGTCATTTCTGCACTTTTTTTTTTTTTTTAGGTCAAACAGATTGACATCGACACGAGTGTGTTTCATGATAAAAGAAAGTGAAAGATGTGAAAAGTGATGTCCATTTTCTTAGTGAGTGTCTGTACACATTTTTCTGCTCTGGTTCCATTACATCATCCTCCTAGAATATTTTACCTGAAAATGGAGCCATATATAACTCTATAAATAATGCCTCAGTCAACCTGTGCTGTCTTTCTGCAGTCCACAGCACTTTTTCTGCGAACAGAAACTTCCTGCAGCATCAGACTGAACTACTGAACAAATATCATTTTCTCAGAATTGCTGCTCTGGTTCTAGCTAAACCATTTTTCACATCGTTCCCTCCGTCTTATTTTCTCATCACCATTTCTCACAGTATGAAGTGAGACATAAATATATAACCTATAATCTGTACAAATGTGCAGCCGTTCAGCTGAATTAAATCAGAGATGTTCAAAGGAGAAATGGTGTGCCGACGGCGGGCCGTATTATTTCAGCGCTGCCATTATGACCCTTTAATTTTTTACAATGTCTGTCCTTTAAACCGAGTAGCGGGTTCACGATTAGATTTCTGATATTTTAATCCTGTTAGGCTCTCTTTTTACTATCCATCAGTCTTGCTAAAATCTTGAGGCAAAGTGACTTTCATCTCCTCAGAGGCCAAAGCTCTGGAGGAAGAACACGGTGCACTTTGGTTTGCATCAGACGAGTGTCTGGCGTCTGTGGGTTCCCATCGGACCGGGTCTTTGCTCAGGGGGCTCGTTACAGGAGCTCCACTGAGGCTGGGACTTACATCTGCGTCACATGTTAAGAGATTTCTGCCGCTGGGACTCGACTGGGTCTGATATACATGTACAGGATATGACTCAACAATAACTGGCAGATTCAAAGATTAAGGCTGAGGAATGAATTTAATCCCAATATGGCCAACTGTAAAAGTTAAAACAGAATTGGTTTTTTTTTGTCATTGGAGAAACACAAGCCTTGTAGTGCAATGAGATTTTGTTTACAGCTTTAAATATATAAAATATAATATAAAACAGTTAATGCACAAATAGAAATATAGAAGGGTAGTAAATATACAGTATGGAAAGCAATATGTAATATAAGTATAAATATGACAGGGTAAAAGGTGACTGAGTAGAACTATGTGCAATGTATAAGTATGTTATATCCTCCTGAGACCCTGCAATGCATTTTTTTCTCTGTGGGGGATAAGAGTTTCACAGCTTTACTTAAGAAAACAAAAACACTGTCCACGACAAAGGACATTCCATAGAAAAAGAAAATGACGTCTAAATGTATGTGAAAAACCTGTTGCATTATGAGAGCAAGGAAATTATTTAATGTAAAAAAGCCAAACCTTTACTTTCCTGTGTCTCAGAAGGATATACAAAGCAGCATGATGACAATTTAGCATCAAGTATAACTGTGTTAATTAACATGATGGTTGACGGGAAGCGCAGTACCACGCTGCATGATGGGAAATTAAGTTCTAAACAGAACGACGCATTTCAGTGTTTCTGTTGGTAAGGCATCACCGTCGTATTAGACTTTTTATACATATGTATAATATATAACAGGCCTACTATTTTCAATATTTTTTTTACCCCCTAAGAATTATGCGCATGCTCCAAACTGTCAGACATATGCAACCGCATTCTTTTCCATATAAACATCTGGTAGTGAAACCTGTCATACTGAATTAACCTCGTTTATTTATCATTTACTATAGTAAATTTGACTTCATTTGCATATTCAAAACTACACAGTTAATGGCTGTAAAAATAATACAGGTGTAAAACCAGGACGCTGTGTGCTGTACCATATTTACCCATGTAGTGCGTATGTGCGAAAACACTGGAAGTACAAAAATAATACAGAGGTAAAAATTTGTACTTTATTTTTTTCAAACTGAGCTGCTGCTACAACGAAAAAGATGAGTGTTTCAAGTAAAACGATCATAGTGTTAATCTGTGGATTGGACCATAATAGGTGGGCCACCACCTGCAGAGTTTCCGTACAGAACAGCTCTAGAGCTCTTTTATGACAAACCCAGAAGAATTAAGAGCATGGACAAAACCTGTGCACTCCACTAAAGATGTACATGTAACAGTTAACTCCAGGGCATTTTGTTGCGCAGATACTGTAGGCTTGTCTAATGTTTAGATTAGATTAGCCTGTATTGTCTCCCTTAGGGGTATAGCCTTGGAGCTTTGGTAACCGAGGGAATACAGGCGCCACAACGCCTCTACACAGTTACAATAAACACAGAAAAATACACTAGACTATACACAACGCAAACTCTGCACAGTTCCCTACACAGCGGAACAAAAGAATATTAATAGCTGTATAATTTCCATTTTGTAGGTTCTGCCTAAAGGCATCGGCTCCTGCTGTTTGTGAAAGATGTGTTTGTATCACTAGTAATTTCCAGACTGTGCATCACAACCGTCTCTTCAAATACATCCAGGAGAGAAGAGGTTAGCATGCCAATTACTTTCCCAGTCCCTCTGATCAGATGTTAATTTCCTTTCATTACTCTCTGCTCATTATTATAGGATGCTAGTGTTCTGGTATTACGCTATATAAGTCTAGACGAGTAATGAGACTGTTGTTTTTATTGGTAATACGCAAGTTAACCAAAGAACTAGTACAATGAAACGTGTCCAATGAGAAATAAGCCTTTAAACATATACAACTTTAGAATTATCAGATAACCTGTGATTTTCCTATAGAAATTCAACGTGACCTTTCATTCTGTTCTTGGAGTATTAGTTCTTTAAAATGTTATTAATACATGTAACTTGTTACAGAGAAATCTAGTTTATTTTGTCATTAATGAAAACACAGATTCTTTCTTTACTAAATGTGCAAAGCAATCATTTTGTGTATCTTTCGCCATTTCTTGCCTTACTTTTATACTAGTTTGGGGTTCAATAATTGTTTAAAAACCTGTATATGACATTACCAGTTTTGGAACAAATGCAGTGATGTGTGTACAACCACACCAATGCGGATAATGTCTCTTATAAAAAATTCTGTCTACATAACCTTGGTTTTATATAATAGGTCTGTACAAACTAAAATGTAGAAACCTTGACAAAACCTTGACGAAGCATTCTTTGTCGAATCATAGAATCATCACTGAAGTGGGTTACCTAGCAACAGATAAACAATAGGGCCACGTTGCCATGGTGTTACATTTCATGTGCAGAAACAGACATGGCTGAGAGGTTATTCAACTGAAAATGCCAGTGGAATTTACCAAGAAAGAAAAGGAATGAACTGTATCAGAGGATCTAGAACCTGTGGTTTCCCATGGGTCAATGCGCTGTGTGTCCGGGGATTCACACAGAATCTGGAGAGAGCTGACTGCTGCAGTTTGGTATACTTATGTAGTTTTGGTCAAAGAAGAGAATAGCAAAAACAGCAAGTTGATAGGACCGATAATTTGGGAGATATTAGTAACTTTGGAATACAATAGCCTTACAATCAAGTTGCTATGCCCAGAACGCTTTGGTGCTGACTGCTGGACAAATACGGTACAGTATGCACGAACACACAAGAGCATAAAAACCACCACATCTAGAACCCGTGGATCCCCATGGATCAACGCACTGGTATTATCTAGATTTCTCGAATGTGTAGGGGTTGTTGACAGTGATCTGGTAACACATATATACATAGAAATAGATACAGATATTTCAGATTCAGGTTCATTACACAAAGCAACAACAATCTCTTCATTTTACACATAAATAAAAAAATCTTCACTTTGGAATCAGAAAATTTTTTCTTTACTGACAAGCTGCCCCAAAGATGGTAGATGAAAATATTTGTTATGGACATGGTAGTTCTTTATGTTTTCCACAACAAAATATTTACATCTATTGTGTTGCAGTAGAGGAAAAAGTGCTGGCAGGACAGATCATAAATTGTCATAAATAAGCTATGGCATTTTCACAGCTCTGTGTGTGTGTGTGTGTGTGTGTGTGTGTGTGTGTGTGTGTGTGTGTGTGTGTGTGTGTGTGTGAGAGTGAGTGAGTGAGTGAGTGAGATAGAGAGATAGAGAGATAGAGAGATAGATAGATAGATAGATAGATAGATAGATAGATAGATAGATAGATAAATGTGGGCCTTTCAGTGTAAACTTACCAGCCTAGACCTATAGACTAATCTCTGGAATGGGTTGAATAATGTCAGAGAAATCTGTAGTGCTAGAAAAAACAGTCAACTCAGCTAGTATCACATTTGGTGGGGCTGAAAACCAAATAGACCTGTTCATGAACGAAACCCTTCATGTGTGCGGATGGCAGTTCGTTATCTGACTGTACAGAGTTCACGCTAATGAGATCAAGAAAAAGTAACTAAAGGCAGGAAACTAAAATGGATGTGACTGTAAACTGAAAGCTCTTGAGATGAAAAGTAAATGTTTTTCTGTGCGTAGTTACTCACCAACGACAAGGCCACATTCGGGACAAATCATGTCCCCTGCTCTGTAGTCCTCCACCAGAATGGCATCAGGGTGGTTGGGACATGTAACTCTGGGAAGAGCCAGCGCGTCTCCACTATAACAGCAAAAAAGGTAAGTGTAAATGATCAATACTAGTGTGTTCATAGTCAGATAAAGGAAAAGACTGTAATGGATACATTTGGACAGAGTTTCAGGGTTTTCCCTACTTTTTCAGGAGGCTTGGGTATTGTGAGTTTCTGTATTTTGCCTGAATTTGTTCAAGACTTAAGTGGGACACATAGGTAGCGAACCAAAATGTTATGTTTTACTATTAAAAGTATAAATTGACATAATTTTTGAGCATTATTACTATTACCTTATGTATACAAAATGGTGGAAAAAATTATAGAAAATAAAAACACACAAAAAGCTTAAAACTAGAACATCATGAGATCTGTGAAAAGTCATTTACTTAGTTTTGATGCTCTCTCCACATTTATTTTACATCCATTTATCTTATGTGGTGCCCAAAATGGCTAAACACTAAATGGGTGCAGCGCCGAAGCCCTATAATGGCAGGGAAAACCCCAGTTTTCACAACAGAATTCATTAAGCCTGTAAGTCTATAATACAGTGTGACTTGTCATCCCCCAGTGAAATAAACCATTACAGAAAAAACAACAGTTGATTTAATTTTCATCTTTAATTCCCTCTGGGGATGAATCTACATGTTACAGACCACAGATTTTTATTTTTTATCTTCCGATTTGTTGGTGAGAGCAAACCCCCCTGTGCTTAAAACAGGCACATTGTTGTAAGTGGTCAGCCACAATGCTGAATTTAATATTACAGAATTATGGGATATTGCACTGAATATTTTGATTTAAGTGTGACACTGAACAAATGAAACAAGGAATTTATTTTAAGAAAAACCCACATTTATGCCCATAGTGAAAATAGCATTCACTTGTAGCCCTAATAATAATAACAACACCAAGATCCTTAATTTGAAACATTTTACTTCATACTCTTAATATGTTCTATGATAGAAGTTCTATTTGAAACACCACAAAAAATACTTAAAGTAAGACAGAATCAGAGACTTGACACTGCATTACAAAAGATGCTATAAGAAGAAGCCCTCCATTGTATCTCCATTGATCTGGAACTAGCACTGACTGGTACACAAAAGAGTATTTCAGTCTATCTCCAAATTAATGGTAAAAGTTGTTACTCATTGTTCAGGGCGATGCTGACATCATAGATGAACGGCCATATATGTTATAGGTATGTTTAGAATTTCTGAAGGGACTGGCCTAAAATCGTTAAACTTGTTTTCATTTAATGGAAAAATTCTGACTTAAGTAGTGCATACACACATACCACATAGTATTAACACACTGCAGAACACTCAGCCACAGAAGTTGAAACACAAAAGAACAAATTGTATATTTGTTCAAAACAGCCTGAGGCAGCTGAGAAAATGAATTCTTTGTTTTGTCTTGTTGAATACAATTTCACCGTGATCTTTCAACAACAGTGGTCTGTGGTTACTCTGTAACTATATTGTACTAGATTGCAAATGTAAATGCTTCTACTTTGTAAATCTGTGTGATGTGAATTTTTATTTTCACTCCACATTTCAGAAAAATTGTACCTTCAAAATTACCTCATTTATTTACATTTAGTATAAAAACACATTATAATAGTCTAAACAAGTAGTAAATTATTCTTTTTGTGCTCTTACCTATTACACTAAAACAGTGTGTAATCTCACATTTTAGATGTGAAAGGTTCAATTTCAAGAAATATTAAAAATAACTGATCTCGTCAAAAAGTGAAAATTGATTAACTTTTTTCAATCAGAAGAACCAAACCAGTTCAACAGTTTAATAACAATTTCCTCCCAATACCTCAGTGTTTTACAGCAGATATTTTTTTTGTGTTGTACCTTGCTTTTACTTTTATCAGTAGTAGTAGTATGACGAAAACAAAAGCAGATCATATTGTTGTTTTTAGCTCCCCGACTCACATTTAAATACAGATAAGCAAGAAAACATCAGATAAACAAACACGATGGACGCATTTACCGTAAGATACGTGTAAGATATAGGCTGGGTCTACTCTCTCGACGCAAATACTTCACATTACGCGAGTAATAATGCGTAAAAAAGCTAAAGTGTAAGACTAGCTATACATAAAAATGGCGTGTTTACTATTGAGGGGAATAGTGGTATGAGAACTGATCGACGTGACAAGTTTATGTTACCAGTTTTAGTCTATGCTAGCTAAACCGTGTTATTACAGAAAGCCGAACAAGAAGTCAACAAAGATACAGTTTAATGTGACAGTAAAGTGATAATTGTCGGTGGCTTTTGATGCCTTTGATGCTGTGGGTAACGGTAGTGATTTCTGGCAACGTCTAACGCTAGCTGACCTACCCAGCTAACGGCTAACGAGCCGTTTACATGGTAGAGTAACACAATACTGCTCCCTACGGAATAATGCGAGCGACTGTTACACAAGTACTGACATTTTCATCACACAGAATTCAATAAGCTTTGTTAAATCGCACTCTGAAATCCACATATGACTACAGTAAAGCTATCGTATTTACTCCAAGATGATACGCACCGGCTCGTCGACGCCATGTCACTCTTCTGTGAGTGTTAAGAAACAAATGATTGCAGCACCTCTATTTATAGACTCCGCTGATCACGTGGTGTGAGGCGGACGAGAAGGCAGAAGGGACAAACAAAACCAAACGTGTTCTTTGTTGAAAAGGCGGATGTGAAAGTATGTCATTAGGCTACGTTGATGGGCTTTAGAAACAAGCATAATTAACGTCGAATAATTGAGGGCTGACCATAATTTGAAATATGTAAGGTAACTTTACAGCACCAATAAAATATAAAGATGCTTCGAAAGTACAAACATTAATGTCCTAAAGAGAGTTAATATAAGATATATAATACATTGTACAAAATCAGTTAAGTCCTGGGTTTAATTGCAACACACAGAGGAAGAAACTATTTTCAGTTACCAAATTTCCATAATGAATGAGTCAACATAAATCTAAACCATTTACAGAAAAACAAAAAATGACAGATCTACAATAACATAGGTTAAGAAACGAATTGATAGTGCGCTCCAGTTTTCAAGACATTTCTCTTGACAAAGAAATCTTTGGCACATTTTAAATATTAATACTGATGACTTCAAATTTTTTTATAGTAACACAAAGATGGATGGGGTCTTTGGAAATAGAAAAATACCTGTGAATTTGGCTGAAACATAAATAAAAATAACAGAAATGCAACCATACAAATAGGACTGTCACTACACATAACCTTACTACTACACCTCACATAATTTACAGTTAATGTAATTTACATACCAGTTTAATTAGTTTTATTTTTCTTATTTGTTGCTCAAATACTTTAAACACTGAAATAATCAGTCAGTCAGTCAGTCAGTCATCTTCTGAACCCGCTTAATCCTCACTAGGGTCGCGGGGGTCGCTTGGAGCCTAT
>JAPQRQ010000010.1:9710103-9739961 GCA_037367365.1 Apogon talboti | reverse complement strand
TCTATCTATCTATCTATCTATCTATCTATCTATCTATCTATCTATCTATCTATCTATCTATCTATCTATCTGTTATTATGTCATGCTGCTCATACAGTTAAATTGGGGATAAATAAAGTTTTTGTTTTTAATTGAACTGAATTGAAATACATCTTAAAATACAAGATTTGATTATTTTCTCATTTAATCTAGAAATATATGTAAAATATTAATGTGAGCATGGTTGAAAATATCAAAAGCAAAGTAGTAGCGCCGTTAGTGTAGGAGTGACTGAATTGTATTGACTCACATAGTAACTCCTTGACTCATCGGACATTTACCAACCAGTGACAACACTGTATGACTGATGATGTTTAAAGGCTCATTTTTTTTAACGTGAACTGATATAAGGAGTGTTGGTGACAATGATGATTACTCAGGAGATGGATGTTCACCCATATGAAGCAGATGAGAACGCTACGGGCAACGTGATAAACAAAGTATTACAACCGTGAAAGAAGGGTAAAAAAAAAAAAAAAAGGCCAGAGTCTTTCATTAGGGCGCTCCACTAAATGGAACACATGTGCCAGACTTCTTAGTGAGTCAGAACAGTTGGTTGATTTCTCACCAAAGGCCTCTGAACTATTCCTGTAACTGACTGTAATAAGTCCGGATTTAGCACAGTCTTTGCTCGGGGCTTAACAAAATACTACAAAATGAAATGGGATTGTAAAGTAAGAGGAAGTGAGAGTTTAATTTCTCACGTGATGATGGAATGACGAAGCAAAAAAAAAAAAAAACAGCTGCATGGTATTCAAACGAAATCAGCAAAAAGGAAAACCGCCATGGGTGAGAAGTAGAAAGATTTATCTGCTATGTAGAGTCACGATCACCACATTTTAGCTGATTATCAGACAGTGTGAATAATAATTGTCTTTTTATGTTTCTTTTATTTCTCTATTACAAACACACGTCATGTAGAGGAATTTGAACATTAGAACATAAAAACATACACAGTAGATTTAACATAAAAAACTGAAATGCACAATATCATTTACTGAAATGGACAAAGAAATTACAGTCGTCTGCAAGTACAATACCTCCAGGATAAAAGTAGTGAAACTTTACCAAGTCTGAGTCACTAATAAAGAAATATTAAATCCAAAATGCTGGTTGGCTGTAGTTTCTAAGGTACAGACTGGGGTCAAAATGTCAAATTCTGAGAATTAATGAGATAATGGGTTTTACTTGAAAGGAATGTTTGTCTCAGAGCTACAGATCTACTTCAAAACATTGTCTGTACATTACAATACATTCACTTTACAGGTTCTTTCTTAAAACTATTGTACAAATTTACATAAACCAAAATATAACTCCTATATATGTATAATAATTCTTCATCATAAACATCAGCTAACCAGCACTTTTGTCATTTGTTTTCCAATTCATGTTATTAAAGTGTTAGATTTAGCACATTAATCTTTGAGGCAGAAAATTTCAAAATAATTGTAGACCAGTGTTACTGGTAATGACCAGATTATCAAAATAAACTATGATCTATGGGCAAAATGGAGCATATCATTGTCTGTTTACACAAAAAGTTGCCGTGTAACCATGATGTTATTGTAGATGCTCAATGAAATTAATATTCATTATTTCTGTCAAACGCTTCGATGGTGGAGCTAATTCTGCCCTCAGTTGTCATTAAACCACAATAGAAGAAGAGTTAATGTCTTTATAAGAGCCTCAAATGTCAAATGGTGGAAAACAATATGAAAATAC
Source organism: Apogon talboti (assembly GCA_037367365.1). Lineage (NCBI taxonomy): Eukaryota > Metazoa > Chordata > Actinopteri > Kurtiformes > Apogonidae > Apogon > Apogon talboti. The sequence goes on along the minus strand of JAPQRQ010000010.1, from coordinate 9,738,200 downwards.
TGATGAAATATGACATTTCTGTTAGTTTCATGTAGACGAAGGATATGATTGTCGCAGTTATGCAAAATTATTGCAATTAGCAGATTCTAAGTGGACTATAGACTCAGATTATATTGTTTTTGAAGCAAAGTGTAAAGTTAATTAATTTGTGTAACATGACACAGATGTCAAACAGAGGCCACAGCTGGGTGGACAAACACGTCAGAAACCTTTTGGCAGTTCAGTTTTGTTTAATATTCCTGTGCTTTCTACATGTACAGGTATTTTTTTTTAATTATCTTTGAGAAAATCATGTAAATACAAAAATTACAATAAAAATTTTCATTCTGGCTTGTACATATGTAGGTTTGTAAATGTGCAAGAAGACAAAAAAAAGAGAAAAAAGAACGTATAATCAAAGAGATGGAGAGAATGAAGGATCTCTCTTGGTGGCATCCCAAATGACATTTTTTGAGTCTTTTAGAAATGTTGTCACATAGTTAACACAAACTCTGATCCATCTGTTGCAGTGATGTTCACACTCACTGAGGTTGCGTCTTTGAACGACATCCAGCCGACGTACCGCATCCTGAAGCCATGGTGGGACGTCTTCATGGACTACCTTGGGCTGGTCATGCTCATGCTGGCCATATTTGCCATGACCATGCAGATCACCAAGGACCAGGTGGCCTGCCTTCCTTATCTGGAGGACGCAGAGGAGACCTCGGGATCTTCGCCCACTCAGAGTGCAGAGGAAGCGGCTGCGTCTGCAGTCACCGGGGCCCCCGTGGTGACCTCCATCCCCCTGGTCACCAAGGACTTACCGGATCGAGCTGTTCATGAGATCCACGTCACTCATCAACACACTGCTGTGGAGGCAAACAAATACATCAATCAGCCTCAGCCAACAGGGGTCAAAACCAACTTGGACTATCAGCAGTATATCTTTATCAACCAAATATGTTACCATGTTGCCTTGCCCTGGTACTCCAAGTACTTTCCATATCTCACCCTAATCCACACTATTGTTCTCATGGTCAGTAGCAACTTTTGGTTCAAATACCCTAAAACCAGCTCAAAGATTGAACACTTTGTTTCCATTTTGGGAAGATGTTTTGAGTCTCCCTGGACAACGAAGGCTTTGTCTGAAACAGCTTGTGAGGACTCTGAGGAGAACAAACAGAGGTTGACCGGCACCTCGTCTGCACCAAAGCAGGTATCATCAGAAGAAAAGGAGGAAAACGCAACTCCAAACTCATCCACACCTATGCTGGGGGTGAAGTTCTCTGCAGACAAGCCCATCGCGGAGGTCCCGAGTAGTATGACAATCCTGGACAAAAAAGATGGGGAGCAGGCCAAAGCTCTGTTTGAGAAAGTGAGGAAATTCAGAGCTCATGTAGAGGATAGTGACTTCATCTACAAGCTTTATGTAGCTCAGACAATTGTCAAAACTGTCAAGTTTATTTTGATATTGTCCTACACTTCAACATTTTTGGTTGAAATCCACTTTAAACATGAATGTCTACCTGGCATTAAACATCTAACAGGATACAGAAGGTTCTTCTGCACACACAACATGGCTTTCATGCTCAATAAGCTGCTTATTAGCTACATGGCATTGATACTGCTCTATGGGATGGCATGTTTGTATTCTCTCTTTTGGGTGTTTCGACGACCTCTGAAAGAGTACTCATTTGAGAAAGTGCGAGAAGAGAGTAGCTTTAGTGACATTCCTGATGTCAAAAATGACTTTGCATTCCTTTTACATATGGTTGACCAGTATGACCAACTCTACTCCAAGCGCTTCGGTGTCTTCTTGTCTGAGGTCAGTGAAAACAAGCTGAGGGAGATCAGCCTCAATCACGAGTGGACCTTTGAGAAACTGAGGCAGCTCGTGACCCGTAATGCACAGGACCAGCTGGAGCTCCACCTCTTCATGCTCTCTGGTCTCCCAAATGCAGTGTTTGACCTGACTGATTTAGAAGTTCTCAAACTGGAGCTGATTCCTGAGGTGAGGTTCTCAGCAAAGGTCTCTCAAATGACCAGCCTCCAGGAGCTGCACCTCTGCCACTGTCCGGCCAAAGTAGAACAGACTGGTTTCGCTTTCCTCCGTGACCATCTGCGCTGCCTTCATGTCAAGTTTACTGACGTGGCAGAGATCCCTCCTTGGGTGTATTTACTGAGAAGTTTGAGGGAGCTCAACCTAATCGGTAACTTGAGCTCAGAGAACAACAAAATGATTGGCCTGGAGTCTATGCGTGATCTGAGGCATTTAAAGACATTATGCTTGAAGAGCAACCTCACAAAAATGCCCACAAACATCACAGAGCTTTCTCCACATCTGATTAAATTAGTAGTGCACAATGACGGTACAAAACTGCTCGTACTAAATAGTCTGAAAAAAATGACAAATCTGATTGAACTAGAGCTGCATACTTGTGAACTGGAGAGGATTCCGCACGCTATTTTCAGCTTGACCAACCTGCAGGAACTTGACCTTAAATCTAACAACATCCGAACCATAGAGGAGATCATCAGCTTCCAGCACCTGAAGAGGCTGACCTGCCTGAAACTGTGGCACAACAAAATTATCACCATTCCTTCCTCCATCGGCCAGGTCAAGTCTTTAGAGTCTCTTCACCTCTCTCACAATAAGCTGGAGTCTCTGCCGCCAGCTTTGTTCACCCTACCTAAACTTCGGCACCTGGATGTGGGCCACAACTCCATCACGGTGCTCCCACCAGACGTAGGCCTCCTCCACAATCTCCAATACCTCGCTATCAACTCTAACAAGCTGGAGGTGCTGCCCAAGCCTCTGTTCAGATGCAACAAGCTGAAGATGCTATTCCTGGGTCACAACGCGCTCACCGTTCTGCCCGAAGCCGTGGGTCAGCTGTTGCAGCTCAGTCAGCTGGAGCTCAGAGGGAACTGTCTGGACAGGCTGCCTGCTCAGCTCGGAAACTGCCGGCTGCTGCGAAAAAACGGCCTGGTTGTGGAGGACCATCTCTTTGATACACTGCCTGTGGAAGTCAAGGAAAGTATCAGCCAAGAGACCACCGTGTCTTTTACGAGTGGCTTATAGCACAGAAACCACAAGGAAGACCCAGAGGGGCCAGCAGCTGACATGGTTTATGACTAACCTGAATAATCACAAGAAGTAACAGACTTTTAATATTGTCGTTTAGGGCTGTGTGATATGACCGAAGCCTCATTCCCGATACAGGTCACTAGAGAACGGTGCAGACCACATCATAGCACATATTTTCAAGTTCAGCAAATAGTTCTCAAAACAACTACAAGGAAAGGTACATTTCTTACTGCATCTTGATTTATATACTTGACATTATTTTCCTTCTTTGAGAACCTTTGTACAAATTTTCACATAAGCAAAATATGATATTAATGTAAAAATATAACAAAATAAATAGAATTTTGAGGTTGACTAGTAGTAGTTTTAAGGACGGTGTAATAACAGTAGCTTGAAACACCCTCCAAAATTTTAATACTGGAAATGTATAACATGTTGGCATTTAACTGTGGTGGAGTTCATTAAAAATTGGATAAATGATGAACTGAAGAGCTAGAAGTAATAAATATCTTTAAAAAAAAAAAAAAAAAAAGAAGTAAGTAAATTTGGATTGCCGCACATCAACAGCATTACAAGAGTATGTAATGAATAAATTTGTAGGTAAACATAAAACAAGCATAAAAAATCTAGAAGGATGCAGTTTTTGTTTGAGCAAGTGTTTTTCTCCAAGTCAGTAAGAAGCTGAGATCTTTAATTCTATTATTTCTATTAATTATCGGCTGAAGTTAAGATTAATTTACCAAACAGATTGATTATATAGAAATCGCTGTTCAACTACTGCTTCAAACAATGTAATTTACTTAAATATGATTAGAAATGACTAATAACAGTAAAACTCTTTGAATTGTCACTGAAATATTAAACAGAAAAAAGTAAATATTGGTATAAAATGCCAAAGGTAAACAGAGATCAGTTTCAGTTTAAACAACAGGAGCAAAATAAGGCTCAATGTAGAAATGAATGAAATACAAGTAAATGCACTGCCTGTATCTGTAGCCTGTGGAAGAATGCAGATAGAATATAGTAAAATACATGCAGTAAAGTAAATTAACAATATATATATATTTGTATGTTGTATCTCACAGCCCTACTATTGATTTATTCTAGTTATTTCCACAGAAATTAATGCATTTTCTTGATTGTTTTAGTAAATTGTTTTAGTTACTTGTGTATTAAAATGATTCCGTAGGATTTAGCTTTATCTATTTAACATTAGAAAATTGGCTTTGTTAATGCTCTATAGACCTGAACAGTTTGTTTCGATGACACAGTTTTAGATGTACGGTTATTGTTTTAGATACTCAGGTATAATTGTAACTATTGGGAACAATCTTTTGCCTTAACTGCTGCTATTTTTGTTTTTACAGTGAGGGCTTTTACAAACAAAAGGCCAAAAATGAGAATGTTTTCTTGTTAGATTTCATAAGGACACAATCCACAGAACATTTTCTACTCACATCACAGAGCAGGACACAATGCTTCAGGACACAATGCTCTTCTGCGAGTTGTAATTTCCTTGTGTGTTGAAATCATGATTCCTCTTACTGTCTTGTAGCTAACAGAATGATTAGTCAAACTCAGGTGGAGACTAAGCACCAGACATGAACATTTCCTGTTGTAGAGATTGTAAACTAAGGCCTATAATAATTCATTTGCACAATGAAAACAATATGTAAGGACTGGTGAACACTGGCGTGAGCTGACAAAAGGGAATCCTGTTGTATGTTTCTTAATCATGTTTTAAAGTTGTGATAGAACTAGTTATGAGTAGGATTGATTATCCTACATGTAATGACAATAAACATGTCTGCCATTATTATTCTTCATGTATTTCTATGTCGGTGTGTATTAAGTGTTCTTCAGAGCAGCTCTACCACTTTGGTGATCTTATGCTCAAAGTTCACAACTTTATGGCACAATAAACATGAATGTCTAATCATTATCCATCTACACCAGATGTACTTCACTCACGTGTCCACAGCTGTATACTATTATCGTGCATGCACTACTGTTAAAGGACTATGAATGAAATAGAAAATGCTGAGAGATGTTGAGAAAAGTGTTTTTAGGTGAATTGGAAGAAAAATGACAAAAGTACTTAAATGTAAGAACTCTTGTCTTTGATTTTGAGCAGTTTATGGGACAAATATATTAAAATCAAATGCATTTCCTCATTAATTTCTACTGTGTGATGAGAACCTACCAAATTCACAGCATATTTTTGATAAACATCAACATATTCTTTTCCGTTCTGTAAAACATTTTGTCTAAATGTCCTCCTGACCTGCATCTCATCTGCTTTCTTCACATAAAACCATTTATTGAATTCATTCATTCTTAATTTCTCTTTCCTCTCCATCCTCATTTGCACAAAGTGTGACTCAGTGGTATCTTACAGCTCAAACTAACAAAAAGAAAAGCCTCTTAATTTTTTTAAACAGTGGGATTAATTTATGTATAAATTGTGAGCACATGACAATGATAACACTGTGGCCCCAGTACATGCTGGTTTTTAGTACACTATACTTCATAGACTCAGTGGTGTAAGAAAGACTGAAAAATATTAATATCACACTGTGAAAATACTCCACTACAATTAAAATGTATGCATTCAAAACTGGCAAATGTAGTTACTGATAATTGATTAAATTAATTCATTTTACAGGTGCACATGTTGCTTTTATTGCTGTAGGTGTTCAATGCTGTGCTCAAATTTCCATAGATCTGCTGCACACAACAAACATATGATGGTGTTATAAAATATGAGGCATTGCTGTAAATGTAAACTAGTTACAATTAGCTCAATCTTAAACATCAACAGCTCTTAAATGCATCATAAAAATTAATGCAGCATTAGAATGAATGCAGAAACATCATATATAAAACTAAAACACTGACAGGCACTACTTTACCTTTACTTCTCATACCTAGGTACATTTTACTGATTCCATACTTAGGATCTGAGTACGTGGTCTAACAACAGCAGGAGGCGATATCTGTATGTTTACAGTTCACCACAGAAGTAGAAGAAGCTCCACGTTTTGCAGAATGCTGCCATCTGTTGACTACTAGTTATAGTGTTTATCTAAACAACTGTTCTTGTACCTTAACGTACATGCTAACCTACTTATAAAAATGAAAAGGTCTGATGATCTACCGTTCAACATTTCAGAAGTAGTTAAAGGAGCTCCTCCATTATATACACAGCAACCCCGACGGTAAGTGAACGCATCATCTGCCGCAGAAAAGGGGTTTATTCTGTAGCTAATGTTGCAATAAACATCCATTTTAATGTCTAAAGCCCTTTTACATTCACTGTGGTGAATACGGCACCTGTTTGTCACGTTTCTGACCGTCTCTCTATAGTTTCATACCTAAATGTTTTATAAAACTAACGGCTAATACAAGCATGTTTACTGTTAGCTAACTTACATGTTATGTCTACAGTGAGCTAAGAGCTAAGCTAACCTTTTAGCCTTTTAGAATACTGTTATGACTAAGTTGGTACCATCTTTGTTTTGGTACAGGGATGTTTACCAGCTACTTGTTTTTCAATTCTTTCCTAGGAAACAAACAAAAAATACATGACATAAATAGAACAGATATCAGAACAAAATAAAATTTTCCACTTTAAGCCATAACCGTCAATACAACAAACTAACAAATATGTGACACAATCCCATCCTATGACAAAATATATATACAATAAATACAGTAATCATCATTCACTCCTTTTTTTTTTTTTTCTTTTCTTTGGATTCCCATTTGCTACCACTATATAAGCAGCTTCTCTACCTGGGATCCTCACAAAACAAACCAAGTAAAGTACAACAAATACAACACATATATACAAAGTGCCACAACACTGGAAAAAACTCTATTTCTCCAAATTCTCATAAGAAGGTGATACTTAGTGCTTCCCCTTTTGTCTTTAATGTATGAAACAGACCACCACCAGACCTCAGAGAAGGTATGATACACATCCAGATGAAGGCAGCTGCAGACAACTCAAACATCCATCGGGTTTCCACCTCTACTGCTAAGACAATACCAGCTCAGGCTTGTACAGGTTTGTATACTCTGTGCTCATTTGTGCCCATCTACGAACAGACGTTTCTTTCTTTAGGGATCAAACCAGTGCAGCCATGTCATAACAATACCATATTGGCAAAATTGTTTTGTTTTCAGGTAACGTCACATGCTTGCTATCTATGTCGTGACACAGAAATCTATTATCAAAAAAACAAACACAAAGATTATTTTTTGACATGATATACAAATGAGAGGAGTCTTTGGCCTGATCTGTGAAGACATATCAAAGCTTCCTCTAGGTGCTTTTAGCAAATCATGAATGTGCATTGTCTGTTAATATAGTCATTGTCCTGGCATTTAATTATTTATCAGGAAAATACAACCTGCTCATTTCACTGCTAGCTACCTTTAACTACACATACAGCTAGTGTGAGAATAATTCTCATTGATATTATTTATGTTTTGTAATTTACAGGAAAAGCGCCTGTTTGTAAATGGAGATCTTCATTCAGACCAGTAGGAGATTCAGAACATGAAGATGATAATTCTCAGGAACAAAGCACAACCAGTTCAGAGAGGTGAGCCAGTGAAATGTAGTAGTACACTGATGTAAACGAAGATATTACAGCATCTGTTGCTCGACTGGAACAACGGGTAAAACAAGGACTGTATGATTTAATCTTGTCACCACCATCAGGAATCTGTAAGAATCGTGTGGTTACCATAATTAGTTTGTAAAAGCTGGACTAGTTTACAGTGACAACTTTGAATCTCCTTTTCAAATGTATAGTCATTGACACATAGCAGTGTCTCTTAATACTGCAGCCCAACATGTGCCTCAGTGGTTCTTTGAGGGATTCTGCAGGACTTTAAGGAGTCATAAAAAGTCTAAAACTCAATAATCTGAATTTAAGGTCTTATTTTAACTTTAAAGTTGATTAGATTATGAAATTAATGTTACTTCAGTAAAGATGCATCAACTTAGTTCTGCTCCTCACAACACTAAGCTACTTCCAGGAGCAATAATTTATTTGATTCATGTCACTTTCATCTTAAGTAGGTAAGTGCATGTTTAGTTTGACACCTACAGAAAAGAACATATTTGAAGTCTGCTTCACTTGTGCAAAATAACAATCAAGAAAGTGGGGTTTTTTTGTGAAAGTGAGTGTAAAAGTCACATGGATGGTCATAAAAATACAAAGGCACTGTAAGATGTCGCCAAGTGAGTGTGAATAAATTCATCTACTTTTGCAGTGATTCTAGGACTTCAGTTTTCTGCTATATTCTTTGTAATTTTTACCAATAGGAATATTAAAGATTTTAGATTAAATTGAGTAAATTTAAAAACTGTTGCATTAACTTTTTCTGTTTGAATGTGGGCTGTAAAAATTCTAGGCGTCACAGAAAATTGTTTGAGTTTTTTCTTTTTTTCTGTGTATAAACTGTACAGTATCGCCACAAAATTCCATGACTCAGAATCAAGAATCCCTCTTTCCTCTCTCTCAGAGTCGAGCTGTATGACCCCTATGATAGTGTCCTGTCCGATTCTGAAGACAACCGCTCTCCACTCGGTAACAAAGACATCCAGGAAACCCAGCGTTTGTCTCCACGTACAGAGCGTCTTGACAGCCGCCGCTGGGACTCCTCGTACTCCGAGCCCAGGAGTCGCGTCACAGACAGACGTGACTTTAGCCCTGAAGTCTCAGAGAGTCCATTGGAGAGTCGCAGTGTCAGTCTGGGTCACCACCAGGTGTTCAGTCCAGAAACCACATCGTCTGACGGGTCAGATTATGGCTCCACCGGGAGACCTTTAGACCACAAGGGCCACAGCCCTGACAGCCGTATCCGCAGCTCATCCACCCAACAGTTTCCTGGATCTTACGGAGGACAGATGACCAACGGACCAGAATACAGAGCAGAGGTACCGTTTCTAAATCGAAAACAGGTCTAGCATGACCAAGAATAGTTTGGGTTCTACTTTAGTCTGAAACATGTCATCAAGACCGGTTGTTTTTCTTGTCTTTAGATCGGTACGTCTGTTAGATTATCGCCACCAAGGTTACATCACAGCTACAAACATCATTCAGGTGAGTTTGCATTTTTAGGGAACCATCTTATTAAACATTAAAATTCTGATGTTTTTACTAAGGAAAGGGTCCTTAAATCAACATTTGTTGGAAAAACTCTCTTTCACATTGGTATTGGCTGCTTTATCTCACTTCTTTATACACACAGCTCTGCTTTGTTTGACACATTTTTACCATCCATTGTTCCCTTGATCGTATTCGTATATAAGTTGTGTGTGGGGAACATTTTGAGTTGTGTCTTACTTTTCCAGAGCTCTGTCTCTTCCTTGTAAAAAGGAAAAAAAAGGTTTCATTTTGACAGGTTTTAAAATTGATTGGATTACGGCGTTTACTTAAGATGCATTATCTTAAATCTTGTGTTTAACGTGTTTTTGGGAATAATTTGTTGGTGCAAAAAGTTTCTTCAAAAAGTTCAGACTGTTTTTGTTAACATAGTGTTCATCTGTCGTGGGTTTGAGGTGAATGAGGTCTGATTTAAGAACTGCAAATTTAGAGGTTGGTTGAAGCCTGTTGAAAATAACAAATATGATGCCGTATACACCTTTTTGTAAGAAATCGTTCAAATTAGGACCTTTCTGGAGGTGAGAAAACATCAGTGAAAGCCCGGTATTGATCAGTGTTGCAATGTATTCATATTGTAAAGCTCTCCAAAGTTTGGCTTCACAGTACTGACTAATAGGCTCAAAATTGAACTTGTTGAAACCTGAAAACATTTATCTTCCTTGTGTATTTAATGCTTTTCAGGCCTGGACCAAATTACACCGGTGACAAGAAATGAGAACAAGAGTATAATAATGGACAAGTAAGAACAAATGACACCGATACACATCACATTCATTCATTCTTTAATTCTTTTACATGTATGATGTATATACAAATAATATAAACAATGGGTTTATCCCACCAGGAGCAGCTTGTTCATAACATACACACAAACAAATCCACAAAGTACTGAAAATCTGTAAAAAAAAAAAATTTCATGAAACGACATTGCTATTCTTGCTGAACATGATAAGGATCTACTAAAAGAATTTACCAAAAATAACAGCTGTGAAATATACCTCCAGAGCATTGTTTGTTTGTAATGCAGATATATTTTAGTTTTATACTCAGCTAAAACTTAAGTGTTCTGATGACAATGGAAAAAATCTGCTTGCAGGGACAAGAAGTCTTCACTCCACTGATCTTAGAACAGATTGTAGTGATGTTGTTTATGCTGTTTCTGTCTTTTACGACAAGGATGTGAAAAGCAGATAAGAGAAACGCTCAGGAGACTTTCAATAAAAGTTTGATAAAGATGACAGAGGATGAGTCGCATGACAGAGAAGGAATTTAGTTTGGAGGATGTGAATCCTCTGATGCTCTTGCTTCACAAAAACGTCTGTATTCACATGATGCTTAACTTGATCAATGAGAAAACTACTTACATATTTTTTGATGTAATCATTTCCACAGTGTAATGATATGGAACGTGCTTGAAAAACTGTATTAAATATAGAAATGCTGCAAAAATAATGCGTAACTGTGTGAGAGGAGCTTTATACTTTAACATTAGGTGTAACTTTTCACAATGTTGTTTTTTTGTCTTTTTAATATTTTTAGGGAGCCTATCAGCTGTGACCTTTGTGAAGTGGAATTTGCCAGCGGGCAGGAGCTGGAGGATCATCTAGAGACCAACGCTCACTGGGACACACTGGAGCACATCCAGCAGCACAACAACTACGATGATATCACCATAGCCTTCCTACAGGTGAGATGATTCATCACACAATGAAATACAGCACACTGAAAATCTTGAATTGATATGCAGTGCAATTTTAAGGTCTTTTAGTTGCATTTTATAGGCCATTCTACATGAACGTCTAAGTAACTTCTAAGAATTTAGAGTTTTTCACAGTTTGTGTCAAGGATTATCTTGGATAAATCGCGTGGAAACTTCTCTTAAAGGTTCATTGAATACGATTTATGGGAATTATTTGCACAAATATTCATAGTTACATTGTCTTTAGTATACAATCACGTGAGGATGAGATGTGAGATGGTTGCAGTTGATGGAATCCACCATGTTGTACTGCTGTGGTTGTACAGTAGTGCTATTTATAGCAGGAGTTTTTATCTCCTGAATTTAAAAAAAAAAGCCCAGAATGGACTAAACAAACACTGGCTGTTGGTGTTTTTTTTGTGGACACCGTAGCAGAGGGACAGGGTCATTTAAAACTGCAAGAGGTAGAAAACAGGCAAAAACACCGGACCCTCCTTCTAACAGCTCTCTCCTCCCCGTCCAGTCAAAAGATTAACCATAAATATTTGATGTAATGTTATAAAAGTGAAGTTAAACTATCGTAGTTGTAGTGGCTGCCATGTTACTTCTGTCTGGGTACAGCCGCAGAGTCACATGTGTCTGAACTATCAGTTTTCAGTAATTAAAGCTGTCGATTGTACATTTAATCCCATGCCTCTGAAAACATGTATAACCTGAAAAACGTTTATGTCACAGGGTGTACGATCAAGATATTAAGTGATGCAGAATTCAGGTTTCCACGAGAGAAAAGTTGAATTACAATATGCTGAAATTCAAAAGGAAAAGTTGTGAATAACTTGGATCAATACAAATTTCAACCCAGTCCAGCTGGGAAAAAAAGTGAAGCTAATGCTAATGCTAAAATTCTTACATTTCCACCCCTCCAAATCATCCACGACATGAACTGGGTGGTAAAATAAGTTTGTGTAGAAGTAAACATTTCTGCGCGGTTTTCAACCTAAACTGACCATGGATGTATATTTTATTTTTAGGATGTTATGCTGTATAAAGGCCAGAATTGCAGCCGTGCCATAGAGGAAAGTGCTCTTCAAGGTAAAATGAATAAGTTAGATCATAATTGTAGTTAAAGAGTTATAGCAGTTATTATCATCATATTCAGCCTTCAGTAAACGTGTTGGTTTCCAATAAGTTGGATTGAATATCACCTGACTGACTGTTTTCTAAATACGTTTGGGTTCAATTAGAAATACAGCTTGTTTGTTGCATTGTCAGCTCTGCAGGAAAACGACCACATGACGAAGGTTGAAATGTTCCACTGTGCAGCTTGTAACGTCTTCGTATCCACTTCTGCGTCGTCGGTGCAGAGTCACATCACTTCTCAGGAACATCTCAACAACACAAAGGTGTCCATGATTGAACTATAGCATGATTTAACATCAGAAGTGTTGTCATGACGATGATATATTTTTTGATTGGTTGTTTTCTAAGGAGTTTGAAGTGCAGCAGAGACGTACTTGCCTTGATAAAGCAAAGACCATGGTGGAGAAGCTGAAATCTCAGTTTGAAGACTTCAGACAGGTATTTTAACACCTAATTTTTAGTATTATAAGCCACCAATAACTTCACATTCGGACGACTACAGTTTATTTCTGAAAATTTAAAGGGTTTATATGTATTATTGATAAGTAAACATGAATCCAGCTGTCACCGGAGGGAAATCATGTAACAGAATGCACGCACTGCTACCAAAAACAGAGGAATTAACACTACATCTCCATAGTCTGTATCACTCCATGAATTAAGTGCTGAGTTGGTCAATAATACAGCTGGGTTATAATATCCATGTACTGCATCAGACAGTGGTTTACATTATAATAAGAAGACAGACGCAGTAAAACCACAACCGTTTTCTAAAATATCCTGTTTGATAATGTTTACAAGTGGGTGCGTCTCCTTCTGACCAGAAATGTGGAGTTTTCTTTGGAGTGTGCATCTTTACCATAGAGGATCTTTGTCATTAGCCCAGAGGCTGTTTAAAGCACTGTATACATGTCCAAAAATGGAATAGTATCAACGTATCCCACATCCTTGTTTGAAAAATTCTAATTCAGAATATTGGAGTGGAATATCCCCCATCATACACAATAGAGGAATATTACTGTAAATGTGCTTAGTGATTCTCAAAGGACCATTAACGCTTTGCATTTACCAAAATGCCAAACTGTCTCTGCTTTACATCCAGTTTGTAATAACTCACAAAGAGAAAAAGTTGTTTAACTATATGATCAGATTTAGTTTTCTCTGTCCAGCACAATGCGTTTGGTTTTTCTTTTGTGCTGTGTTTCTGTTTCCTGAGGAAATAAAACTCCCTTTGTCTGTGAGTTTATTACAGGTACAAGTAAACTTTAATGCAAAGGGGAAAAACCAAAAACCATAAGTGTTTTCATTTCAAGTGTCAGTGTATAGTGTGTTCATTTAAATGATAAAAACATTAACTGGTCATCCAACAAGTGATTTTTCTGGTTTGCTGTAACATTATATGGTTATTAAAAAAGACTAGTTTCCAAGTCGGTGCTTAAGCAAATAAGATAAAAAACTAAACACAACATGCTGTCTGTGATAATGTGTGTTGCTTGGTAACGTCAGACCTCAATTAAGTTTACGTGAGTGCCTATTTTGATTTTAATAATAAAAAAAACAGGTAAAAATAACCTTTCACATTGTCAGTTATCGGTTTCCTCATACAAATCGTAAAGAAATGTAAAATCTGAGACTGATAAAACAAAGTGGGATATTTCACATTATCTGCTGCAATGACTTTTTGTTAACGTTTTTAACCTTTTAAGTCTTAAGAAAACCAATTACAGTGTGTAAAGATGAACACAGGTTATTGTAATATGGAAAAGAACCATCTGAGGAGGATAGAAGTCTGTGGCTCTGTTACCAGACTGTTTAATGGATTTCTTTCTTCTTCCAGGGTGTCGGCCTCTTCGACTGTAATCAACACCATGGAGATTCGACCAGACAATATTAAATCACCACAGATAAACCTACTCATGTACAGCCTGTTATAAAAAACATTAGGGTTTCTAAGTTTATACACACAATATATTGCATTATTTCCTTGTCATTTTATACCTTTTTTAAATGTTTTTAATGTGTGCAGAAATGATCAGAAATGAAGTCAATTTTCTTTGCCTTTTTATTTAGAACAACACAAATGTTTTAAGCATTATCTGTGATATAGTACATTTAAAATTAAATTATTTCAAAACAGTATATTTAAAACATTAAATATAGGTGACATGTATGAAGGGCGTCATCAGCACTGGCTGTGCATGTTAGGATTTTTTTTCTTAACCACCTTCAGTTTTAATTTTGGGTTTGTATTAGAAACAATGCAGTTACGGAAATACTATTAAACACTTTCTATGCATAACAAGTTTGCAGACACTTCTTTTTGTTCTCTTGTGGTATCTTGGATCTCTCAGATGCCGTCATTTACAGTCACTGCCCTGAAAACAGACCATGGGCTTGGCGTTGAACATGTTGCATTATGAAAAAAACATGAGTCTATGCATCTTAATAAATGTGAATATTGATACAGAAGAGAGGTGCTCCCAAATTTTGGATAAAAATGGACTCAAACCATGATAAATCTGAGGTAAAAGTTGTTTTCATTAGAAATGGATTCCACACTACATTACTGCATAAAACAAGAAAACAGTCTGCTCATTTGGAATTGTACTCCAAACACCGGACCATGTAAAAACAGAATAAAGTAACAATATCCAAAATAACTATCTCATCTGTCCAAGCATGTACAATACCTACAGAGTGGATCAATATTGTACTTTTGGCCAGTATTTAATTGACTAGAAAAAAAAAAAGTGAAAGAACATCGAATGTACATACACATACAGTCTAGTGAAATCTAAAAAGGTCCCAATTGGCTTCATGAGGCAGCGTGTGTGGCTGTCAGAGAGCTGTCTTGGTCAGTCTTGAGGGTAGGGAGGTCCACGGGCAACGAGGTGACCTCTACCATGCCCAGCCCAGTGTGGGGGACACTAGTGTTCATTATGTGTCTCTGTAAATGTTTGATCCAGTCCTCCTGGACCGATAAAGGACCCTGGAAGACGAGGTCACAGAACCTGTACAAAGAAGAAACACATTTTTTGACTCTGTACAGAAACGCGTCTTGTCAGGCAACAGCACCCGGACCCTCTCTGCTCACCAGAGTTCTGAAATTTTCATTAGTTTTTATTATTTAGGCCAGTGGTTCCCAAGCTTTTCAGCACAAGACCCAGAAGGAGAA
This sequence comes from Apogon talboti, assembly GCA_037367365.1. Lineage (NCBI taxonomy): Eukaryota > Metazoa > Chordata > Actinopteri > Kurtiformes > Apogonidae > Apogon > Apogon talboti. Next base: position 9,722,937 of record JAPQRQ010000010.1, on the reverse strand, counting down.
ATGTGGGGTCTCCTCAGGTCCCAACTACATCATGAGTTTAAAAGAGATTCTTCAAAATACCTTCTCTGAAAGTGTGTTTGTCTTTGACATCATTTTAATCTGCCTATGTCTATTATGTTTTTTTATATCTTATACATCATGTCCATCTAGTGGTGTCATTTTGTGTGTTATACAACTGAGGCGTCTCCTCTGCATGTCGTACCTATGGCTGAGGTCAACATTAACTCTTCCAATACACATTATTGCTATATAAGCGTGTTTTATAAAAGCCTGTTTTCTTCTGCAAATTGACAACCCAATAAAAACATCAACATCTCTGGGTTTAAGAAACATAGATTTAGACTTTCAGTTTGGTTTCAGCATGTGATTAATTATAGGGATATATTTTAGTTTCCAGTTTTCCCAGGTATTATGAGGAAAGCCTTAGGATGAAAGGATGCAAGAATCAAATGTTATCTAATTGTTAACTATTTAATTGCCAACGGTTTTGAGTAATATATTTAGAAAAAGAAATATTCTGATGTGAGCTTTTTACTCTATGATAGTAAATTGAACATCATTAACTTCTAAACAAAATGTGACACTTGAGAACACACCTTGACAATGATCTACACGTTTTCAATTGATTACCACCAATGTTCATGATTTTAATTGTGTTTTTGTAACATTAAGAGAACAAGAAGCTTTTACATCAATTCTATTTCACTTTCATTTGTGGTGTATTTTCTGTTTAATTAGTTTTCTGTTTTTTGTAAGCTGACATTTGTATTTATTTCACTTACCTTTTTTCAGACCTAGTTCAAGTTTTAGTCTTAGTTTTGGTTAAAGTTGCAGGAGCTGAAATTGGGGAAAACAAGACAGAACTGGAAAATGCACACCTTCCTCCTGCAACTAAAAAGACTACATTTATAGACAGATGACCTAACATGGATTACTTACGAAGTGCATCATCACAGAGCTGAAAACAGGCCTTTTTTCTGAGCTTTTGAAAAGACAAGTGATACAACAAACATATGACCTTATAGAACTCAACTTACAAAGCAGAAAAAAAGAAACATGCACATAAATTTGGGGGTAATAATAATAATATAAAAACCTTAACTCTTAGCAAAACAGTGATAGGAGCCAATTTGTTTACAAAACTGATGCACTTTTACTTTTAATGAAGTATTTTTAAAGTGGGATATTAGTAGTTTTTTTAATCTAAATACTTCTTCCATCACTGATTAGAGTTATTGTTTTGTACACAGCTCTAGCAGAAAATATTGAAAGCTAAGTGAATACTTTTGAGATTTTGGGACGAGTTGTGCGAGAAGATTTCGGCCATTTTAACCTCCAGCTAGTTATCTTTGAAGACTGGTATTTGATTAACAGATAACACAGCTGTCCCTTCCTGTAATGTCTTATGTAGTAATGATTTTCCACATGATAACAACCACAAAAGACTCCAGGAAATGACTGCTCTCTGCCAAGACATCTGAAAAACAATCTCCTGCAAATGAAAGTAACTAGACACCTTTACACTTCTGTTGGTGCTCAGATTAGATAAACACAATATGTCTAAACATTCAGTTTCAGAGGCGTTGGTGTCTTGAGGGCAGATCCAAGCCAGATGTCTCCTGCGCTTGTAGCCTCTATGCTAAGCTAAGCTAAGCTAAGCTAAGACCCCGTTTCAAGTTTTATAGGAACAGTTGTGTGACAGTTTCAATACTGTTGTTTACCAAATGTCAGAATTATGAACAACATCCTAAGGTTGTTTAGAAGACATTTGCCTGATTTTTTTATGATAACTTCTTAGACTTTGTTTTCTCAGCATTATCTAAACAGATTTTTTGGTTGTTTGTACGGCATCATGTTTTGGGACTATTTTCATGGACTATGTGTGTGACATTGTATTAAATATGCCTATGAATACAATCTCTGGATAATGTCTGCTGTAAAAATGTGATGCTGAATGGTTTATGTTGAAGTGATGCTGATATCTGTTAATTATTAACATTTCTGACATTCCTGCACTCAGCTTACAAACCATGCACTACCGAAAGAAAATTCAACCAACCTCGGGCTTGCTAAATTAGACATTATTCCTATTTATATTAAACAGTTACCTGCAGGTGAGTCTGTACATTTCCTCTGGAGTTTGTGGTAAGGGCAGTGTCTTCTTCTTCGGGCCGGGCCTTGAACGCTGCCTCCTGGCTTTACAGTCATACGCTAAAACACAGAAATTGCTTTAGAAATGACAGCACTTCATGTAAAATCCCAACAATAATTCATCCTCCTGCCACATCTTTCACATTTGGCCTTGCGATAGAATGTTTTTTATTTATTTTTTCTTTATTTAAGCAGGATTGAGATCAAAACACTCCTATAAAGGTGTGTTCCTGTCTCTATGTTGAAATGACCGGTTCAGTGTGACTGTGGTAAGATTTAATATTAATCATTATCATCTGTGCCTGCAGGAACACGAACCCTGAAGGCCTTCTGTATGTACACATTGTTCCTCCATCTGCACCTCCTATCTGTCACAGCTAAAATTTTACTAATATCTCATCGCTGATGCCCTTCTAGATCCTTACCGCAGGGAGGACACAAATAACCACCAGTACACTAATTATAACTGTAATTTAGTCTTCACACACCCTTGTAGTACAGCCACAGACATTTTGAAGAAATCCGTCTAAGTATTTAAACACCTCTAAAATACAGAGGTTTAGGATATTCCATTTTTTTTAAACAAAAGCGCATTTATGGATGTGTCTAAAGCCATGTCTACCTATGTTTCACACTATAAAATTGTGTCAGTGTGGACAGATTTACAGATTTGACATCTAGACGATGAATCAAAGCAGCAGCATGAGTCACTTCAGCAGTAACAAAGATGGGACCTTGGTTTTCCCACTGCCTTATCACTTTTTAATACTGAAACATATGAACAATGAATCAAATCCCAGGTCTCTACAGTGGTGGAGTAAAACTATCAGTTGCACTTGTGCTCAAAAACAAAAACTTGAGTGTGAGCACAGATTTTAGAGAATATATACCATAGTTGTCTGTAAGAGTGTCAGTTTTCAGTGAATCAAATGAATGCTGTTTGCACTTACTAGTCCCCTCAAGTAAGGCAGTCCTTTTTCGTTTAGCATACGCCCGAAGGTGATTGGACAAGCTAACGCCACTATGGAACGTTGCATTGCAATGGACGCACACCTTCCTGTTGAATTCACCTTTCTCTGTTAAATGACAGAAAATATAAAAATGCACAAATTAAAAATAGTACTTCTATAGACCTTGCGCATAGCCATAATTTGTCTTACTTTATGCTGATGACATTATAATAATAAATACACATTTCAACAAACCCCTTTGCACTTACAATGATTTGCAATTATTGTGACGCTCCATGACACATTTAACAAACAAACAAAACCCAATCCTTTTATGTCATTTTTGTTTCAATTACTATTTTATTGTTCCCTTCTGTCCTGTCTGATATCTGTTTGTCATGCACAGGGACTTCATGGTGCAAAATTTACTTAAAACTGGGACATTTAAGGGTTTTCTTACTTCCCTTTGTTTACATATGTAACTGACATTCCTTTTGCCTTCTTTCACACCTCCTTTTTTAATAATTAGAGGTTTTAATTGGGTTAGATTAACAGCAAACCCCACAATATTACCAAAAAATACAGGACTCAAGTACCTCTGTGATCATTTTCAAGCATTTGAGAATTCAAGATGTACCCTGACCCTGTAATTGTCCAGTAAACAATTTCCTTGCCTGGGAAATCTATCAGGCCCCACTGAACAATGTGTCTAAAGTTATTTCTTTACGATTGTTACCTCATATACTCCTGTTAAAGTAGAGCCATTCTTAGTCACTGGGTTTTGTCATGTATATGTTCTAATGCACTCACTTTTGCTAATTAGTTATGCAATACAATACGGTCATATAGTATATAATATAACAATAAGGCATTACACGGACATGCACATGTCTGTTAAGAAGTAGTTGGACTTACCAGATATTGAGTGTGGCAGTGAAGATGCAACTCTTGATCCTGAACTGTGCTCACTGTTTGAAGGACCTGCTAATGTGTTTCTTGACAATGGACAGGACCCCTTTAGTTTTGACTCTTCCTGACACTTCCTCTTCTTCAGAATTCCTATCAAGGCAGTTGTCCCCGCAAGTGAATTTTTAACATCCAACTTAGTCTCTAACTGCCTCTTTTCTGAACTCATATCTGCTAAAGAAAACGTCGGCATCAGTGATTTGGCATCAGTGCAAACACCTGCAATAGAGTTACTTGCGGGTGGTCTAAAAAGATCAACACTAGACAGCTTAGATGGTCCACCGTATTGGAAATGGTTCCGTTTCTTTCCAAGTATTTGAAGAGCCCTCTGGAACTCCTTCTTGTCACGCATCAATTCTCGAAGTAAAAGTAACGGGGACTTGTTCTTTGTCGCAAAGCTTTTACCAAGCCTTTTGAGGTGCCCACGAATGTGGTTGGACTGCCCAGTCCTGTTATCAAAGGAGTCACCACACAATGGACAAGAGTGAATGCTCTTCACAACCTCAGAGTTCGACTCCATGTGTAATTCTGCAAAAAAAGAAAAACATGAGCATCCATCAGAAGTGAAACACACATACCTATTATATTTGTGCATAAATCAGTACATCAACTACAAGAATGTAAAAAAAGTACCTTTTTTCAATCGTCGGAATGATGTTATCCTCCGGCGAACACGTGGCCTCCTGTCTTGAGAAGCTACCTGTTCGGGTGGCACTACATGGCGTGCATTGTAGCTCAGTCCAACCCTGTGAAGATGTCCTCGGACATGGTTTGACAACCCAACACCTGACTCAAAAACTGCAGGACAGTAAGGACAATTCTTCCGTTCTGATTCAAATTCTGACAAATCTTCTGAGAAGGAATCTCTCAGCGATATTGGGCAAGAATTGATGGGCTCTTCCGATACTTCTGTTTCTATGCATTCCTCTTTGATCTCAGGGTTGTTCAGCTGTTGCTCTTCAGTTTTGATCTTCTCAAACAACCTTTTGGATGCCTGCAGAGCACCTCGCATTGACATTCTTCTGCTATATGTATAGATGATGTTTTGTTTTTCTTTTTTGATTCCATTATCAAAATGGTTTGCATTAGCATGGGGATCCTTAAGCAGAAAACTATCTTTTTTGTCATAGTCTTCCACTTCTTCTTGGTTCAGTGTCTTTGGACTCGACAAAGGTTTTGGTAAGATGAAGCATGAATCTTGGTCAGAAGTGTTGCGATATGGGGTGGACATCTTCCGCTTAGAGGGTGACTTCCTAAACTGATCTATAATCAACTTGGGTACACTAGTGCTGTTGAGATCTCTTTCAGTGGCATTGGATGGCCCTCCATGCCCATTCGGGGACAAAGATGAGTTTTCAACCTTTACATTAAATGTCCCTGGCAACTGATCAGAACCATTCTCGTCACTTTTTGAATCCTGATCAGATGTTCTGCAGTTAGTGCTTTCCTTCCTTGGTTCTGCAGCCTTTCTTCCATGCCTCTGACGGGACAGTAGAACGTTAATGGACTTATCGAGCTTTGACTCTGTTAACTGAGACTTGAGACCTCTCTTGATCTTGCTATTTTTGAACAAATCTGAAATGTCATTGGATTCATTGGGTGGAGAAGGTCTTGTAGAGGAGATCTGATCTTTTATTGAGATTTTAGAAGTAAACTCTGCATCTCCATCAGGAGTAGGCATATTCTGCTCTTCAGATGATTGTGCATTTTTCTCACTACACTGTGCAGCTTGATAATCATCAAACGTTTGTTGGTGGCGACGCAGCAAGTGATTTTTAAAAACACTTTTACTAAAAGCTCTATAGGAACAAACGTTACAGGAAAACATTTCAGGGTCACTCTGGATGGGTTGCCTGACAGTAATAACAGTGTGCTGTATAATGTTATGTCTCCTAAGTTCATTCTCACTTAAGGTCTTGTAGCTACATTTGTCACATTTGAACTTTCTCTTGTCTTTCTCATGTGTTTTTGCATGTTGGACAAACGTGTTGGGGCAGTTTGTTCCGAATGGGCACTGAGGGCAGAAAAGCTTCGCATTTTCATCTTCATTCCTCTTTTCGCTCACACCTCTGATCTCGGCAGTGAGTCGAGCCCTCTTCTCCTGGTGGATGGACATGTGCTCAATAAGTGCACCACTTTGTCTGAATGACTGTCCACATTCCCGACATATAAAAGGCTTTGGCGAATTATCTGGAGACTCCACATGTGACTTCATATGACGATGCAAATGATGCTCTTTCTTGAAGATGAGCTTGCACTTTGAACAAGGGTAACATGATGGCTTCTCTGAATGAGAATTTATTGTGAGCCTTCCTTTCAATGGCGAAAGCCCATGACCTATACTGTTATCCTGCAAATTCCTGGTAGGTGCACTGTAAAGAATTTGCTTGATGGCCTTTGCAGTTCCATTGGGGTACTTTGAAACTTTCCCCGTTGGTGACGACTGTGGCATTCTCGACTTTCTGACTTTTCTGACAGGAATGGAGTCTACTGGGCCTTCAACATCAGACAATTCCTCAGATGACTTGTGGCTCAGATCAGGGAAAATATCTTCTGAGGGATCAACCATGACAACCATGTCCATTTTCCTTTTCCTTCTCCTTTGGCTGCTGGGAGGAGGAACTTCATCTTTAGCCTCCTCCTCACTGGGAGAATCACCATGGCTATCCCACAGAAACTGCATAAACTCTTTGTGAGGATCCCAGTTAAGATCACTGGGACTACTGAAATTGTCTGATGAGTCCTCAGGGGAGTCTACATCAAAATCCCATATTCCAGCAGTGTCAATTTCCTGCACTGTTTTCAGTGGAGTGATGCTCTTTTCTTCTTCTTTTTCTGCAGACAAGCTACTGAGCTCATGAGCCTCAGTAGCCTGATGTAAAGAAGGTCCATTTCCCAGGCCAACTGGGGACAACATATCTGCATTTGACAGAACATCTAGTACATTGTTTTGCCTTGCAGAAGGCTTGCTGAAGGAATCTGTGCAGGATGCGGAGTCTTGCGACATTCTCTCTGGCTCTTGCAGGAGTGTGAGGGCATTTATCTCAGAATCTGCATCTTTGTCATCCTCATCAACACCTGTCAGACATGACATTTCAGCTGCCATGACCTAGAAGAAAAATGTACAGCCTTCTTAGAATTTACTTCATGATAAAGTTATGCTAGCCAAACCCAAAACGAACTGTCTGTTTTCCAGTCATGTATTGATCAGCCTCCACAGTTGATGTATTACTTGTGGCAGATAGGGTCACAAACCCCATATGCTTTAACTGTGTAGCCATGCTACAATATGCTGCTCCTCATTGATGATTGGCTCATTGATCTGTGACACCCAACACTAATGCCTAATCACTACCTTTATCTTAAAAAAAAAAAAAAGGTAAATGGACACAGTAGCACTCTGGGAGGTACTACTGCTTTTAAAATAACAGAACTAAGTTACAACGATTACTTTGGGAGGTATGCCCACTAGTGGTGGACACTACCACCGAAACTTCCTAGTGAAACAATGCCCTCTTTGACTACATTGAGTTAATATTTGAATCTGATAGGTTCTTCACAGTGTGTTTGATCTAGACTTTCCAGTTTGACCTGAACCAAATTTGCAAGTGTGAGAACCCCCCCGTCTATAAAGGTAGATTCAAGGCATATACAGTATATGATGACAGCAGGACCTATTATTCCACCACTAAAATTTAAGTATGAGAGCAAAACTAACCAGAACAAATTTAGTATATGATATAACAAAAACATGAACCAAGGTTTGGTCTTTCAGGTGACAATGTCCTTGTTCTTAGAAACCTCCCTTGTGAGGTGACCAACCACAGTTCTAGCGGTCTTTGTGTAGACTGTTTTGCGCTGACTTTTAGATTACATATTTCAGTTGTTATTTCATGTTTTACATTACATTATATTATCTATGCAATGCAAATTAGCTCCAATTGTGGAATGTAGGAAAAGGAAGGATTGTTTCTGGATTTTGACTCATAAGAATCCTTTACTGTCACTGAGGTATCAGCTCAACTTGCCTTAGCTTAGCATTTTTTACATTTTCATTAAGCAAGAGCAGGAACCACCAGGTACCATCCGATACTATTTCCAGGATCATCCTTCCTGAGGTTTAAATTGAGGTAAAGTGATGTGATGTGAAATTATGCAGATGACAGGCTGGTCAATCCAGAATTGTCACAGTTTCAACATGTGCGTTATCATGTCATTATGCAGGATAATAAGCCAAGCAAGTGGGAAAAGCTGGAAAAAATTTCAAGTAGATTCGTTCTTGATAAATTGACTGCAGGATTTAAGTCTAAACAACAATATTTTTCTATGACAATATTTTAATAGAATCTTTTATTTCAGAATTATAATCTAGAATTTCAAGTTTCATTGTCGCCCCAACTTTAGCTGCAAACACGCAGAGGGAGATGTCACAACAGTTTGCATTACGATGTTATAATGACCAGCTGCAATGAGGAAGTGCTATACACAGATAGTGGAAATACAGCATGCTAGTGCAGAAATTAAGCTAAGTCATGTCAAGTCAAGAGAAGTTGAGCTGATACCATCGGCAGAAGGTGTAGCTTAAGGTTCTACTCTTTCTTTTAATGGCGATGTGTACAATTTAATGACATTTAGTGGTGAAGTTGCACATTGCAAGAACCAAATACCCCTCACCTCACCTTACACTTTGAAACTTGAGAAACAGGGCGGTGTGACATAGGGTGGACCTGCTCTGTGGATGCATTATAAGATCTGAATAAATTGCCAATCAGACTCCTTGCAGTCCCCCCCCCAGTGGTCACGTGCAGTACTGCACAGAAAAAAAATACCCATTATGCATTTTCACAACAAAGGGTAAAAAAACCAATAGTAGTTCACATGCGCAGTGAGCTATTCTATATGTGAAATGGACTGCATAATGTGAAAGTAACACAGAGGATACAAAGTTTTTAAGAGCAACTTTGGTTTGGAAAGGAAGGACACCATTTTGTAATGCAACATCCAATTCTATTAATTAGTCAATGAAGATCGGTCTCCTCTGCATGCATAATAACCTCATTCTAAGCTAAAGAAAATGAATTGGTTGTTATTTACAAGTAGTTCTACACCAATAAAGACATGGTTATGAAAATTATATAATTATATTTCTATTAATTCGACACTGGACCTTTTAAATCAGGAGTTTAAGATGGGATTAGCTGTTAGCATGTTTTAGCAGTAAATCTCTGTAGCTTTGGCTAATACTGACATGAGGGTGTACAGGTTTTTTCCTCCCCTATAGTAAATGGCCTTTTTAAGCTACAGATTGTAATAGCTAAATGATGTTTTTGTGTATTTTAATATGATAGTTGTGATGTGTGGAAACTAAACAGCTTAAATAACACAGTGTTTGATTCTTAACTCAAATCTCACTTGGCCAGTTTAAAATACATAGAAGTGATAATAAAATACAGTTGACATTTCGTATGGATGATTAATTGCATTTTTTAAAGAGTACAAGGTCGCACGAGTGAGAGGTCTTAGATTTGAAGGGCAATAAAAGTGTCATACCAACTAAATACCCCTGTGGCAGAGGTAGATGTGTGTAACATGTTCACAATAGCACCAAATCAGCAAAGGAACAAACCTCGTAAATGGCTTTTGATGAGCGGCTATGGATTGTGTATAGAGCTAAAACTTTGAGAACAGTAGTTCAGTTATATGCCAGCTCAGAATAAAGTTGGGACGTGTTTAATAAGGTACCGACTTACGGAGCAAACTGGGTTATTTTTTACAACATTCCGTAAAGGGATCATTGCATATTCTTGCCGTTTATATCACGCTGTGTTGTTGGATGCTGCTTGCAGGAGCTGCAGACCATTCCATTAAGGCTGTTCCATAGCAAAACCTATTCTTCAGGCTAAACTACAGCTAATGACAATCCTTTTTCGCTACTTACTATCCACACATCAATGAAACGTTGAAAAACAAATAAACCTTACCTCCTAGCGGTGTGGATGGTGACAGGACACAATTTATATGCTGCATTGAATAATTTCTTACTTTCGTCTTCCATCTATTTCACAGTCGCCATTTTCCGTGGTGGTCTGGTGTGGGGCAGATCATTTCTTCTGTAAGGGTAATCGTGCGCACAAAATGCCGAACGGTTACGAAACGAAACCATAATACAATGATTACACTATAGAATTAATGTATTGTATATAACTACTATGATTAAAAGGTAGTGAATTTAGTATCTTTTAATATGTCGCCACACGGTGTTTTGTGTCGGAACTGGGCTCCCCCGAAAGATCTGACAATGGTTCGTTCCAGATAGGAGGCATAAAAAACCTGAGTTAATGACCATCTCTTTAGGGTAGCACATTTTTTCAGGTTGATGGCGGTTAATCACCGTTTTAATTGATAAAATAAACTGAAACTTGAGTTGCTACCTGGGTTGTTTCTTTATTAGACACACCAGGTTTTGCTATTTAAACTTGTCATTGACGTACAGACAAGAATGGTTTACCACAACAGAAGTGATGTTACCACTGTCCCCCCATGGTTGTCTTCTCATAGGTCTTTGTTGCTTCCGTAGCCGGTGATTAACCGTTAAGATAACCAGTCTCCTGTGCGTAAACAGACGAACGGTGAGGTTTAGCATACATTTAGTCTGGTATCAGGGCGAGTCCCCGTTTGTACACATGACATGGCCTGTGCAGAGTTTATAGACAAATAGGACACATTTTAACAAAAACTATGTAACGTTTGTTTTGACACAAATCTGTTGACAAAGGCCCGGCGGTTCCCTGTGGTGCAAATTGACAGTGAATGACATTTAAATGGGGTCAAGGGTTACACTGATGGCAGAGCCTCCATGCTCAATACTTATCAGAGTTAATATATAGTAGGTTATATGTACAGTATTTACCATGTGAGCTGGGTACACAATAATGTAGACTACAATGACAGACATAGTTTATGAGAATATGTGTTAATGTTTAGACCAAGGTTAGCTTGATTAACAGCAGCTGTTAGCAAAGACCATTGTGGCTTTCTTAACCCTTAAAATAAACTAGTTAGCTAGTGGTTTAGCTAGTTACTGGAGATAAGGCTTTATTGGGGCTATTTAGCTGTGTCTTACATAATCTAAAACAGTTTCCAAACCGGTCTATTTAGTGAGTGTTCACAGTGGTTTGCATTAACTCTAAATAATATAAAGTAGCATTTAGCATATTGCTAACTGTTTAGCTAAGGTTAAGTTTTCCTTTCGAGAAATGTAATAATTTTATTGCATTGTTGTCACAGACTAAAACAAAGCAACATAACCTCAGCAGATAATTTATAGTTATGATAATTATATTGTAACTACTTAATATCAAATACTTAATATTTATATTTGTATTTTTTATATTCCTTCTTCATTTTTAACACTGAAGTGTTTAGTGTTTTAACAATCTATATTGACAGGGTGACAAAATCCAAATTTGCATTCAAATGTGAGGATGCCTACGTTGTTTGATGGGATGTTGGAGTCAGATGACTGCACTTTGTCCCTGGACAATCTCTTTTTTGAGAGACCTGTTGTTCAAAAAGTGTGAGTACTAAAGAATGGTCAATATCTTATATCGCACTGTTTACTTTCTCAGGTGACTGAGTTTATTCTGAGTTGATTCTGTTTGACAGAAAGCCACTACGTCAAGAGGCAAGTCCATGGCAGCTGGAAGTACCTCCATCTCTTTCTGAAATCCCAGCTACAAAGGATATGCAGGAGGAGGCAGAGTTTCTCTCTTCTCTATACTGTATGTTGTGCTCTGGATTAGGGTGAATTCCTTTTCACTTGACTTGAGTAAACTGCTCTGTATCTGGCCTTTTGAAGTCTTACTAAATTTAACTGTGACTGAAACATGACTCACTGACACGTTTGCTTGAATAGTCTTGAAAGGATTCCCAATTTTCCTTGACATGCATAAAGAAACCATGTTTTTATGAGATATTTGCATCATTGTACAACACAGGAATGGTAAATCCACAGCTGTGTTTCTTCTCAAATTATTAAAGTCATCCTCTACCCTAACCTTTATCTCTCTGATATTACTTTCAGGTTTCTCCCAGACACCCAAGAAATTTGTACCTCCTTTTAAAGGATCAGTTGACTTAAACACCTCGTCATTAAAAAGGGAACACTTCTGCAGTTTTAGCAATAATGGAAATGATATCAAGGAAATTCAGAATGGCGGAAACAGTACCAACAGATGTGATGGCTTTTGGGGAGGTGAGGGGTTCAGAGATTACTCCCAGGATAGCTGTCAAGGTGGAAGAGGTGGGGCCGAAACCCCTCAGGGCTTTGGTCATGTGGCAGTTGGCAGGAAATGTTTGCCCTTTGAATGCAGCAAAAGTCTACCTCTACGGAAAAGGCAAGTGTCAAATTTTTTTGAAGACAAAAGTATTGTGTGAAGGTTCCTTTTCAAATGTAACAGAGATTACAGGGTACAGATTCTAAATTATCCTGTAAAAAATTTATTATGTGACTATGTAGGTAGTATAGTAATGTAACTTATTGCTTCTGATGATTTTTTAAATTGCATTTCTCATAAAAAATTTAAACCAGGCAATAAAGCCAAAAAGTTTTTTAGACGTAAATTTAAACCAGTACAGCAATGTTCCAGTTTTTTCTTAATTTTCAGCTCTGAAAGGCCTTCTTATCCAACGACATGGCCATCTGCCTTGCAAGGTTGGCCTGTTGTACTATATATATATATATATATATATATATATATGAACTTTT
>JAPQRQ010000010.1:9686194-9702487 GCA_037367365.1 Apogon talboti | reverse complement strand
GAGCTTGGTTGATGAGCTGATCATTGATTGAACCAGGTGTGCTGGAAGAGGGAAATATCTAAAACATGCAGGATAGGGGCCCTCCAGGACCGGAGTTGAACACCCCTGGTGTAGATGCTTTTAGATTTATAAGATGACTATATTTTCTGTAATCATAATTTCCAATAAATGTAAATTCAAGTTCACACCAGTTTGTATCTCAGTTATAAACATGAAACGTCCTCTTAATTCAAACTGATTGACATTTCAACATCTCATCCTTTACTCTCTACATTAATTGAGCAGTTTAAAGTCAAATGGTTTTAAGAGCATGTATCTTCACATGATCAGTCAGCTCTGTTTACAATTATTATCGCTCTACAAAATGTGTTTGTTATTGTCTTGGGTGCGTTTCCCCAAACCTCCACATATGTGATATGTGGAACCATATCTTGCTGTATACTCTGTTTCCTCAGTTTACACAGACACTTGGTAGAGCACCTGAATGCTGAAATTGCTCTCAAAACCATTAGTGATGTCAACATGGCTCTGGACTGGATTCGCTCCACCTTCCTCTACATCAGAGCCCTAAAGAACCCCACACACTACGGTCAGAGCTCGCAAACACAGGGACATATCTGCTGTCTGTGTTGTGAGTAGCACATCAGACATATGTCACAAAAGTCAGTTTTGTGTTTGTCTTTATTTCTTTTCAGGATTCTCTGCTGATTTGGACAGATGTGGGATTGAAGCAAAACTGCAAGGTGCCGCACAGCTGCTCTGTCCGATTCCTTAAAATCATGGATTATGATGTTGATTTGACACAACATAGTTTCCAGGGTTATTGGATCTAAAAGCAAATAATTACAATTTAAGGCTTTAAATGTCTTCAGTAGATTGGATTTAGAACTTGAAGAAAAGATGTGAAAGAGCAAAGAAATTCTTAAATTAGGAAGTTTGACTGAAAAGCATTGAACGTCAAAAAGACATGAAGATCCCATTAAAATCTACCAGGAAACGCCGTCCATCACCTAATACTGTTCTGTATTCACATGAGGAGTATCGTGACAGTTAAATGGATGGTAAAATACTTTCCCTAACAGTAATTTAACATCTAATTCACCATCACTTAAACCTGTTGAAACTTGATTTGTTTTATTAATCCTTATAGAAGAGACCTTAATTAAAGGAAGTATCAGTTATTTTGTATTCTCTTTGACTCACTGGCAAACAAAGACTGAAGTTATTGACTTAAGAATGTTCCCCTTCCCTTTGTTTCTTGTTTTATTATTGCTAAAGGGATGCATAGTAAGATTGTGCTGTTGTTGAATCAGACATTGAAAAAATGAAAAGACAATCATGAAGCTACCAGCAAACACCCACGAGCACCTAATATTGTTCTATATTCACATCAGGAGTATTGTGACAGTCAGATGTTTGTTAAATTACATTCCTGACAGTAATTTAAGGTTTCACTTAACATCATTTAAAGCCTTGGATATAACCTACAGAAATACTTATGAATTAGATCTATCTTATTCCAGTTTTATAATATTTAGCACTATTATCTGTGCACATTACACCCTTCACCAGTGTTGTTTTTTTGTCTTCTTAAAGAACTGTGCCTGAAAAACCTCAACTCTCTGTCATCCATCAGTCTGATTGACATGGATGAGGATATCAATATCAAGCCTACAGGTTACTTTTTACAGCCTTTTTCGAATAAAATAAACAATAAATGTACTTGTATTGTTTTAATAGAACGTTTTGGTTCTGTTCCCCCAGAGGCAGGCAGGTTGATGGCGAGGTACTGTGTCGCCTTTGACACTATGAAGCAGTTCAGCCACTTGTCTGGCACTGAGAACCTGTCTGAACTGGTTAGTTTTCTGAGAAGATGGCGTTTTTCCCTTCAACATGTAGACAGAGAAAGCAAGGTTATATGAAGCTGAAGTGAGAGCTTCATAAATGCTGTAGTATATCTGTAAAGAAAATAAGACCCAGTGAAAAACATCTTGATGCTTTCAGATTCAGCTGGTGTCAAGGAGTAAAGAATGCAGCGATATTCAGCTGAGGGTAAATGAGAAGAGGCCCTTGAACACCTTGAATAGGGATAAGAACCGGACGACCATCAGGTCAGATAACATACATAATATTTAACCATACAAAAGTCTAAACAGCAGTGAAGGAGGTTTTTGCACCATCTTAATATTCATCACTTGACAAGAACTGTGTACAACATAATGAAGACACTCTACTTTGAATCATTTCAGTCTTAATATGTTTTTTCCTCAATAAATTTTCACTTACATTAGCTTAAATACGTTTAATAAAAAAGACATTACCTCCCCCTCACTAAAAATTCCAAGCTCTCCAAGTTGGAAAATATTGCTGTAATATTGATTTTCTCAACCCTGCTGGTAAGTAAATGTCTAAAGCCTCCTACTCTTAAAAGTGCTTCTCAAGTAGTGAATATGATAACATTCTCATTCAGTACATAGTTAAACTCAAAGACTATAGTGAAGGAAAATGTAAAAAAATTTGGACTTTGAGGGAATTCATCACTGAAGTAGAAGATACACAATACTGAAGGTGCACACACATACTTATAAATTATATATATTTCCAGGTTTCCTCTTGAGGGAAAGATCAAAACCAGTGACATGAAGGTGAACTGGTAGGTATTTATGCTAAAATAATGCCAGAGTTGACTTAATATTTTCATTTTTTAATACTGTATGTCTTCTGTGTTTATAGTACTGGATGGTTCTTACTTTGTCTTTAGTTTGATTCAGGCTCAGCTGGGCTCCATCTCCATTCAGGAGTTTGCATTAACACAAGACACGTCAAAGATCTTCAGGAGTGGAATGCGCATCATCAGATGTATGTTGGACAAAACAGAAATAGCAAATCACCTGCATTATATCTTAATCTGTAACTGTGTTTTTCATTCACTCATAGGCCTAACAGAGTTTCTGAGTCAGAGATCTAAGACGGGTTTCTCTGCCCTGCTCAACTCTCTGATCCTATCTAAGTGCTTCAGAGCCAAGCTTTGGGAAAACTCCCCCTACGTTTCTAAACAACTGGAGAAAATAGGTAAATTACATAGATTTAAATTACATAGATAAGATGCCGCCCGTAGAATATTTGACTGTTTTTATATAGTATATACACTAATAAACTCACACAGTGGGAAAATTAAGTATTAAACATATCAGCATATTTTTTATTGAACAGAATTCCAATTTAGCTGCTCACATCATATTTATACAGAAAAATCATGAACAACATGTCTATTATATCACAGCATCACAATTTAGATAGAACATTAAGTTTAATGAAGGACTGACAGAAATAAAAGTATTCAGCAAACTTGAAATGTATTTAATATTTGGTGGTGAAGGTTCAAGATTCTTTCTGTGTGAAGAATCTAATCGCTCAGCACTCAAGTAGAATTTTGTCCTATTCTTCTAGACACTGTCACTGAAACTTGATGATTTCACAGGCCTCTTGTCAGTGTTGTTTTTCAGGTTCTACAACTTCCACTGACTGACTACACTATGCCAACAACTGTATTTTTTTTCCCTCAGGACACAACTCAGACTCACATTTACTCATCGTTCATCTTTCCTTTGATAATATAGATTATCTCAGTACTATGAAAAGAAAACCCGTCCATATTATGATTCTTCCACCTCCAACATATTATTTGTAGTGTCACATCACTCTGCACTCTCGAAGATCTTGGAGAAAAGGCATGTTGAAGCTTGTTTGAAGCCTGTGACAAGGCTGTGATTTTATGAGAATGTATGCTGGTCAGTCAAGGAAAAACCTACATTTTAGCACCATATACCACACACCATGTTTGAAGGGAAAATGGCAGTAATTACCTCTGCCAAGGAGGTTATGTATTCACCAGGGTTTGTTTGTCTGTTTGTGTGTCTGTCTGTTAGTTAGCAACATAACGCAAAAAGTTATGGACAGATTTTAATGAAATTTTCAGTAAATGTCCCAAATGGGACAAGGAACAAGTGATTAGATTTTGGGGGTGATCCAGATCATCGACTGGATCCAGGATGAATATATATTTTTTGCGATATGGCCCAATACCCTTGAAGTGGGTTACCTAGCAACAGACAAACAATAGGGCCACGTTGCCATGGTGTCAAATGTCATGTGTAGAAACAGATATGCCAGCTGAGAGGTTATTCAACTGAAAATGCCAGTGGAATTAGTTAGGTGTTAGCCCAAAATCATAGAATCATAAAATCATAGAATTGAAGTGGGTTACCTAGCAACAGATAAACAATAGAGCAACAGACTTATATGTTGCTGTTATTACAGAGAGCTGCCTTGGCAGAGGTCTGCGCTCTCCAAGTGCTTTTCTAGTTTCAGTTAGTGTGTTCAGTATTTTTTCCCCATGTGATTCCACTTCATTAAACAGATTTTATTAATGAATTGTAATGTTTTTACTTATTTACCTGTCATTTAATACAAATGTTCAATCAAAGCTCCATGTTAAATGTCACATAGGAACTGTGTTTAATATTGAACTACAGTTCAATATTAAACACATTTATTAGATGAACTAATCCAAATTTCAATCCACAAAATGTGTTTCAGGCCAAACCCTATCGACTGCCATGGTGAATGCTGGACTCACAACTTTTAGCAAAATAGAGCAAACAAATGCCAGAGAGATTGAGCTGGTGAGTGTGTAATATTTAAGAGAAGTTTCAATAATGCAAAACTGTTGCTATGGCCGTTATATGAGCTGCATCAGTGGCAATATAAACACCAAGCTCTGATCTCCGTACAGTCAGATGTCTTTGGTATTTAATAAATCACATCCAGTTACAGTCAGTATGTAACACCCTTTGAACATGTTGTAGGACGTTTCACAGCCTCAATTTGATGCTTCATTGTACAAATTCCTTCAATCGCAAATGAAATCTGTACATTTTTCAGTTTTCAGCAGTGATGCAATGTGAAAAGTTTATATTACGTAACTTTAATACTCATAAATACTGTATTTAGATGCATCAGTAAATATCTTCTGAAAAGGCAATGCAGATTCATAGTACTGAAACTCTAAAATAGCAGCTGCTAAACATGTATAATTCACAGAGGTAGATTTTAAAAAAAATCCCAGTTTAATGAATAAAGATGAGGAAGTGCAGATTTAATGAAAAGCAGGGAAGCAAGCAGATGAATGGGTGACCTTTGACTCGTGTATGACATTTTCTGCAACTCTTGTCACTTGCTTTAATGTTGATGTTACATCATAGCATCACCAAACAGTCACACACACAAGGGGGGCACAATATGTGTTTAAGTTTTGTGCTTTCGCTGTACCTCTGTGGGTGTAGATTGTGTGGGAAAATGAATTACAGTAAAAAATTTAATTAGCAAAATTCATCACTTAGTTGAGGTTGATTTTGCTCATTTTATTCCAAAACACCTACGTAAATATGAAAATGAGAAGAGCAGGTCAGATAATCACAGTATAAAGCATTTGGATGGAACATTTGATATTGTTATTTTTCCTTCAGATTCTAAACAGACATCCACCATTTGGAAACCAAATCAGAGAATCTGTCATTCACCTCCCGAAGTATGAAGTTACCTTTGAGCAGGTAAAGACTTTTATCATCAAATCGTGTTATATAACCTTTCGTCTTTTGAAGATAAGACTTCCAAGCTGTTTTGTTGTTGATATATTTTGTAGCTCCCGAGGTATAGCTGTACCACAGCAGAGGTTGTGCTGAAGGTGAACCTAAAAAACCAAGCACAGCTGCTGTCAAAGAGGACAGCTCCAAACCAGCACTACGTGACTCTCATCATTGGAGACTCCGACAACAACGTGGTCTTTCTGCAGAAACTCATGTGAGAGAAACCTGCAGTATGGGTGACGCGGGCTCTCAGTATTCTCTTTGTTTGTCTCTGCTGCTGTTCACTGTCACTAAGCCACCAAGTCACAGAACAGATATTCCTCTATTATAAGGGAAAAAGAAAAGCTGGCAGACCTTGGAATCAGAATTGAATGTTTTTCAATAGGCATCTTTGTTTTTTTCAGGGACTTGCTGTTAATGAAATGCAGTACCTGGTCAAAGAAGATTGAAGTAACCAAGGCCTCGAAGGGAGAGGAGATCAGCGTCAACCTCATCAGCTCAGAATATGGTCAGACAGTAAATCATCAACACACCGTGACATTGTATTATAGAAAGTTTGTCATTTGACAGATCTTATTGTTATAAGAACTGCTTTTCTACTCAGCATACAATATATATCAAGCTATGTTAACTCTTCAGAGATTTTATTTTGTTGTAATTTTTTCTCTTCAGTGCATATTAAATGACTAAAAACAGTCACCTTGATGTAAATTTTAGTAAGTTCATGATGATCCATTATTTCAATTTTAACTTATACATTTCTTTGAATTGATTAATATTTTATCAACATTGTAAGTCTTTGTTCTGAGTTTCAGTCTATGTACTGAAATAGATATCTGCTTTAATATAGTGCCTATAAAGATAGTCTTTTGTAGATATTTTTCATTCTATTAGCCTCATAATTTAATCTTTAATATAAACAAATTATGTAGCTTTTCACATAACAGTCTATTCCTGTCTGTGCACATAACTTACAACATAATAAGATCAACTTAATCATTACATTTCAACATGTGACTTGATAAACAGTGCTTGTGTTTGTTCACTTAGATGCACCTCAAATTGAAAGAGGAAAAACAGGATTCTCGAGTGGCTGTACTTTTATTTTTTATTCAAATCCTGGCTTTATTCTCCTGCTGTGTTTTCCCTGTGCATTTACATTGTTTTTCTCCTCCCCTCTGCAGTGGGCTTGGACGTGCAGCAGACCTTCAACCTGTATTACTACACTGGAGCCGGGGGGTTTGATGCTAATAATCCACGTAACATTCAACCCTCTGCATCCAAACCACAGTCTAGAAACCAGGCTGAATACACCACATCTGCTTCAGAACAAGGCACTACACTGTGTTTTATAACCACTCATGTATTTTATA
Source organism: Apogon talboti (assembly GCA_037367365.1). Taxonomy (NCBI): domain Eukaryota; kingdom Metazoa; phylum Chordata; class Actinopteri; order Kurtiformes; family Apogonidae; genus Apogon; species Apogon talboti. The sequence goes on along the minus strand of JAPQRQ010000010.1, from coordinate 9,695,466 downwards.
TTGAAATGTCACGTCAGTGTGCATTTCTAAAAGGAGAAATTGTTCTTTTCCTAATTCAATCGTTCCTGTTTCATAACCAGATTTGGGTAACAAAAGGCAATGCAACCACTTCTGCAAGAACAAGACCCTGTGTGGCCATGACTGTTGTAAGTATAATCACACCTCTGCCAGTCATTGTATTGGCCTCCTGTGTGTGTGTGTGTGTGTGTGTGTGTGTGTGTGTGTTCCTGATACTGATTATTAGTTATCAAGGACACTGATAACCGACATTTGGAACCATATTACTGTAAAAATGAAAATCTTCAGGAGAAAATATAAATAACACAAATTTCAACATAGAATTTTTCCTCCAACTGTCTTTTAGCGTAAATATAATTAAAACAGAATTTTGTCCATCCCATTTCTTGGACATTATTAACCCGATTCTTTTCAACACACATGTTCTTTACCACTAGAGGGGTGCAGTTCACAGTTTGACGGCTGAAATTAAATTTTGGGATTTTTCTTTCTATAAATTTTTTAAAATTTTAACTTCGACAATTTGTCCAACCCATTTCTCGGACACTATTCATCTAATTCTTTAAAAATTTTACTCACATGTTTTTTACATGTGCCTTTCTCTAAGAGTTTCCTTTTTTTTGCTTTTTTTTTTTTTTTTTTTTTTACAATTTTTGAAATTGTTAAAATTCAAAAGTAATCCCTGGGTGGGCAGGGTATCAGTGAGCAGGAGGAGCAAAATGTGTGACTGGGCGGGGGTATTAGTAAGTTCTGCTTACTTTCTTCACTTGTTGACACTCATTGCTTTCCATGTACATGAAATTTGTAATCCAGTTTTAGTCAATTTGCCCTAAATTAGCAGCATCAGTTTGTGTTGCAGAAAGCAGAGCTGCTCAGAGGAATGAGTGAAGACACTGACGTGGCTGCAGCTGAGCCAACAAAGCCACATTTTAATTTAATTGGAGAAAAACAAGCATAAGCTTAACAATGTGTTCACTGTCCTTGAGTCATAATCTGTTCATGCAGTTCCCTCCAGTATCAGATACTGTACGGATCACTGTAATGAGTGTTTAAGTGTAAAGGACAAGTAATAACTGTAGAAATCAGTGGCTGTTGTAACATCATTCCTCCTGTAGTGGTCTGCTGCTGTTGTTCTTTTTCTGGGTCTGTTTTTTGTAATACCTTCCAATCTGTTTTTCCTTTTGTTGTTGTTCTACTTCTTCCTGTTTTTGTTTTGTTGTCATCATTGTTTTTGTCCACTGTTTTCTTCCTAATCAGTAATGTAGCAAATAATACCGTATATTCCTATTTACCCAGAAACACATGCAGCATCACACAGATTTTGACCATACCATTTATTCATCTTAATATGTAACATTTTAGCCAAATATATGATCCTATGTGAAAAGAACACTTTATGTACATAGCATCTTAATTATATCAGCCTATATACCAAGAGACAGATCTTAGTGCCAGTCTGTATTATCCTGTAGATTAGTCTGTCTTTCATTTCATAGTAGTTTTATGTTCATTTGTTTACATGATTTCCCCCTTTGAGGTAAAGTAGGTGTAACCATGGCAAAGAACCGATCAGCAAACCAAGAATTCACTTCATATCTGAAAGACCTGAGGAGCAGGTGTGACACACTCATACACACTCCTGTTAAACGTCTCAAGGTGAGAAGTAAAAGAGGAACCTCCTAGGAGTCTGCTCTGTCATCTTCGTCATTCCCACAAGTAATGATCAAGCGCGTGTTTCCTTTTTTATTTCCTTAGATGAAAATGAATGAGGAGTCTGTTCCTGTGAACATGCAGGAGTTTGTTTACCAACCCAGAGAGAGGCTGCCTGTTCTTTCCTGGTAACTAGACTGTACTTAAGTTTGATTTCAGGGATTTGATAGTCTGATCTTAGTAGGGAAAGAAGTGTTTATGTACTTAATGTCAGCAAAAGTGAATGTTGAAATCAGTTTCCAACTTAATTGAGAGTACATCTGCAGAATGTACTTAAAACTAGTCTTTATGGAGTAAAATGGTGCCTGACAGTGTTTTACTTGTTTTAGTATTTCTGCTGCATTAATGTCTGTGTTGTATTTTACTGCTCTACATGTTTAAAATTCGGGTTTGGTAGTAGTGGTTTAATGTATATTAACGCATCATATTATGTAAAATCAAAGTATTTTTGTCGCGTTGCGATCCTGTGAGCACCATATATCTTAAAAAAAAAAAAGTTGAGAAAATCAGGGCAGTTTTCAGCTCCATGTTACTGTATTTTCTAGCAAAACTAAGAGGGTTTTAAAGAGTTTATTCAGCTTAAGAAGGACAGTTTCAGAGATTTGTAGATACAGTATGTGGTTTTCACTGGACAGGAAAGGGATTCAAAATTTTAGATGAAAAGCAACAAAAGTCGTGGAGCAAAAAATGTAATATTTACCTTTGAAGCACTTCAAATTTGTACTTGTTCAGTTTTTTAAAAGTACTCAGTTACATTCCACGTCTGAAATTGTAAAGTCTTATTTGATGTGAAGGTACGGAGGAGGTCACTGTGAAACTCCACTGAAACATCACACTGACACTGTGGATCTGATTGGAGAAAACACAGACCAGCCAGACGTCGTTCTTGTGGATGACTTTAATGGTAAACATCAGCATAAAGATGACGACACTCAACAAATCCTTGATTTTCATCTTCTGCAGCTGGGTTTTTGATCATTCATACAGGCTCTTTTTCTCCGTCTTTAAGATTATGATGCCAGTGTGGACAGCATGCACAGGATGGGCCACACCACTGCTGCAGCTCATTACCACCAAGGTACAGGATTGTGCAACATTTTATTTAACTTTGTCAAACCAGACAGACCTCATTCTCTGCATGTTTGAGCCCATTTGGTACAAATCTGCTGTTCTTTAAATATGGCCGGCTGTTTTTCAAAGTATACCAGGGATGTTTAGATTTTATAGCCATTTATTTTCAGTCTGCTGTCAAAATATTTTGACATGGAGTTAGAAGAAAAACATAAGATGGATGAGGATAACAGTACAAACTATAATAATGCCAAGGAAAAAATGAATATGTTTTCACAAAATTTAGATTCTTACTTCAGGGCATTGAAAAATGTAATTAGCAGAAGTAAAGGAAACAAAATGCTTATACTTTTATACATTTGAATAACAAAGTTGTAACTGATATTAATGGTTTTCTGGTAAATTGTGGCTGAAGAAGGATAACATATATTTCTGCCATAGACATTTAATTTAATTTGTGCAACTACTGAGAAATCTCATAGATGAGACTATGAAGGAAATTCATATTTTACTCCCTAACAAATAATTTTATGAAAAATAAATCATCAGGATACTTTATAAAATCAATTCTTCTGCCTTTTTTTTTTTTTAATCAAACATGATGACACTGTTTTGGTTGTTTTTGTGGCTTGTAGACATTTAATATTTTAGTCTATTTTCTAATTTCTTTTATTACTTTATTCCACCCGATGTTGTTTTGATGTGTTTTAATGCTTTATTTTGCTCTTGTTGTCATCTTAAATGTCATTTGTATGACTCATTGAACTATTCTAATCTGTATAAAAGCTGCTGTACCAAGAGTTTGACTGGTTGTCATAGTGCAAGTTGGCTATGAAATGCATTTGACGGTGTGCTAGTGTTTGTTTCTATCCTTTTTCTGTTCTTCAGTGTGGACAAACCCAGGGGTCAGTTTTGGTGTAAGTCTGACTCCTAAACCACAAACCACACAGATCAGTACATCAAGGCAAGAAAACTCAGAGAAGTCCACTGCAGGAACAAACCAGGGACAAATACCTACTGTCAACTTCGACCTTGGAAATGAATGGGACGACTGGGGCGACTTTGATGACGACAACTTGGTGCATGCCAGTGAGACATCATTGGCTGTCCAGTCTGTGGAGAACAACATACCAGGTACTTGTAGATCCAGGAGGTCCAGCTTGGAAATCTGGTAACAGACGTCATTGTATTGTCACCATCATATATACTGAGTTATAACATGCATAGTTACTATATGTGGTTAATCTTGTGCCTCAACAACCAAACCACATTTTCATGAGCCTTCATATGCTTTATGTGCAGGTTACACTGCTTCACCAGCACCAAGCATAACCTCTGTCACTGCACCGCTGAGGTAAAGCAAGAAAATAAACTATGTGGAAGATGTATCCACAGACGTCCACTGAGGACTCACAGGGGCCATTCCATACCAACACTTAGTTTCCAGTTTCACTCTCTCATAAAAAAAACCCCAACAACTTCTATTAAGTTCAGTTTGAATACTTCTTTAGTTCTTAAAAGTTAACTTTGGCTTCAACAGCATGGAACGTCCAAGACCCCTTTGAATAATCTGCATCATATAACATGGAAATAATTTATTAATTAAATTCTGTTAATGAATAAATCAATGGTTACCCAAACAAAAAAATATTCAGGATCTTAAAACAAACTTGTCTGTTTAGTCTTTATATTGTCTATCATATCTAGAGTCTGTTCATTCTAGTTTTGTTTATAGGTCCACCTCAGCATCTGTAAACAGGGAGATCAGAAAACCAGGACCATCCACCGTCCCAGACAAACCTCAGAGCAGAATCACACTGGATTTGAATAAAAAGGTTTGTGTGTTTACTGCTACTGATAAAGTATGAGCTACTCCATTCTCAATCTACTTTGTGCATGTCATGTTCTCTTCTCCAGCTCCATGTGCAGAAACCGAGTATTTTCAGTGAGGCGTTGTCTGTTAAAACACCAGAAACTGTCCCGAGACAAAGTGAGACCCACTGTGTCCCACTCACCCAAAAGCTTGGTTTCTTCTCACAAATGAATGGCGTGGTCTCTGCCAGCTCATCCAACAACACAAGGTAAGGGAAGATACATAGAAGGCTTGTATTTCTACACACATTTAATGCTTACAGTTTTTTTTTCCAAATTACCAACCAGCATTGGTCCTTACTGAAGCCACTTTGTCAAAATTCTTCATATTGTCTGTGTTACCAACATCTATCTTGGCCAATCACACCTTCAAACCAAACGAAAAACTTCATACTTGTCTCATAAAAACACAACAACAAAGAGCAGTTTGTAAATGATGGATTCAACATGTAAATCAGTATTTCATTATGGGTCAATAACACATTTTCATTGTATTTAATGTATTATGCATTGTAATTTACTTGTATAAAATGCCACCAATCAACAATATGTATATTATAATCATTCATACTATATGTTCATCTGTGGGTAGACTGACATTACTGTTAGCTGTGTTTGGAATAATTCAGGTAATTCAGGTACCAATGGTCCCAAGGGATTATATCACCTAGTCCTTTCTTTGAACTATTTAATTCTATTCAACTAAAACATTTTTCAAAGTGGTTACTGAATAAATACATGAACTCCTCCATTATTCTGCTGTGATTGTATTTTAACAGCAGTGTTTTTGGCCTTTGTGCTGCATTGTAAATACATAGTGTTTTGTAGGTAATGAAGTATGAATAAAATATGAACTAAATTTGAATGAAGAGTTCATGGATTCTGCAAAATATGGTATTTTGTGTGAAAGTAATGAAAAGAAAATCGTAGTTTGGTACAAAAGACTTTATTGCTGACTGTGTGAAGAGTTTTGACAGTATGTGACTTTAGTTTTGATTGAAGCATTTTGATGTTTGAAAGAACATGTAATATAGAAATGATCCTGTATTTTTTGCATAAATAATGGACTCCTTTTTTTTCATCTCAAATTTTTTCATTCAGCACCAACATTAAAGAAGAGGACATCTTCATTGGGATTTTTGATGGTATATTTTAATAACATCAGCATGAATATGTCATTCAACAACAACATTGTGAAAATGTTTTGCTCTTAGTAGTAACATTACTTTAACCTGAGCTTTGCATCTAGTAACAGAATGTCGTGGACTGCTTTAAAGTCCTGTTAGTTTATGTGTTGTTCATATTATCAATGAAAAGTAAGTTTTTTATTTATTTGTTCATTTTATGGTTTGTTAAATAGAAGTAACTTCCAACCTGTTCCCTGTGTGTCTCTATTCTTTTAATTGTGTATTTGTTACAGGCGGATTGAACACACATTTAGATGTTACCACAGAATGTTATCCTTACCTGTTGTTCATTATTGTTTTTACGCTGTGGTCTTTGGTTGAGGACAGAGAAATCAGAAATAAAGTTTATTCATATCACATCTTGAAAGTTTAATGTAATATTTTGAAGTACGACTATAATAACTACCACCCTTCCACTCTTATACGAATTGTGAGGGGAATCAGAGGGTAAATAAGTTTGCAAAGAGGGCTGTAAAAGAAGAAATATACTAGAAATGCAAATCACTATGAGTAAAGCAGAGGATAAATATGGGAAATAAATAAGATATAGAATAAGATACAGCAATGAATGTGCACTAAACAGAACAGTTAAAATGGTACATTAGACAGCTAAATATTGTTAAATATTGTGATGTCATCAATTTCTGGGCCTGAATCTGTAATTGTGAATTTGTCACAGTTTGCTACAGCACAAATTTGGATGCAGAATGTTTGTACTAAAGTATAGTAAAATAGAAAAGTATACAGTTGAAACCTTTATGCCCAAATTTTAAACACTGTTTTTAAGTCTCTATTTTTCTGATTTCTGCTGAAAATACTGACAGATTATCAGATCATCTGTGATGGATATTAATATTACTCTCTTGGTTTTTTGAAACGACTTTATTAAAAAGTTATGAAACTGTCTTGATCTTTAACAGTAAGATGAATATTGCCTGTGTGCCAATCCTTCATTTTCTGCTTGGTACTGTTAGCGCTGGACGCTCTAAATTGGTTGATTGGTTAGCTTGGACTCTAGCAACTGATGACGGTCCGAGTATTCTATGAGTTGATTGGGTTTTACTTCTTTGTCTGAAACTGTAACGACCAATCACAGCAAAGTGTCCCACCCGTTACACGTGATCTGGGCCGAAGACACGCGAGAAGTCGCGACGTCACTTTTAGCGCGGAGTTTGTTGTTGGCGGAAAAGCTATAAAGCAAACTCTTAAGTCTGTCTTTTGTCAAGTATTTTAATCATTCATGCGCTGTTTCTGTACACTTATGGTTTCACGGCCATAGTACATGTCTGGTAGCTTTATGTCGTTTTCATGAAACACTCATTCGAGAAACGTTTGTACCTGTAAACCGTCCAAAACGGTAAGTTTCTTTTTGTTTTTGTAATGGGATGAACTCACTTAGTTTAGCTAGTAACATCCTCTATTTACATGTCTGTGGTGCGTATTTGTTTAACTAACAACAATTTGCTAATTTCCCCATTGTCAAGTGCTAATAATTTCCTCACATTGACCATACAAAAGTGACATCTTAGACATTTTTTGTGACAGTATTCTTTATGTTTTTCAGATGGAGTTATCTCCTCTCTGCAAAGATGGCATCAGCACAGATGGTTGTGTCATGAAATCTGATGGAGGCCAGAAGAGAAGCAAAATTTCAAGTGAGTTATAAGTATTTGTGACACTGGGTCACACGCCGTTTTACCAATGTAAAAGTATAGTATGAAAAGCAGAAGTGGTTAGTTACTGTGCACTCAAATGGTGCCGTTAGTGTTTTACTGTTCGACATGATTTTTGGATTCATATACCCGTTGCATTGATGTGCATGTTGCAGTGTATAAAGGTACAGTCAATAAATAGATAGGATGCTGTGTAAAATGTAAATAAAACGCAAACTATCTGGAAATCTCATGAACCCATAGTATAATTGCCTAAGTCATATTTTTTCAGATCACAGTCAATGACGAAAAATTAAGCAGCAGTGTATGGAGATTAAGGTTATGCAAATTTCACAATGTGGCCAAAAATATGACCTAGGCAATTGTGCTATGAGGCTAACAATATTTTATTCACAATAGAACGTAGAAAACTTATCTTACAAAGCACTGACTCTACACAGGGGGGGGGGGGGGGTCACAGAGAACAGTTTTGGCCCCCTTCCTCTTCTCAGACAGCACAGGTAACTGGCACCTGAAAAATGTCTCCAACTAAGTGTTTGTGAACATGATCACTGACGTTCATGATAGAAAGTACAGAGAACTGATGCAGAGCTTTGTGGGCTAGTGCAAGAGGAACTGCATTCAGATCGACAAGGTAGAAAACCAAGGAGCTGGTGGTGGATGTCTGCGGTAGCAGACATACTCCACCCGCACCAGTGAATATTCAAGGACTGGACATCAAGATCATGGGATCTAATTAGTACCTAGGTGTTCGGCTGAAATAAACTGGACTGGACTGACAATTAAAATTCACTTTACAAAAAAGGACAACAGAGTTTATCTGCTGAGGAGGCTCAGGTCATTCAGAGTGCAGGGGGTGTTCCTGAAGATCTTTTAGCTGTCTTTTATGGAGGGGCAGTAGCATTTCAACAATGGACAAGCTGTGACTCAAGAAGCTGATCAGGAAGGCCAACTCTGTCCTGGAACACTATCTGGACCCAGTGGAGGTGGTGAGCGACAGATTGATAGTCAAGCTATCATCTCTGGAAAACAGCTGCACCAGTGTTTCCATAGATCTCTCCTTCCTGCGTCTTGTTTGTCAGTGCACCCAATAAACCACCCCTATCAAAATCACCATTACAGTATCAGTGCAACATATTTTTTCCATTGTGGGAGAGCGTTATCATGCATTAGCCTCCTTATTGCCCACAAATTATACTGCCGTAAATTATGTACTTTATATATCTTATCTACTGTGAAGTCTATGGACTCTACTACTACAAAGCTATGATGCTGTTGTAATAGATGCAGTTTGTGGTTTAGCATTGTCTTCATGCTGAAATAAATAAGACCTTTCCTGGAAAAGGACACGACTGCATGAGAACATATGTTGCTCTAAAACCTCTACCTTTAAGCAGTGATGGTGCCTTTCCAGATGTGCAAGTTGCCAGTTCCATAGGCACTGATCACCCCCATTCTAACAGAGACCTAGGCCTTTGAACTGAGCACTGATAACAAGTTGGATGGCTGGAAGAAGAAGGAGGAAGATTTACTTGACCCATGAAGTAGCATTTCATTCTTCAAAATAAACACATTTGGAGTTACGTGATTTTCAGTGGACAGTGGTTAGGGATGAAAGATGTAATTAGAAAATGAACCTGTCAGGCAAATGTAATGAAGTAAAAAATATTGTCCTCACTGTTGGTAAAAAGCCCTTTGACTGCACATAACCCTGTATTTGCCTGCATTTATTTTCTTCCAG
>JAPQRQ010000010.1:9665366-9675733 GCA_037367365.1 Apogon talboti | reverse complement strand
TGTGTGTGTGTGTGTGTGTGTGTGTGTGTGTGTGTGTGTGTGTGTGTGTGTGTGTGTGTGTGTGTGTGTGTGTTCACCTGTCCAGGTTCTGCAGCAGGTCGGTCTCTGGACCATCTGGGAGTCTGAGAACCAGACGCAGCAGAGGAGGCAGATGAACCCCCTCGAACCAGCAGTTGCCGTTACCAGGCTGAAGGCAAAACAAACAAATACGCCTTTATTTTGGAAAGTACAAGACTGAATCAGAGCCGTTAATGTGTTCAATATTTACTCCTACATTTTGTTATTCACTTTTTTATATATTCCACTGCTAAAATCACTAATACTAATGCTAGGTCCTATATTTGTGTGTTAGGATAGCAATAATAATAATAATAATAAAATGAATTAACTTTATCCTTTATGTTAACCTCAAAATGCCTGTACTTGAATATTTACTTGTGTAAAAAAAAAAAAAAAAAGACTGGTAAAAGTATTGATTTACTTCGTTACTGTAGTAAAGTATAAAAGTACCAGCTAGGTAATGTATATAAAATATTTAAAAAAGAAAAAAAGCTTTGAAGGACATTTCATCCTGTTGTTTGGGTGAAAAACTAACAGAGCTTTATGTCATTTTAATATAATTTGCATCAAATAAGATAATAAACTTGAACTTCACTGTTCAAATCAGTTTTCAATGACAGTAACAGAATCAGAAACATTACAATGCCTTTTGTCCATATTCTGTTGCCTCTTGTTGCAACTTTTATAGCATTTTCATCTTATGTTTGAAACCTGGAATAAAACATCAGAAAATTAACTAGCACAGCAAACTTTAGCACAGTAGTGCTAAAGTTTAGCACAGTAGTGCTAAAGTTTGCTGGTTATTTAATACATTTTTATGTTTTGTTCTTTTGTGTATTGTTAATTTTACCATATTTTCAAATTACTTTTGCTTTTTTGATATTTATTTTGAAAACTCAGTAAGCATACTATTGAAAAATGTCAGAAAAACACATACTCAAATAAAATAAGAAGATATATGAACCGTAACACCATCTGCACTTGAAAGATGCTTTAAATATGAAAACACTTGTGTGATCATGAACGTTTGTTTTAATCGACTCAGTGTTCATCGCCGCCTGTTCCTCCTGAATGCGCCTCTATGTTTGATTTTATCGCCATGTGAGCGCCTCATGTTTTCATCGCACAGACATACAATGAGCCGCTTCTGTGTGTGGTATCACCGACTGTTAAAAATAACCCTCACAACAACGCCTGTTTTGTCACTTTTACCTCCACACATGGATTTGGACTGAATGCAGGGTGCAGTTCTGTCTGTGTTTCTATTTCTGGAGGCGTCTCACCTTCAGGGCCCAGTCTATCTGATTCTTGATGTTTTTGATGATGTAGCCTTCCACTCCTGAGTGACTGCTGATCTTCAACATGTATCTGTGGACGAGATGACCAAGTCAAGTCATTTTAGCAGAGCCTTAAAACAGCTCTGAAGACACTTCTGAGGACAGGACGCTTACTGGAAAAAGTGGTACTTGGCTTCGGTGTCGAACTTGTCGATGCTCAGCTGGAACACCTTCAGACCTCTAGTTCTCTGTGAAGACACAACGCTGTCCGTTAAAACCATAACAGAGGATTCAGTCACTATCTCTAAACTCCTGGGCTTCGACCTTCTGTTGTCTGGCTTGTTCATCCAGACCGTTGGTTTTCTTGAATCAGCATCTTCTGAGTTTTAGAGTTAATCCTGGGTTAAGTACAAATGCCATCATGATAAACACTTCCCTACATTTTCTGGACTGTACAGATTAAATTATGCAGTGTTGTTCAGTGTATCCAGTGTGCAAAGTTTGTTTGTTGTTGTCAATATATTTTATTGCTTATTAATATTCTTACTATAATTATCATTATTATTATTACTATTACTTGTATTACTTATATATTGCTGCTACAACTTTTAGTTATCACTTTATTACAACTATATACATTATTGACCATATTATAACAATTAGTTATTTACTATTATTATCATTGCTACTTTATTTGTTGTTTCTGTAAGTGCTTTCTAATGTGCAATTGCCTGTTTTTTCCACTACCATTTTTATAGTTATTTTCTTGTAATATTATGTTTACATTCGGTGTTGCGTTGCTATTGGAATCAATTTCCAGAGGGCTCTGGCCAAGGGATCAGTAAAGTTTAATCTAATCTAATCTAATTTCCACTGCTTCTCACCACCTTGAAGGCACATGGATGCTAGCGCAGAGATTTAAGAAGGATTAAGATTTAGATTTAATTTTTTATTTTAGAATTCAGTTATTTCCAGACTAAATTCTTGGGGTAGTTTTAATTGATAGTTGATATTCGAGTCCAACTAATCAGATGGTTGCTAGTAAATAAATAGCGATAAATAGCTAAAAAACATCCAATTGTTAACCTTTATCTTACCTTTATTATTTGTTTTGATCATTGTTGGATTGAGTCTAAAATATGCCATGACAAGACTTTTTTTTTTTTTTTTTTTTTAGGTCCAGCTTTCCTTTCCCACTTGAAATCCTAAACCCAGCAGACTTTATGGGATTCAGATTGTGGCGCCAGCCCTCGGAAAACATTTACCCACTGCATTTGTTCACCTCACACTCCTACACAGGAAGTTGGATGACGTTCTACTCGTGTACGAGCGTATGTTCAGTTGGATGCGTAGTTCTTGCTTTGCTTTTGACGACTCTGTGGACGATACTTTCTCACTCGGTAGTAAATGTTTTGTCTGTGATGGCTGCCTGATAAAAATACCAAGAAAATATAACTTTTTTTCCCCCCCTACTTATCCATATCTGTCAATGCCAATCATCATTCTGATACTTGTCCTATCAATCCTAGACTCCAAGTCAGTCAGTTTAAAGTCGTCCATCGGCTGCAGCCTCTGTCTCTGACCTGTGAAGAATGTTAATCTAGTGACAGGATCATCGTTTCTGGTCGTGCCCTGAGCTCAGGAGTTTCTGCGATGACATTTTTCATTAGTGCAGCGACACATCCAGCAGACGGCTTAATCCCTGACTGCCTCTGTGTGATACTGTTCTGCTCTCTGACTTTTAACTAAGCTTTCCAACGACACCTCATGTTTCATATCATCATGGCAACAAGGGTTATCAGCCAGAATGGAAATCTGTTCGTTCTACTTGACTTAAAAAAAGAGCTAAGTGACATGTTTTGATTTTTTTTGTCTATAAGCTGAAGAATCTAAAAGCCGAGTCTGAGTTCCTCAAGCTCTGGGGTCCATTTACTGAACATACTGGATGGTACTGTTCTTGTTATTTTCCCTGTCGTGTCTATTTGTTAGTTTGTTTTTGTGTTGCAAAAGACTCAAAATACAATAAATATACTGTATTTGGGTCAATTTGTGTTAAAATCACCTAGAGGGCTTCTCAGATTCCCCTGAAGGTGTTCCTTTGCTAAAGTTACAGAGAAATCCCAAACATTAAATCTTTGTCTCTAACAAACACACCCTTCAACTTCACTTCCTGTTTCAGTGTCACATGGTTTGTCTGCAGCCCCGCCCCTTCAGGAGACTAAAGGGCCATCCTGTCCCATTCATTCCAGTGGGATAAGGATTTGGACTCATTCTTCCTCCCCAAATTTAGGCAAGTAAAAATCAGATTCACATTTTTCACGAGCCACATATCTTGTAAACATTCAGAAAAAAAAAATTAAATGTCTCAACTATGGACTCTTGCCACCCAAATCTCATGTGGAGGAGGTAAAAATGAATGGGGAAAAAACTACAGGGAATGATAATTAAGATAAGGCAATGTTAGTTAGCTGTAAAAAAAAACCAAAAACAAAACAACATAGTATTGGTGTTGTCTTATTTTATTTATACCTCATTAATTTACTTTCTTCCATTGACAAGACATGTCACCAACCCTCACACTCACTAAGGAGACAGAAAGTGTGCTGTTCCACATCGTCAACAAAGCAGTGCATCATTTTTGTAAGCTTTGGTTCAACTTCAGACACTCTTTGCTCTTTGATATGACATTTATAACTGTTATATTTTGTGATGTGGTTTATTTTCTCTCTATTTTATGCAATATTCCTCTTGCAAAACTTGAAAAAATGATACATACAGCACTCAAGAGTTTGTTCCTGTTATTTATGATCCATTAGGTCATGTTCATACATCAACCCAATTATTAATAGAGGGATGTGGTGTCTGAAATTGTGCAATTTGACATGTCTGTTTATATATCAAGACTTACCAAATCATGCCTTGGACATATCGTCATGACCTTCACTAAGTTCTGAAAACAAACAGTGAAAGTAACGTGTCAGGGTGGATTTAAGTGTGTGACAGTGATTCCAACTTTTACTCTGAGTTTAGTATTAATGAGGATATCTGTGTTCACCTGAGGGACTGTCAGGAAGGTTCTGATCTCCAGCAGGTCTGCAGAGAGGCTGCCGTCCTCCACCCGAACCAGACTCTTCTCATACAGCTCCTGAAGAGAAATGCATCAGACATGTACACGTCCAAAAGGAAACCACCGCACGTCATAAACATTTCCTCCACAAAATTTGGGAACCGATACGAATGTCAAAAATGTCCCACAACTGGACAGAAACATATCATAAATGGGTGTTTCAGTTTTACTCACCAGTCCTTTCTGAATCCTCGACTCTTCAGTTCTAACAATGGAAACATGCAAAAGAGAGAAAACAATGCTTGTAAATGAACCAGATTTTTTATTTCCATTTCTAGAGAAAATTATATCATCTTGAACCAGCCATTTGAAGGTATGTTTGATGAGTCTTTAAGACACAAATTCTACATATTAAGTTGAATAGGCTCTCATATTTAACCATCATCAGTAAAACAAAGAGCATGTACACTAGATATTCATACTGAATTCAACGTATAATTATCAGATCAATAAGAGTGTACATTATAAAACTATGCATCTTGTTGAACATTTTAAAGGGGATTGAAATGCAAATTTATGTGGTGACCCCCCAAAAAACATCTATGATCCAGTTTAATAATATAATTAAATGAATACACTTTTGAAGACTGTGCTTCATAGGCTTTAAGAAACCTGAAGTCATACATTAAATGTTGCAGTGGTGCGTCTCTAAAATCATGCGTTGTAATGTATTTACCTGGACAAAAGGAGGCAGACGTGCTCCATATTAGACCGAAGACAGAACACAGGACTGTAATAAATACAAACGGGAGTTTTGTTGAGATCATGTATGTAAATATCCCCATATTCAGCATTTATAGGTGTTTTTCATCTTACCTATAGACTGAAGGGAAGTTGTCTGCTGCGAGGTGATGGACGAACACAAGGTGAGCGAGGCTGGCCAAAGACTCCTTAGGATAACACACCTCCTCCTCCAGAAAACCAGGAACTTCTTTTCTCCTCAACAGAGGTTGATACACGAGACCCGGGAGCGACTCTCCGATCGCAGAGAGACTGTTCTGCACAACACACACAGATGTAACATTAACATAACTGACAATTAACTAAACATGCACTGATTGCAGCTATGTAGGAGATTCTGTTCAACTCTTTTCCTTTTTAACATCTAAAATTGATAACTGCATATTCACAATTAAATAGTGACTATTTAATAACTTTCATCACAGGTCTGTCCCACTTTAACTATTGTGTTTTACCTTACCAAAGGAAACAGGTACACAGATCTATAAAATAACGTGCTGCACACTAATACCCCTCGGCCAGAATGGACAGACAGATGGACGGACAGACAACAAAATGAATACAATACCCCTTCAGAAGATGGCCGAGGTGAACAGCACAGCTAATGTCAATTGCTTACATTAAGTAAGAGCTGAAGCCATTATTTGACTGTCAAACATTAAATCAGTCACCAACTGTTGTGATAAGCTCCTTTCTTAATATGTATTGTTTTTTGTGGTCATGTGACATTTAAAATTGGCATACCATAATCTCTGTGGCAAAATTTCTGAGTGGAGACTCAGCCAAAGTGTCGGGATCCTTGAGATGAACCCCCAGGAGAGGGTGACTTAAAGTCCTCATACAGCTGCACAAAAGAAAGGCATCAACAACAACACATTTTCAATATACAGGGACACAAAATAGGTGGAATCAATGAGACTTGTAGGAGAAAATACATAAAATTACTCACAACTTTAGCAGTTCCGTCCGCAGCTCATCCTCTTTCCTCGGTAAGGCCTTCTCCAGGTCGCTCAACATTTTCTCTGAGCTCTCACTCAGTGTTTTACTCTTCAGAGTATTTTGTCTGGCCTCTTGGACAAAAGGACAGATGAAGGTGGTTAAGTCAGTGCAACAGCGACAAAGTGAAAAGACGTCATCCTCCTCCTGCTCTTTGGTTTGAGGTAGAGGCAGTTTTGCCACCTGATCCAGCACAGAGGAGAGAACCATGCCCAGTGACGACGCCTTACGAGTGCCCAGACACAGCAGCACTGAACGAGTAAGAAAAGGAGAAAACAAATAAGATAAAAAGTTTAAAAGACATGTGAGAGCACTGAGAAGAAGTGATGGTCACCTTTCTGCAAAGGGCTCAGAAGGAGATGGAGGCTCTCAGCGATGGTGACGGGGTCGTCCTGCACCAGCTGTTCCAAAAGGCCAATCACCAGCTCCTTAGGCTTACACACCTGAGGAATCATATCCTTTATTAGACACCTAAACACCACAAAGTATGGTAAACAATAGATTGTATTAGATTATATTGATTTTTAACATTTTTTTCTGTGCTTAAATGCATTTTTTGGTCAGATTTCTATGCACATCCCTAAAACCTTTGGGAAAAAGAGTGTAACACCATTAAGAGTACAACAGCTTACAATGAGCAGTCTCTACATCCAGACAATGTCCATTAATTTAGCAAAATGAGCTCAAATTTGGTGCACTCTCCTGTTCACAACCTTTCATTTGAGAATCATTCCTCTAAACAATATGAATCTGGTGACATTCACTCTGATGACCTCATCACGATTGGTAATCAATACCTTTCACTGCTTGAAACTCAACAGTATGATCAGAAAAAGGCTCTAACATTAGTCCAATTTTTAGTAAAGCTAGTAATCATTGTTGTGTTGTTGTGAAGTACACGATGATTGTTACAGATTGTTTTTTTTAGGATTTCCCACCTTTCTTGCCCAGAAACTAATGAAAATGTGACAAGTTTGTGACGCCCACTAGTAATCTGTAACATACCACTGAATTTGTCTAGTATAAAATGCTGTCAGACCTTTCTATTCTGTTATTCACAATAATAATCAGGCTGTTAAGCAGAGCCGACCTCTAGTAGGTGATTGAAAATGGCCAGACAGTGTGGGAGGAGCTTGTCTTCTTTCTTCAGCAGAGTCTGAATGAGGGGAGGCAGCAGATTCCAGCCCATACATCTCACTATGTCCTGAAGAAAAAAAAATGTTTAAAATGAAAACTGAGCAGAAAAAAAAGACCAGGCTGAAATAATGGGGGGGCTTTGAGATGTGTCTTACCTGATTCTTCTCATCCAGGACTATACTGAGCACCTGCAAACTGTTTCCCTCCTCGATGCAGGTCCGTCCGGCGATAGTGAAGATGTCCTGGTCCTCTGGGGGATATTCGTTTTCAGGGAGTGCTTGCTGTGTGAACAAATGAAAAATTTGGTGTTTTAAGACTATTTCAGTAAAAACTTGGCAGCAGATGAAGGGTTAGGGTAGGAATAGAAGTGATAATAAAACCAACCATTTTTACCTATTTTACTGATGATTCACCATGTCCCAGTTGTGGCATGTCTATTATAGACTTTTTACTGTGTTTTTCTTTTTAATGTTCCCTGTAGTACTATGCCTTTTACGTATGTGGAATGTTTTAATGTTTTATGGATACAGCAGCAGTTGAAGCCATAGTCAAATTTACTACAAGTGGGACAAAATGAAATGATTCATTATCTTGATTTGATGAATGGTAGTTGTGTGAATGGATCTTTGTGAAGATAAAGGAACAGGTGAATGAAGGAGAGTGGTGAACCCTCTCCAGTCTCCTGAAGGACTCACACATCTCTGGACCACATCACTGAGCTGCTCCAGAGCCATCCCTGCTGCTTTTGGATCAGCTTTATCCTCACGTGCCAGTCTTCAAAGCAAACAAAACATGTAATATGAGAAAAATATACCTCAAAGGGCTTAAATAAATACCTAAATATATGGCAAATTGATCCTCAAGAGTGCATGATAATCAGTGTGAGAACTTCCATGGCTTTTGGTGGTGCTTATCTTACATTGATCACTACTCTTAGTGTGAAGTGGAAGGATTTGGAAATGACAATCATATGACTATTGTGTTGTCTTTCCCTTACTCTCTACTTCTGAAAATGTGATCAGAAAGGAACTACATTTATAAAACCCCTGATTTATCTTTCTCATTACATATTTTTAAGAATCATTAATTATCAGAAGTTAAATCTTAACACATGATCCATGATGGATACACAAAAATAGAAATGCATGGCAAAAATAGTGTATTATAAATGTTTTAGAAACCTCCCATTATAGATAAATAGGATTTTCAGGGGTGTTCATGTCTTGCAAGAGGAGACACTGTGATGGTGTGGCTCAAATAATTAGCAATAACGTCCAATTTAAGCAAAGAAAATAGAACACAATGAATGCTAGTCTCGGTTAGCTTAGCTATTAATAAGAAACAAGAATTTCTAAACGTGTTCTAACTAGATATACACAGTCACTAACATTAGCTACTGTGATCTATATTTATAAATGAAAAATGAGCATATACTACCTACTTGATACTACATTACACATCCAAACAGGCGACTGACTGGTCTAAACTACCACGATGCTTCCGTACGTACAATTTGGCAGCTCGGACTTGCCGTATATTTATGACGTCACAGTTCAAAGGTTCCCAAACAGGAAGCAGCATGGAGATGGAGCAGGGAAGACGTAGTGGCGGTGCCTCTAAAACGTCTAAAAAGAGTAGGTTTTCAATCAGAAGTTGTTCCCAGATGTAGACATTAAGCTTTACAAATATTTATTACAGCTTTAATTGTGTCAGAAATGAGTAAGAATGTGTTGTCGTGGTGTAAATGCGCACCTTTGGGAGCTTCTCTTGCAATAGTGTGTAACAGCTACTAGACTCTACTACAATGCAGGGCAACAAAGTATTGTGAGCTGTCATTAGTAAAATTCATGCATCCTTTTAAAAGTCCAGCTACCATCTGACACTTCTCTTGCACACAAATGAGCATTTTATGCTTCTTGGTTAGTGAGTTACAGTGGGGGTTGTCAGGCAAGTTTCCGTAGTGTAGTGGTTATCACGTTCGCCTAACACGCGAAAGGTCCCCGGTTCGAGACCGGGCGGAAACATATGTTTTGGAACTTCCACTTGCGGCAATAACAAAGGAATATCACATATTATCTTACTATGTATCCCTCTGGTTTATGAGCAACTGATTTTTCCGTCTGTCATTAAATATCTGTGTATCTGCAGATTATTTTTTTTATTGCTATTTTATATTAATACTTCATATTTGACTCTGTACTGTCACTCTACTATCACTTTTACCCTTGCTCCTGAGACACTTGAACTTCCCCACTGGGGGATCAATAATGTCTTATCATATCTTATGTTGTTTTTCCTGCAGATGACAAACGCCTTAAAGCAAAGAGCGCTGAGGAAGAAGCAAAAAGGTGAATTATACAAAATCATACAAGAAAATGTGTCTTTTCATTAGTAGTTTGAGCCTCATCTGTAACGAATACCAGTACAACAGAACCTCAAAATATATGAAATAAATTTCATAATGTGTGTGGCATAATGTGTGCACAATTTGATATATTTATGCTTTATGTCAGTATTTCTGTTTATCAGCCTCATTCTAACTTGACTGAGGAAAGGTTTTGCATACCAAATGTATACTTATACTATACTGTCATGGGGTATTGTGATAGTGTGATATTAGTCTGAATACTTCTGTCACCGCTGATATCAAACCCTCATTCCGCATCTTGCAGAAGGGAAGCGATCAAAGAGGCGCTACGAGAGAAGTTGGAGTTGGAGAAGAGAGCTCGTCAGGTGGTGGAGCGGCTGCTGGACGACAGTGTGACTGAGGACTTCCTGATTGACTGTGTATGTAGCATCTGAGGGCAAATATCTATTGAGATATCTGCAAACATGTTGAGCTTCCACTGAACATAAGAAAACTTCTATTGGATTTGAACGTAGTGGCTCCATTTTATATTACGTACTTTTTCTTTACAGTTTTAGCACATGCCAAGTACATACCGTTATGCAAAGTATGCATTCAACTGAAAAATACTGCTTTATCATAACATTGCATTTAAAATTTTGACAATCTCATACATATATAT
>JAPQRQ010000010.1:9607409-9634146 GCA_037367365.1 Apogon talboti | reverse complement strand
AGCTGATCATTAATTGAACCAGGTGTGATGGAAGAGGGAAATATCTAAAACATGCAGGACACCGGCCCTTGAGGACCAGGATTGCCCACCCCTGATATAGACGTTAAAGTGATATTCTAGCAAATGTTTAAGGCAAATTTATTAGCCTTGTCATTAACAAATATGGCCTCCATTAGCATCGATAGCTGCTAGAATTCTCCTCCTCATAATCAGACATTATTGTTTGATTTAGATGTGAGATTTGGTCCAGTCACAGCTGATCAGTCACAGTTCCAGTTGCATTGAAACATTTCTGGAGACATACAGTGATGGAATGACTGACATTCAGCCTCTGGATCCAGCTCTGGTGCTCTGACTGACAGCCCTGCTCCATGTCAGTGTATGATCTTTTTAAGGAAAGGAAACAGATGCTGCTCAACAAAGGATTCTCAGCTAAGATGACGAGTCAGAACATCAGATATCAAACTGCATTTTACATCAATTACAGAACCACTGAAGTGGAACGGACCCCCCAAAAAAATGTGCCTTTCAAACTAATAGACCTGATCTGATTTGAGTACATTTGGTCTTGGATTGTTGGATGGATTCTTACAGAGTATATGTTCGATACTGTCTTTACGAGGCTTTTCGTCTACATTCTACTGGACGTATTCATGTGGTTGCGAAAGAACAATGCTTTTCTTATCCAGGATGCACCCTTATATGTTCACTATCATTAACCTCCTAGGACCCACTGTCCACGTATGAGGACAAGAAATTCACAGCTTTATACAAAAAAAAAAGAAAAAAACGGTCCACCGCAAATGACATTCCATAAAAATTTTTAAGAATGCATCTGAAAAAACTGTTGCATCATGATGTTTCCAGTATAAGCAATTATTTAATTAAAAAAATCCAAAACTCAAAAACCTGTGGGGCTCCTGGGTCTGAGGAGGTTAAACAGCTACAGTTGTGAGTTCATTTTAACAGATTCTCTGAAATCAGTGGCGTTCAAACAAAGCGTTTCTGCTTCTGCTGTAAAATACTGATCATATGACCAGTGTAAAAAAAAAAAAGAGGCAGAAATTTTACCTACACACCCTCTCTGATGTTATTGATATACTTTTCAAGGTGTTAAAATTAGCCGAAATTAATTTAGTTTAAAAGAACTGATTTGGTTTTGTCTCATGCACTCAGTTTGTCACATACAAAGAAATTGAACATGTTATTTCTAGGGAGTTCAAACAAAAAGTGCAAACTTTTTAGTGGTGCGTATGTGATCATCAACTTGCTCAAAAGAAACTCAATGATCAGCAGTGAGAAAAACACCCAGAAAAGGAAAGAGTGCTTGTTAAGAGAATGCAGTGTTCTTATCTGTGGTGTGGCCATAACACATTTGTTGATGTGTGACATTATGCAAGTCCCTTTGAATCCGCTGTAACCTCAAACCCATCTTCTTTCAATTTTGTTTCCTGACTTAATATAATGATATTAATTATAATGCTCTGCAACGAACCTAATACATACTGATAAAATAGCAACTGTGCATGAAAAATACAGGCAGGTCCCCAGAAAAAAGTGGAGTTAACAACACAATGAATAGATAAAATAGTGCAAAAATACAGTTCAGAGTAAGATAAGCTAAAAAATGTAAAGCTGAATTTATCTTGAAAGGTTTAAAAGATGAAAATGTCAGTTTACAGCAAATAAAGCTGACCGATCAAACTGTTGCATCAGTCGTGGAGACAAAGATGAGACATGAGAATGATGCAATGACAGAAACTCAGCTTTGAGTGGACATGTCTTGGGCCAGTATTAGCCCTCTGTCTGCTCTGTGTCTGCCCACCACACCCACCGCCCACACTTTATTTTATTCAGCGTTGACCACTGCTGCTGAGCGATGGATGACTGGACCGTTGCTTCTCTTCATTGTGAAATCAGTTCTGCAGAAACAGAGCTTGAACGGCTGCGAAAAGCTGTCCACAAGAGTGACTTTGACTTTTCTTATCTAACACTGCGAACATCTGCGCTGAGAGTGACAGCGAGGGATATTATCTATGTAGCTCGAACAGAAAAACAGAACACCCCGGTTCCCTTTTTTTTCAGTAGTCGCTGATAGATTTAACAGATAGATTCTTTGTGAATGCTTGTTTGACTTATGATAAAATAAGCCGAATTGTCCTTCAAAAAAGGGCCTTAAAACACTGACTGAACTCTAACAAATTTATCAATGAAATGTGCTGCTGAAACGTTTAGTAAATCCTTTATGTGATTACTGATATCAGTTTAACATCTGATATCCCCATCCTCCACAAAATGTTTATACTCTATTAGCTTTTAAATCACAAAGTGTTACTCACCTCAGGCCTTTTAACTGCATTAAATGTAGTTAAAATGATAAACCTGAGTAAATGAGTGAGGGAACATTATCAATTCAGATCCAGCAATAGTGCACAATGCAGCTAAAGAGTTAACATCCCATCAGCCACCAGGCATGTAAAAAAAGTGCTGAACACGTCTAGTTCATTCTGATTTTAGATCGCAATGAGAAGTGGAAAATATACAAATGACTTTGAGAGATTGTCCATTGCTGGGGCATGGTAAGATAGGAGTGTACTTTTGTCTGGCAAGAAAAAAAAGGATCATTATCATATTTTAAAATTAAAAGATTATTGTTATGATTAGATATTGATGTTAAAACAAGATACTTTTATGTTATAATAAGATATTTTCTGTTCATATCAAAGTATTTTCATTTACTAACAAGATATTACTGAGTTGAAAATGATAAGATATTTTCACACTGTAACAACATACAAATGTACTGTTCATTTCAATATAACATTAAACATCTCACATTATAACTCTTTAACTTGTTTTAACATAAAGCATTTCATATTGTAATGGAATTTTTGTATTGTTGAATGTCATATGTATATTACAACAAACATGTCTAATACATTATGTTTTGTTATCACTTCAAAATATTTCTCAAACATCTTGTAACAATAAACACGACTACATTTTGCTCAGAACATTTTCAAATGTAACCTATTTTTTTTTTTTTATCCACATACATAAAAAGACACAAATCTGTTTTCCTTGAATTGTGATTTGTGGTTACTTCTGGTGTCAGGTGTTGATATCCTGGATTTTTCTGACTCTTATCAGTCTGGGTACGTTCCTGTCGTTGTCCATGAACTCTGGCTCTAATACTGACTCCTTTAAAGACACTCAGCACTCGTATTAATCACAAAGACTTTGACGGGTGGGTCGGCAGCAGCAACACCAGTGGCGTGTTCATGGGAATAGGTGGATCTGCATTGTAAGAGGATTACTTTCACTGCTCTTGTTAGTCACATCACTTACAAACTGCTACTCAACTTCAGCTCACTGAGGGTGTGCTGTTAGCGTGTTAGTCACTGTAGTATATCATAGCAGTTCTGCATATCGATACTATGATTATAAATAGAGAAGTATGGACCAATGTGCAAATCATGGCTCCTGTTAGACTGAAATAGTCAGGTTTACTGCACAGTAAAATGTATTACACATTTTAAATGCAAATTAATGTGTCTTCCATCCAAGCATGTTTTAAAAGTTTGGCAGCTGTACTATTTTATAAAATAACATACTACCAGAACTGCTGATTGATGCTTGTTAGTCTTTGTCGAACATTTGTTTTCTTCATACACCTGTCTGCCCCCTGCAATCAGCTGACTGGCTAAGACTAACTAGTGAACCAGCTGTTAAATGCCAAAGTAATAGCATAGTTACTTGAGCTAACAGCAGCCCTCTATTCACTAGTGCAACAGCAGGTATTTTCATACTAAAGTATTTTCATTTACTTCCAAGATATTACTGTGTTAAATCAGTGTACCGTACTCTCATGTTATAATAAACATTTTCCTGATTATATCAACAAATGTAAATAACAAGAAACTTTTTCTAAATTTTGATATGACATGACACATTTTACTATATCCTCCTCAGACCCAGGAGTCCCACAGGTTTTTGAGTTTTGGCTTTTTTTAATTAAATAATTGCTTATATTGGAAACATCATGATGCAACAGTTTTTTCAGATGCATTCTTAAAAAATGTTATGGAATGTCATTTGCGGTGGACAGTTGTTTCTTTTTTTTTAATGTATAAAGCTGTGAATTTCTTGTCCTCATACGTGGACAGTGGGTCTTAGGAGGATATAACTTGATAAGTTGCTCAGGTCCCCTTGACCACACACTACAGTACCACATGCTCATGCTAATGTGCTAATTGTAAAGTGCTGTGCGCATGTATTAGAATGGGTGCACCTATATCCCAGTTATTCCCTGCTCCCCTACCAGTATCACTACCCCCTCACCTCACTTTGCTTCTTGTATCTTCCCCTATGACCATGCACTGACCCTGAAAGACCTTCAAAAATATAGGTCGCATTGCATCCAAATTTGATGCATCAACCCCAGTTTGACCTTGAAAATGCAGGTCACGGTCAATACCCAAAGTCCAAGAGCTTCCCAAGTTAAACCTAATTACTAAACACAAAGGAGAGTGGATGATTTGGTGAAAGGTAATTGCACTGACACTGATGGACAGACACACAGACGGACAGTAAAAACCTAAAAGATGCCATTAATTCTTAAATCAATAAAAATGAAATATAATAATTTACATTCTTCTGATATAACCAACCCTATACAAAAGAGAAGTATGTATTTATTTCATGAGAAGTACCGGTAATTTAAATGTAGTATTTAAATAGTAATAGTAATAGTAATCTAAAACACATTTTATTACAAAATACTGTTGACAAGCAGCTGGACATGGATATAACAAACCAAGCTAAAAGCACTACGCTGTTCATTATTCAACAGACAACACAATATTCCTCTGTAAATTAAGGCCCTATTCACATGTCACTCTGCCACTGGAGGTCAAAGGTCAGTTCTGTGAGAATGTCTGTTTATCAGGACAGACATGGACACAAACTGACACTTGACCAGTGTAATGAGGTAAACAACAGTCTGGAGGATGTCAATTAAACTAAATCCTGTATCTTTCACGGGACTCCTATTTTTTGGGGCATTTTGCCCGGGGGCGGGGTTACTTCCTGCGTCACTGATGTGTTTGATGCGCGATGTCATAATCCGGTTATCCCCTAACCCTAACACGTAGGACGTAACCCCGCCCCCTGGTGAAATACATACAACGAAATGCCCCCAAAAATAGGAATGCCTATCTTACATATAGACATGGATTACATTGTTAAATGAGGATACGGTTGTACAAAACCAGATTCTCACACTGCAATTGTAAATGAGCTGCTAAACTTTTGCCTTGGATTCTGATTAAGGACTTAAACATTGTGTCCTGCCTTCACATTCCAAATCCACCCTTCTGTGATTTAATCATTTTCCAATCCAAATCCTCATAATTTTATTGTTTGATTGCACAACCAAAATATGCTAAATGATACTCCAACCCCTAGTGTCTTTATAACTGCACGCTAAGTGTCAGGTTGTTTGAAAACCACCTGTGTAACATGACATGAGTAAAACATCTTCATCACAGCACTCATTCTAGCTGACGGTTACTTAACTGTCTTCTATTGGAAACAAGTAGCACGTAAATAAAGTATGCAAACCACCTTAACGAAGGACATTAAAGCATCATGGGAGGAGAAACTATTGGAGGGGGGGGTCTCAAATCTACCAGATCTCATTCAGTGCCAAGGACTGACTGGACTCAAGCAAGATTATCCGAAATTTACGAGGATGTAGAAGACGGAGAATAATTTAACTACATGTTCTCGTATTTCATCAGATGTTGTCCATCACCTTTTGGTTTTTGAAAAGACATTTTAAACGCTGTCAAAAAATAAGTTGCACACAGAACAAACCAGTCCTAGTTATTGCATAATTAATCCTTTCTCCACCCGTGTTACATGTTACAACTGGTTAAAATGAATAAGGAAGTACTTTCTCCTGCACTTTGTAGGCAAGATGACTAACTTTGGTTATATGGAAATCATCCAGGATAGGATTAAAATAACTTTCAATTGCATAACATCATAAAAAGTTACACACTCAAAGATGCATTTTGTGCAATGTTAAGCAACTAAATTTTTCTGCTGTTCTGGAGTGATATATTTCTTATATTTAATTATATTGTACATATAATTATATTCCTGTCTCACACCTTGTTGCATTATCTTTTTTATGCACAGCAATAATTTGTAGCCACTGAAAATTCCAAAAAGTGCAGCCAAAACACGAACAAAACACAATTCAAATAGGAAAAAAAAAAACTGCTGACAATGCCTGGTTGTCAGGTAGATGAAAATACATTCACATATTCAAGAATAAGTCATAAAAGTGCGCACAACAAGGATGTCTTGAGTTTTAACCTTTAAGTCTCAAGCAAGACCTCGGTCTCTGTGGTGAAAGTAAAGTAAGTCAAGTCGAGTCTGTTCTCAAAGCAACGCAAGGCAAGTCCTCATTCAGGTCAAGCTAGTGATGAAGGAAGTCGTATGAACTTCTGATGATCTATATCCCACATGAAAAGTTGAGACATCATGTATAAGTGTCCCTTGAATTACAATGGTGAGAAGAGCTCTGAAATTAGAATACAGATCTATATATAGGTGTAAATGACTTCAAAGGGAAAAAATATTACATCAAAGCCGAACAGTCACCTAAAACACTGATATTACTGACAGTGGTGGAATATAAGTATCTATTTTTACAATAGAATATTATTTCAGAACTAATTTCAAGTGTTAATCCTTTATTTGGTGTTGTTTTACTAATTGTCTACCACTGCTGTCATTACTTTTTTACATCAAACCATAAAAATATACTCCCACAATTCATGTTAATATACTGACAGTGTTTGCATTAATGATAAACAGTATAACAATAGACTGACTACATTCTTCATTGCCCTTATATGTATTATTTTCAATTGAAGGCTGCGTTACAGTGATGACAAGAAATGACATTAAGAAAATCTAGAGACCTCTCAGTATCTTTATGAGCAGGATAACTTGTCATGTCGTCGCCACAAGTCAAAGTCATGCAAAGTCTTTCATCAGTGTTGAAGTAAGTCTCAAGTTCTGTAAATTTGCTCAGTGCGTCCTGTAATCAAAACGAAATAATGTGCTTGGGACTTTTTTTTTTTTTTTTTTTTTGGCCAGGCAGTGTTTGTAGATGGGCAACGTGATTGCCCTCGAAAGTAAATCTAAAACGTCTCAATGTCCCCCTGGTGGTTGCAGTTTTCTGTAACGTGATCCCACATAACAGGAGCACAGCCCTGACAATTTAATATGTTTACTCAGAATGATTAAAACCAACATTCAGTATGTGGGTAAGTTATGGACACCTGGGGTTCATACGCAGATCTAACAGCACTATTAAATCACTACAACAGCCCAGTCCCTGCAGAGCCCCACAAGGATGATATAACAGGTTATAAACCACCTGTGGAGGAGAATCCCTTATTTAACACGGACTGCTGCAGGGTGAAACATAGAAAACAGCTGTGTGGGACGTGAATGAAAAGAAACTCTTCATTGTCAAAGGTGAGGCTTGTTATTCCCAGCTGCAGATGTATTGGAGTGAGGCTGACACATCACATGACATAAATTTAACCTGAACATGTTTCTACTAAATCTCTATTGACAGTCTACTGCTGTGGATGAGAGACTGATGTGGTCTGTATTCTCTTGTATGACAGTGTGAGGAGGATTATAAGCAAATTTATACGTGTCTGAGCTTTCTTTCTCAGGTCAGATTCTACGCTTGTCTTCTCATCACGCCAGTTGAACAACAACCATGCAACATTTTAACAAAGCAAACCTTGTAAATGTATTGTATTTCAAAACTACTAATATCTCCCAAAATATTGGTCCTATCAGCTTGTCGTTTTCACTAAACCAAAAATATATAAGTATGCCAAACCGCAGCAGTCAGCTCCAGATTTTGTGTGATGTCCAAAACACAAACACACACACATATACACACACACGGAGTCCACTTTCCTTTTATAATATGGGATACTAGCGTGCTGACCTGTGTGGAACCAGTTCTAGCTGTGGTATAAATATTGGTGTAATAAACTTACCTCTGATTCAGTTCATTCATCTATTTTCTTGGTAAATTCCACTGGCGTTTTCAGTTGAATAACCTCTCAGCTGGCATGTCTGTTTCTGCACATGAAATTTGACACCATGGCAGCGTGGCCCTACTGTTTATATGTTGCTAGGTAACCCACTTCAGTGATGATTCGTGATTGGCAACTATTTAATGGAAAAAAGCCACAGCTTATGCATTTGTTTTTGTCTTGTGTGCTGCATGTCTTTTTTTCTATTTTTACTATTATACTGCAGGGACAAAAACACATTTCACTGTGGATTGTACTATGTATAACTGTTCATGTGACAAATAAAAATCTTATCTTGTCTTGAAAACACTACAAGTTCATATATATGTGACCCAAATGGAACCATAGACAGTCTGGGTCCAGTGAAGTCTCAGTAGAACCAGGAGAATCAGTGACTGAAGGTGCTGTTTGTGTCCGTGTCGATGCTGCCCCCTGTTGGTTGACATGCTGTGGTTCGTCCAGGCCGACAGGGGGCGCTGCGTTCCGTCCGGTTCAAGAAATACAAGTTCCAACGCCCGGCTTCAGGAAGATAGTATTCAGGATCTGAAATTAGGAGGAAGAGACGCTAAAGTCCCCCAAAATGGTGAGTAAATGTGTCACTTTATTGTGCGATTATATAGTCTGTGTTTGTGCATTCACGTGCTCGGTGTCGTAGAAGTTTATGGAGTAGTTTGGGGGTCGGATGGAGCTGGATGTTTGATTGAACCGGGCCTCAAGCCGGTCTCCTCCAGCGTGGCGCTTTAATGGCTGATGAAACCTCCGACGACCCCCAACGACTACAACTAGACACGCATTCACAGCAGTAATACACTCAATAAAACACATTTATATGATGATGACAATCTGATTCTGATTTCACTGTCAGGGCTTTGTCAAAGTGGTGAAAAACAAGTCCTACTTCAAGAGGTATGAGGTGAAATTTAGGAGAAGAAGAGGTAAGTTGATTTAACCACACCTTTGATCTGTAAAAACGCCTTAAATGTAGTAAATATTATTGACATAATAACATAATGAAATGCCATGAGTAACACCGAAACACTGTCTGTTTAATATTCACGAAATGTTAGTTTTTATCAGAATATAGTGTATTTATTTTTTTTGCCCAAATCTATAAAACGTATTGTCTAAATCATTTTAAATAGATCTTTAAATTATGGCACAGTATTAAAAAATATTTAGAATATATGATAAAGAAACACAAAAATTGGAATATCAGTACAGTCTTCGTGTGCTCATTGTCAACTCCCTCCTGAAAAAGCAGACTTTTCAGATCAGTGTGACTTTTATATATATTTATATCAGAATATTGGAAGGTCTCAGTGTGTGTTTAGTTCAGTTTAAAAAAATTTAATAAGGAAACATTAGTATTAAACAATAAATGTGTAAATGTTATTGCCATTCATTTGGGATTAACTTAATTTTCGATTGTTAAATGCAAACAATGGTATCTTTAATAATTATTGCATTGTTGAACACTTCAGTTTAAGTTCATTTTCATTTCCATCAAACAGTGCACCAGTAGTCATCTAATCTTAACTTTTCAGAGGGAAAAACCGACTTCTTTGCCCGTAAGCGCCTGGTTGTGCAGGACAAGAACAAGTACAACACGCCAAAGTACCGGATGATTGTCAGATTCTCCAACAGGGACATCTGCTGTCAGGTTAGTGACTGAAAGAGTGAAACTCATGTGGTTGTATTTTGGCAAGATCTAACTCAGCACTTCTTTGTGTGTCCTGTATAGATTGCCTATGCAAAGATCGAAGGCGACCATATCGTATGTGCCGCCTACTCCCACGAGCTGCCCAAATATGGCATCACTGTCGGCCTCACAAACTACGCTGCAGCCTACTGCACTGGACTGCTGCTGGCCCGCAGGGTATGAGTACACTCACATCAGTCTGTGGGTTTTAGACTCAGATTTGTGCTCCGTCAGGACAACAGGAGTTACTTGGTCTCAGTATTTCAAAACTTATCACCATAAATGTTACCTGGACCTACTAGACATTTCTGATTTTATCCTGAGTCTTGTTTTCTGTGAGGTCTGTTTGCACATGTGTTTAAGGTCTACTGTATCAGACTCAACGACGCACACTTCTTGCAGTTGCTCATTTCATTAGCATGAAGGGAGCCTATTAAATTGCTGTATCACACAAGTAAAAGGAAGGACTTCTTATCACATCTTTAAAACTTTGCTGAGAAATTAGTTGATGACAAGACAAATTAAGTAATGTCACTATTGAAACAATCAGATAATACTATTAGTCTTCAGCTGCCAGTAACACACAGTTAATGTGGTGACAGAAACGTGACAATTACGGACAAAGATCTTTGTAAAACAAAACTTTGTGACTGATAAACAGAGTTATTAAACTACAATGCTTGATATGTTTTTGTTGTTACTGCGCACGAATTCTGTCCACATCTTTGGTGTCTGTTTTCATGCTGTTGTAAATCTACCCCATGATGCATATTTTAACTAAACACAGGTATTTTTCAGACAGATTAAACACATGACTGACACACTGAGGTTTATTAGAATCAGTCAGATGTGACTGCTTAAAATTTTTATTTGGTCTGAGAGGAGGGTGTGTGTCTTCATATTCTGGCTTTATTTTCTGATTCAGGTCGACCAGATAACCACAGATAAATTAAAAAAAAAAAAGAAAAACGGGTTTAACTATTGTTAGTGACCTGCGTTCTATTCTTATTTCAGAGCCTTGTGAAATAATCCTTGTCAAATAGTGGCTGTCTGTCACTAATGTTAACAGTAGGTTATTGGACTGCCATAAACATGGAAACAAAAGTTGCTGTGCTGAAATATGCACAGAGATCATACGCTTAATATAATAGGCCTGATGACAGTATGATAATGGAGTAATAAGTTAGGATCATGCTTATTTATATTTGGGTAATTGGTATTGTATTGAAACTCTGAAGTTCATATCGATTTTTAGACTAAGGCATTCGTATTTTATTTTTTTCTCATAGTAAAAGACACTGGTTGCAGATTAAAGGTCTGTTAAATACTTGTACAAGTCTGGACCACTTTTGTTTATACTTAAGAAAAATCCAAACAATCTCTCACCTCAGGAATGAATGTTGTTTCTTCCTCTTCGTAGCTGCTGCACAAGTTTGGCATGGACCAGGTGTACGAGGGCCAGGTGGAGGTGACGGGAGACGAGTTCAACGTGGAGAGTGTTGACGGTCAGCCCAGTGCCTTCACCTGTTACCTGGACGCAGGTCTGGCCCGAACCACTACAGGGAACAAGGTGTTTGGAGCGCTGAAGGGGGCAGTCGACGGAGGCTTGGCCATTCCTCACAGGTTGGTTGGGAAGAAATGGTCAACAGGTTTTATTTTTCAATATATAGAACAGAGCTTTGCAGTATTTATTTGATCAAAAGAAGAATTCTGTAAGTTGCAGATAGTGATGATAGATGGTTGTCATACAGATAATTGCAAGTTTCTGCTAATTTTACATATTATGTAGTATAATAGTTTTATTTACATGTACGCAACGATGAACCATGTTTTAGCATTTTTACGAATAATTAAGAACTGCACTTTTTCCTCCTTCAGACTTTCTAAACACAAATTTCATACATTTTTATAAACTAACACATATACTAAGAAATTACTGGTGAATGATGGGTACATAGTACAGTTAAGCACCTCAGAGTGATGTCATTAAAGCTAAAAATTATGTGGATACTAGTATTTGTTTTTCACACAGAGGAACAGATGACTTTGTAAAATAATGAAGATGATGATGCTGACGTGATTATCTAATAATTGTAACCGGTCTAGATGAAGCTTTTAAAGTTGAATAAGTGTTATAAAGTTAAAGAAATCTCCCTGAATCAACACTATCTTAGTGTGTGCTTTCTGGTTCTCTGCTTCTCGATGATGATACAAAGAACGCTGAGCAAAATGTAGTTGGTCCTTCATTTGCATTGGCTGATGTTTACTGTCCTTTCAAGACGGGGCTGAGAGAAGCCATAGGAGAACCAAAGTGCACTTTACTTGTTCCCTGTAAGTGTAATTAAACCCTGTGTGATGTCTGCCGTTCCCGTCTCCAGTCTGAAACGCTTCCCCGGTTACGACACTGAGAGTAAAGAGTTCAACGCCGAGGTGCATCGGAAACACATCCTGGGCATGAATGTGGCAGACTACATGTCATACCTGATGGAGGAGGACGAGGAGGGCTACAAGAAACAGTTTTCACGGTTCATCAAGAACGGAGTCACACCAGACACAGTAAGATGAACACCCGACACCATCATAAAGACAGTTTTATCAAACACATGGCTTTTATTTTAACCTCAAATTTAATTTAAAACCTTGGAAAATAAGTTGAATGAGGATTTTCGTTTATGCAGAGGTAGATACAACAGGCTATATCAGTGATGACAATTCAGCCACTGTAGGAAAATACATTATTAAATTTGTTTGTGTTTATTTTTGTGGCGATGATTTGCTTCTCTGTGATTGGTGTTTGCATTGTGTTTTTTTTTTGTTTTTTTTTTTTTATGAGCCTAAAATAAAACATACATTCAATCAAAGGCTGAATTGAATGATTGAATCACTTAATCTAAACTTAAACTAATGGTATAACTTTTATGATCACACTTTTTTATTTTTTTTATTTAAGAATTTTTTTTTTCCCTGTTAATGAAATTCCTGTTGAGAAGCCTCATACTAGCCATCAGCCACTATTAGAGCCGAGTTCTGCAAATACAAATAGATTGTTAAAGCTGAAGCATAGTTAAGGTTTAGGAATTGACAATAACAATTAAAATAAAATGAATAAAACTTGAGGTAACCAGTAATGTTTGATGTAAATTAGAAACGGTGTCCACTGTTGTCAGTCTGCATGTTCTACACGTCACTGTGCATGAACTGACTCACTGCTTCTCGATGATGATACAAAGAACGCTGAGCAAAATGTAGTTGGTCCTTCATTTGCATTGGCTGATGTTTACTGTCCTTTTCAAGACGGGGCTGAGAGAAGCACGATGAATCACCATACGTGAAACAAAACACCTGCGCTCGATGCACATGCAGTAAAGTGTCCCCTTTTGTTCTTTTCAGATGGAAGAAATGTACAAAAAAGCGCACACAGCCATCAGAGCGAACCCCGTACACGAGAAGAAACCGAAAAAAGACGTCCAGAAGAAGAGGTGGGTTCTTAAGTTGTATATGTTGTCGTTTGTTGCAGGATTTCAACAGGTCTTTAAAGTCTGAGAGTGAATTTTAGGCCCGAAAATATCACACAATGACAACTCAAGACAGTATTGAATGTTTTATCTGGAATTAAATAATAATAATAATAATAGATTTTATTTATAAGCGTCTTTCAAGTCACCCAAGGACACTGTACAACAGTAGTTAAAAGTAATACATAGAATACAAAAAAAATAAATAATAAAAAAAGGTAAACTACATTCTATTTCAGAAATGCTGGACAAAAAAGCCCAACTTAGCGTGCTTCCTGTTTGGTTTAAGTCTGTTGAAAATTAAAAAAGACACTAAGATTAACAAGTTAAAATATTAATGGTTACACATAAAATCTAAGCAGCAAAGTCACTAACAAATGTGTCTGACTAAATACTGTGCACTCATTTTCACATGGTATTAGATGACTACAGTGTTTCTCAAACTTTGCTGAAGACTTCAGAAGTCCTCACATCAAAAATTGAACATAAATGTATAAAAACCAAATTAAGAACACCCACAAAACTTGCTTTAAAAGCCAACTGGGGACCAAGAATAAACATTTAGTCTGGTGAAAGTCACGCTTTCCACATTGTTTTTTTTTTTTTCTCCCCCATATACATATCGTATAATTTGTATTTGATGTGGTGTAATTCTGCGGTGACATTTCAGACCAAGTGCAGGTTTTTGTCTTTTTTCGATCCAGTCTTACCAACGTATCCTTTATAAAGACCTCATTGCTCGCTTGTGTCCAGAACAGAATAACTGTCCTAATTCAAAGCCCGGCCACTGTCCACGTATTGAATGGTTTTAGTGGGAAGATCCCAGTGGTTGAACAGACAAACCTCTCCCCACGTCGCTGTGCTGAATCTTAATGGAGCTGCTGTTGTTTCTCCTTTCCGGCAGGTGGAATCGCGCCAAGTTAAGTCTGGCACAGAGGAAGGACCGCGTCGCCCAGAAAAAGGCCAGCTTTTTACGAGCACAACAAGAAGAAGCCGGGGACGGTTAGAGCCTCGGCTGAACGCAGCACAGGGCTGCGGAGACGCAACACATCACACACAAATAAATTTTATTTCCAACTCCACCTTTTTGTCTGTTTTCAGTTTGTTAAATGAGCTGGAAGTACATTATATGGGCCAAAATATAAGGCACATCACACCTACAACTTTAAGGACCTCACATTTCTATTAATACGTTCATGTCACTTAATAATTAAAACTTGCGTGGGTGGTTACATGAGGTTTAAAACGATTATGGTCAGAACATGTAAAAGAACTATCATGAGATTTCTATGTAAAAATAAACATTTCAGCATTGGTTGGTGTGTCTTGTAAGTAGAGATGACAATGCTAAGAAAACCCTGAAGATGGGGAAGAAAAAACTTGTTACAGTGATATTCATTAGAATATAAAATTATATAAATTGTCATCGTTTTGTTGTCCATGTTAATGATGAAACACATGGGTTCAATGCATTTTAATATGGCGTTCCATACTTTATGGTGTATTTTAACCCTTGAGTTTCCAAACTACACCAGAGAAACTCTCCTTTGGTGTATACATTTAAGATTCTTTTTTTTTTTTTTTTTTTTTGTAGGAACTCATAATCCAGCTTTTAAAATATTTAATCAACTATCTGCTAGAATAAGGATCTCTGCACATACTTCAGTGGACAAAAGCAAACATCAGGTTGTTAGTTTGGACCACAGACTTTATTTTAATGGTACTACCTGACTAACATTTGTACTCTGTATTCATCAGAGCAAAGGACAGAAGTGACATGCAGTTTGCGGTCAACCTGATAAGAGGTAAGAGGTACACTTTAATGTCATGTCAACCTGTTTTACACTAAAAGCTTTTGGCAAATTCAGGTTGATTGCAAAGAAGATATCAGTGTTGAAACTGCTCCAGCTTTTTTCCCTCAAACTATTGGCTATTTTCTTTAATAATTCACAAAGTTTTTATAAAGTGGGAAAATGCCACGCTATAACAATGTTTTTAATGCTTGAAACAAATCAGTTTATTTTGTATGTTGTATTTTGTTTTATGGTTTTTAAGAATGAACTATAGAAACTGCGGAATTTCTATAAAAACAGGTGAATTAATTATAAAATACAGACTTAGGAGTAAAATAAGACACTAATAATTACAACAATTATATTTAGGCTATGTAGTTTTTTTTTTTGTTTTTTTTTACCCCAAAACCAAAGTGTAGAACGTATGAGCTAGAAGCAACACTAATGCCATATTTGTTTTTGATAAATGTTCATGTAACACCCAGATTTAATATTTAACTAATCCACATACTGATTAGTGTTTAACTGATTCACATATTGACTGAGGGTGATGAAAGGACTCGACCAGTCATAGTGAAGTGGTATGTAGTTTAATTGTGCAAAGTCATGCTGGTTTCTTCAATACGTAAACATTTGTACATTTTCAAACAGCAGCATCGACCACAACCATGATCAGTGTCTTGGAACTGATATGATGTACGTACAGGTCACGTCTGTTTTTAAAAGTCACAGTTACTTCATATCAGCAATATCTGGGAGCGGGGGGGGGGGGTCATGAAAAATAAAACGTCTGTACAGCATTCAGATGTGACCACGATATATAAAAATCTCCGCCGTGTTCTGTGGTAAACATTCATAAAGTGATTTTTCAGCTCGACATCTATGGCACTGTGACAGCTAAGATCCAAAAATACTGTGATACAGTACATCACAAATGCTCTTTTAAGTGAAAAATACAAGTAGTTAACATTCACAAACCAAATTAAATACACACAAATGCTCCGTTGTGTCACTGGATGCAACGTCGACACCACTGGGTTACAGGTGGAAAATGTACAGCATTCTGAACGTATGCCAACGTACGGCCGACAAATACCATCAAACATCCATTTTAACGAACGTACACTCGGGTTCTGTAAGAGCACGGAATAAATGGCATCACAGCAGTGTCATAAAAAAGAATTCATCTGTAGAAAATAAGAAAGTACATGTGGAAATAAAACAAGGCGATTTTTGCCTATTTTCACATTTACTTCTTCATATATTTCTGCATTTACACTCATTTTTACATGTTTTTTCATTGTATTTACTTTCATTTAATGCCATTTCTTTGCTTTTGCTGTTGCTTCAAGGGCTATACTGCAATAATAACAATAAATAAATCATGAATCTTGATAAATGATAAAGAAATGATACTATATAGAATGAATGCAATTAAATGTAAAGAATTTAGGAATTTATAAGCAAAAAATACATACTATTGTTTTAAAATGCATAAATATTTATAGAAATACATGTAAAAAATAAATTAATATGCTCTTTCCATTTTATTTATTTATTTTTCTCTCTTTATATCCTCCATTGACTCCGGAAAGTAAAAGCTTCTGCTTTTTTTCTATTAAACAATTGTCTTGGGTGAAAACAGCATGCCATTTTTTATTTTTTATTTTTTGGAATGCCCCTTGCAGTGGACAGTGTTGTTTTATTTGTGAAACTATTGTCCACTACAGAAGACAAAAATGCGTTGCATGGGTCTCAGGAGGATATTTGTTGTTTTTCTTTTTCCGTTACAGTTTGATTCTTTATTATGGCGCTGCTATGTGTCCATAAACAACCCCCAAACCCACAAAATGTCCTCTTAGTGCACTTGTTTTATAACTTAAACTCAACTAAATGTGTTGTTTTCTAGGGAGCTCACCTACAGTTCAGACTAAAACCGGTCTGTTTTCTTAATCTTTCTTTTCCTCAGTGGAATTAACTCTTCTGTGTTAACATACGAACATAACAGCATAAATGTGTTAGAATATCTAACCCCACTGCTACTGAGACAAACAGTAAAATAATTTTTTCCAGCACATTCCACATCTGAGATTAAAACAACACGCTTGGCCTCTGAAGTGCGACTGGTGGCGACATGCGGTCGTTCACTTCACTACATGATGCATCGGTCCGACATGTTTTCTAGATCCAGAACCTAAACTGAAAACAAACTCAAGAGATTTGAGCAAAGGAGGTAGTGTCTCCATTAGTCTCGATTCAGAAATGTTAGTGTTGACTTCATTTTGTGGTTCAGTGTATATGATTTACACACTTTGCTTGCGCGCTTACGTGGAGTTTGAGTTGGAGTCTGTTTGTTTTAATGGTGTGAATGTCTTATTGAACACAGGGAACAGGATCTGACAGTGACAGTTCCTCCTGCTATAGTAAACAAATTTAGTCAATAAGGTGAGAACTGTTGTATAGAAGCTAAGTAAAAATAGAAATAATGTATTGGGTTAATAAAGATGTAAAAAAAACCAAAAACACACAAAGTAGTTTATTTTTCACTCACTTCCTGTCTCCCAATTTGGATAGATGAAATATAAGACATAATACTCTAATGTTTTTACATGAATCTACCATTATTGTATTGAAATTGTATTGTGTGTCTGATACATACTATTTTAATGCCAGACTGTTCATTAGATCCATGATTTGTGAAAAATGGTCCCAAATATTTACTTATATTAACCTGACTTCATAATCGGGTGCAAGAATCAAGTTTTAACCTGCGATCACCGTCGTTTCTAACATTGAAATGAAGGATATAGGACCTGCTGCTGGTCTCCAAACTGTTTCAATATGTAAATTAAAATAAATTATACAGTTTTCAGTGTTGTGAATGGGTCAGTTTCAGCTCGACTCAGGCTGCCCGAGAGTGACTCAGTTTGTTCAAATTGCCACTGCCTGGTTTTAGTGTGTGTGTTTTTCTCAGTATTTATGGTTCAGCCACTTCAGGATACAAACAGCCTGATTATCAGCTACTCCAATGGATAAATCCTGTTGTGACGGTCCATGTTTCTGTTTTCTTATTAGAGCCGACACCAACTCCTCTGAACAACAGAACTATTCCAGGGATAGAGTGGAGAAACTCACAACCATATCTGTTTTACTTAATGTTTTCACAATTCAATCAAATCCAGAAACGCAGATGTATTAGGTGACTCACTATCGCTGTCTTCATTCATATTTGAAGATACTACAAATATTATCCAGCTACAAAAAAAGCCTGGAGAGAGTCATTACTAAGGGGATGATATGCTGTCTTGTCTCATCACATTGGTCTGATAAGGTTTCAGAACGCTGTAGACAGGAGTTTTCATCACAAATCTTTAGTCTGAAAGAACCTATATGTAGTATTTCTATTGTAAAATATTGAAAATGGCCTAAAAGTGTGAAAAACAGAGTTCTGGTGTTGTGTCAAAGATGTCAATGTATTGTGCTGCAGACGTATCAACTGAATTAACTCCTTGCCACAGGCCCATGTGTCATTGTGACTGTATGTGACCACTAGATGGAGTAGTGAGTCATTCTGTTGGTCTCTCATAGGGATGAAAACTAATACCACAACAGGTTCAGGATGAGAACTGATAAGAACTGTAAGAGTCAAAGGAAACTACAGTGTTTTCAAGAATTGATAATCTTTTCTCCAGTAAAAAGAATGGAATTTGATGCTGCCAAGTCTGACTTTGGAGCTTATGAAGGTACAAACTTATCATGTTTTCTTATCTTTGCTGAGTAGTGACATCCACGGTTCAGACTAAAGTGTGACAGCTCTGACCGTATTTGGATGATTCCAAACAGATCTTTAGTGCAGCTACTGACAACACAAACCGTACAGAAAACAGGTGATGTGTGGTTTTACTGTGGCTGTTTTCAGTCTAAAAACAGAGCTAAGCTAACAGAGCTATAATGTAAACTATCAGCATGTGAAGATTATAAGCCACAGTGTTATTTTGACCGAATGAGGTTTTGATCGAGGGAGAAAACTGGATGATACCATAATACAGATGTGTGTAAACAATGAACTTCAGCCTTTATACATTGAGTGATACAATCTGTGGAGATGTGAATTTGTTGGTGGTTTTGGTATCTGTGAGTGCATTCTTGTTCCTGACGCCCCCTGCTGTTAATAGTGTGGAATGTCAATAATTCATATAACCCTTTTACGGGGGACTCGTTTCTGAATTGTCTCAACAGACTCCAACACAAACCTAATGGAAGCCCATGAGCACACTTAAGCCTTACACATTGAACCTTTAAGTTGCTACTCTTGTTTCCTATCACAGCATTTTAACTCTCAGCTCAATGTAAAGAACCGAATGCCTCGAATTCAGGAGCTCCTCTCCTCGTCACGAGTCCTTGGTGTGCGAAATCTGCTTCCACAGCAGAGCTTTCAGGTTGTTGAGAATGAGCGAGTGCTCCATATTCATCTGTCCAGCATTTCCTTTGAGAGCCATACAGGCGTACAGCTGCCTCTCCAACTCCTCTCTGAGTGCCGACGGCGCCCCACGCAGGAGGTAGTCCTTTAATGTGCTGCACGCCTTCGCCAAGTTGGGCTGGAGCGGCTCCTCCCTGCACCGTCTTCCAGACACATCGCAGGACGTCTGGCAGTCCACCCCGTACATACAATCAGCATCCGTCTCACACTTCAGCGCCCGCATGCTGCGTCGAAACTCCTCCTCGGGAACAACGGCGCGAGTGTTAGTAAGACGTAGCTCGTAGCGGTCGGTGTAACCGAAGTGTGCTGCGGCGACGTCGCAGATCAGAAAGTTCCCGTAGGTGCCATGGAAGATGTCCTCCACTAGCTCCAGCAGGCCCATGGAGATCTTGGCTTTGCGGGGCCAAGACGGGGTGAACCACTGGTCCATAGTGCGCTGTACGCCATTAGGCACCCAGGACACCAGGGGCCAGGGAAGGGACAGACCATACAGGGGCCCGTAGGGGACTCGCTCTGTCATGTAGAGGTCCCCACAGTAGCCAAGGAGGCGAGGAGTGTGTCCGCGGTCCTGGAGCAGCAAACCCAGGAGCACCTCGGAAAACACAACGGAAATATGTCAACTCCTCTCACCACAAAACAGATGTTAGACAGAATTAGAAAAATTTAAAAATCAAGATAAATCAAAAAACTGTATTTAAGATTCAAAGCATTTATTGTCACATCCTCCTAAGTAAGTCAAAATTTGGGCTTTTTTACATTAAATAAGTGCCTTAATTGGAAACAGCATGATGCAACAGTATTTCTAGATATATATTTTTTTTTTAATGGAATGTCCTTTCCAGTGAGTGGACTTTTTTTCCCTTTTTTTCATGTATTTATTTTATTTTATTATTTTCTTAAGTAGGGCTATGAAACCCATCCAGTAGAGGACAAAAATACTATACACTGTGAGGAAACATGTTCCCTGTACAACAAAATTCTTGGTTTGCTCTCCATAGAATGTTAAATATATGAAAACAAGTATAAATAAAAATAAACAGTTCAAATCTCAGTAGTGTAATTCTGTCTGTGCAAGTGAAAATGTAACAGGTAGTACAGTTACATGAGGTGGTGAAAAAGTCTAAATAGTCACTGTGCAGTAAAATGGACCCCAGGTTGTGTGTTATACCTCGTCCATCTGGAGGAGGGCCCACATCGAGCGAGCCTCTGGCAGTGACACTCGTCCGTCTTTGTTGCCATCGGCAACAGAGAGGATCTGGTTGACGAGGCTGGCGAGGTTCGCCTGCTCTCCGAGTTTAGACTGGTGGACGGAGAAAGACAGAAAGACGTTCATCTCACAGAATACTCATTGCCGTCTAAACCTTTTCCACTAATGCAGATCAGAAGACTTTGAAAAGATACTGAAAACGCTTGTAAAGGCTACGAGTCACAGAGTTTTTAGCTACAGACTAGAACGTTTAGCAGAAAATGGGGATTTTT
This sequence comes from Apogon talboti, assembly GCA_037367365.1. Lineage (NCBI taxonomy): Eukaryota > Metazoa > Chordata > Actinopteri > Kurtiformes > Apogonidae > Apogon > Apogon talboti. The sequence goes on along the minus strand of JAPQRQ010000010.1, from coordinate 9,613,042 downwards.
TACAGCCGCCAACTATAAGACAACAACTAGATTCCATCTGGCTTTTATTTATTTAGTGTAGTTATTTCATTTATTTGTCATCAGGGATTTCGAGGGATGGATTTTTCCTTCTACTATTCACTGGTGTAAGTAGGAGGACATCTCAACAGGACATTATTTCACTCCATAAATCCTCCAGTTTCTCCTCCTTCAGGTTCAGGTTACTATATTCGTGCCCGTAGGTAGAATGGATCTGCAGTTAACCGCTTGTTGTGAATAGTTTTGTGGACTGCTGATGTAAAGTGACCTTCTCATTCTCCCATACCTTGAGGTGATTGAAGACCATCTCTCTGAACTTCTCCACCGACGTTCCTCTGGTGGGTTTGTCGAACGCAGGGGCCTCCCTCCGCGGTTCAGGCTCCTCCCCCAGCTCATAGTGCACAACTTCCCCCAACTTACATCGGATGATACCGTCGTGGTCCCCCCAGCTTCCTGTGTAAACCTGGACAACAAGAACATGTCAAGTGACCATCAGGCTCAGTAATCAGACATGAGATCCCCTGAAAACACAGGCCATTACTGATGATTCACACTAAGGACGTAATAAATATACAGAGCGGCCATAACATCCAGACCACTGACAGAAGAAGTGCTAATAACCCTTTGAGTGGGTTGGAGATATGAGGCAGCAGGTGAACGTTTAGTCCTTGAGGCTGATGCTTGATTGGTTGAGACGGTTGTTGTTCTTTAGATTCTTTTGGTAGGTACTAAACACTTGACACCTGGAATGAACATCAGGATCTGGAGATGCTCTGACCCAGGGATTTGGCCATCAATTTATCAAAGCTGCTCCTATCCATATTCTTGTACATTTTGATATTTCTAACACATCATCTTCTAGGACTCAGTGTTCATTTGCTCAAACCCACTGACAGGTGCCATTGGAATAATAAGATAGTCATAACTAATACCACATTACCCATCAGTGGTGCAAATGTTATGGCTGAAAGGTGTATGTACAGTGAAAACTCCATGCATGTTTAAATTTTTTCTAATCAGAATTTTATTTATTTATTTATTTATTTTACCTTTATTTAACCAGGAAGTCCCACTGAGATTAAAAATCTCTTTTGCAAGGGAGACCTGGCCAAGGTTGCAGCCATACAAAGTCCAAACAGTACAAAAAACATACGTACATGATACACAATGAACAGTAAAACAAAATAACAATTATTCAACCATAATGGCATCAAGAAAAACAGTTAAATGTTAAATGTAAGATCTAGCATTTGTAAAGGACTTCATTTTCCTTGTTGCCTAATTTCAGTTTCAATTCAATCATAAATAAAATGTACAGTTATGATTCTTTATGACTCTCGAGCAGCCGCTACTTTTCATTTTCTATTATTCATGCTCTTATGATAAATAAATAAAGGCTAAATCACACACGTTATAAATGTTGTATCTGTCGTTTCTGACCATGGAAATGTAAAAAAAATGTCATTTCTCCCAAAAGTCATTGTGTATTTCAGCAACTGATACACATCACAGCTCACATTACAGCCTCTCAGAGCTTCCTTAATCAGGTCATCATTTCAATACATGCTCTTCTTTTACACGATATTGGAACGTCTCCGGTTTTCTTTTACCTGGTTGTTGGGCAGGGTTGACAGACACCGTCCCATGTAGAGTGTTTGTTTGTCGCACAGACCACTGCAGGCAGAGCCGTCGATCACCCCCCTCCGGTATTTATCACACTGTGTAACAAGAGGAGACAGTGCAGAGAGGTTAAACCCATACAAATGTCATTATTTAATATTTTAGCCCCTAAGCAGTTTTTATACAGCAGTATATTCATGTTGGCACACAAATGTAACAAACCAGATTTGCCAGATTTTGTGACTCTTAACCACAGGAGATTCTTTTCATGTCGAGGCATTTCCTTCAGGTGTCCTAATATCAGTGGAATGTAGGCTGACCAAGAACTCCTACTCTGGGATTAAAGCTAAATAAAAGCATCTTCACAGATAAAAGGAAGTAGGTGAGAAAAAGGCGAACATGTACAATTAGTGTCTAAAACGATGTGTGACCGCTGCTGTAAAGACTTTAACCTGCACTTTATGGCTGCACAATTAATCACAACATAACTGTAACTGTAATATTAGCCTGTGAAATTATATGATAATAAAAGGCTACTATTTAACATCTTTAAAGTGGTCTAGTTGAAAAAAATGGAAAAAAAATAAAAATAAAACACAACCTCTCTTATGTGGTGGCACTTTGGAAATATTGACACTAAGCAAAAAGAGGCACTGTGGAAAACATGCAAAATAAAAGTCATGTTTTATGTATTTCTTATTAATTCATTGCATTTTTCATGTTAGTTTAACTTTGTATGTTTGACTTTACATTTCTTCACAATATTTGCATTAAAACAATCATCAAATCATGCAGCTCTACTAGAGAATTTTAGTCAAATATAGTTTTTGATCAGCTTTTCTACTGCGATTTTGTTTTTTGTACGATTTCAGTTATATTTTATTCACTATAATTATGTATATGAGGTAATGTAAAGGAAGGTTAATAAAAACTAACATAGCTAACATAAACTATGCATTTAAAACACAACGCAGCAAAAAAAAGCAATCACTCGTAAATGGCTTCAACTGGATCCACCAATGCTGGAGGATTGGTTGAAAATTGTTGATGAAATTCACAAAATGGAGAAATTAACATTTATGCTGAGGCTGCAAGCTGAACTTTATATAATAAGATGGGACAAATGGATTAGTTTCCTTAAAACTAAATAATGTGTGGTTTGTTTCATAGCCCTGTGAACTGATATATAAACTGCTGCTCTAAAAACTAATTGGGTAAATTGATTGTTATTCATACCTGTAATCTAAATTATTATTATTTGACTGTCTATTTCTTTTGCCGACTACAGTCTGTTCTGTTCTGTATAAAAAATGATAAATAACCAATAAAAACCAAGTGTCAAAAAAACCCCAAACAAAACAAACATGGCTGTCAGTTTGGAGGATCTGTTCGACTCTTTAACTTATTTATTCCTAACATATGTGCATGTGAACACTGCAGCACTGACCACTGTTCTGTCTTTGGCTTTTATTCAATGATCTGTTACTTACAATGGCATTTTTGCATTCGTGTCCCCTGCACAGCTCTGTGTAGGCCGAGTACTGAACGTAAAGCACCCAGCTCCCCACCAGCACCGTCAGCCACGTGAGGAACAGGTACTTCACCCGAACGAAGGAGATCCGAGCCTGAAAAAGAGCAAAACAAAGAGAAACAGCTCATTATTAGAGACAGAAGTGCAGACCTCCAACCAGGACTACGATCAATGTTCTTCTCCTTTTTGTCAGTTAAGAGGGTTTTTGATCGTACTTGTATGTGAACTACAAGGATTTTTTTCCCCTTCTTATGGATTTATTCTTCTTTGATGGAAACATGAAGCTTAATGTTTAATAAATCATAACAGTGCATCAGATCTAAGCTTTCCATTGCATGTAATAATAGAACCAATATGTCCACTCGCTTGCTAGGTTTCTGGACATGTTTTGGAGTTTTTACAACACAGGGATCGGTTCCAATTTTGAAAATGTTTCAATGTCCAATCAAAAACATCCATGACGATCTGTTTATTAGAAAATTCTCTTTACTAATCTTTGTACAAAAAAAATGTGTAGTTTCTTTCTTGCGTCCTTTGCGCTGTGTGGGATTTTGTTGTACTTGGTGTCAATAAAGCGACAACAAAGTTTCTGATTGTGCTGTTCACAAAACTAAAATTCTCAACATATCAAACGTTGCTTACAGAATTCTAACCTATTCCATGACACACATTGTATCGCCTGAGATCTAATGAAGAAAAGCGTGTTCCTAATTAACCCCAGCCGCATAATAGGGTTACCATGGTGACAGTGTGGGGGTGTCACGTAACAAATCCCCGTCTGATTAAGTGCCCATGTGCAACAGTGGCTCATTTCACTGGATAATGGTTTACTGTCACAGATCCAGTGGTTGTAATGTTGACATTCCACTCCAGTTACAGCGTGTTAACGACAATCTAATAACTGTGTCACAGGACGCACACGTCCCATGACACAGTGTGTGTGTGTGTGATTTGAAAGTTACTGACAACACACACACACATTTAGAGATATAGTCAATAAATACAAAAAGTACTGACAAAACTTTGCAAGAGAATAAAGATGAAAAAGATAAAACTGAGCAGCTCTGGGGTAGTTTTCCTCCAAGTGGACTTGGATAAAGTGACTCTGACTCCCACTCTGATCACATGGCAGGAGCAGCTTATGTTGTGTATTTTGGCAGAGAGTTATGCTTCTCAATTCAGCTCCAGCACTGTTTCTAAATCCCAACATAATATGCGCCCGGTGAGGCTGGACCCAAGTGGAGAGCCCCTTATCTTTGATGTGTGCTGTGATTACTGCTCTATGTAAACAGCCCTGGTCTGCACAGAGGATCTTTTTTGTTTTCAGTCCATACAAACAGCAAGAATTAGATCATCAAAACCACCTTCACATGCAACCAGAAACTCACATTGAGATTTTTTGGTTTTGTTTTGTTTTGTTTTGGTTTTTTTAGGCACATGACCTCCTTGTGGTTAAAGACCTAATGAGGTTCAGGACTTTTTTTTCAACCCTCCACACAAAACATGTAACACATCCATGCTAAACAGTTGATCAGCAGCTCCAGCAGTTTTACTCCACATAGCAGCCTCATTGGAGTCCCACAGTGATAAACAAACTGATATTGAGCCTCCAGAGAGGGAGCAGGAGGCACCAGCAGAGTACAAAGCAACTACACAACTCTATCAGATCTGACCCTTTTAGCATGCAATGTATGAGAGAAATGCAACTTGTGTATGTCCTGAAAACCCCCTGGACAACATGAGATAAAAAAAAAAAAACGCTGTAGAGGGTGACTGACTTTGTGTCATGTGCACACTATCTGTCTGGTTGTGTGTTTCAGCATCTTCAAGCAGCACATAATGAACCCACTAAGTTACAGAAGTGAAACCTGAACAGAAAGAGCTTAATCCTCCACTAATTCTCCTTCTTCTTCTTTGAAATCTAATATGTAGTGTTTGTCTTAGCCAAGGTATCATTAGACAAACTTAGTTGTTCACTTTAAAAAGGAACTGAATCAGTGTTTCCCATTGGGTACTGACTGTTGAAAAAAATGACAAACCACTTTGACCCAGTTCACAAAAGAGCATGAGAAGAGTGAGTTTGTGCAGCAATGACCGTTTCATTTTCACTGCCTATTTCATCTCGTAATATTGTCTTGAAAAGTCAAGTGACACATTTTAATGAGATTAATCCATAAAGACCCAGTGCTGCTTTTGTGGAAGTTCCCCAGTGAATTTTCCTCTCTATTTAACCTCTTAAGTGATTTATCATCATTTATTAAATTATTATCCTCTGTATTTTCCATGTACTTTAATGTACTTTCCTATATTTAATTTAGATGTTCATGAAAAGTCAGAGTTAATTAAAAGGTTATTCTATCAAAACAGAGAAAACTGAAGAAAAAGTCACTTTTTCAGCAAAATCTATCATTAACTGAACATAAACCCAGTGTGTCCATCCACTGTCATTGATCCAACTCCATGG
>JAPQRQ010000010.1:9566929-9601726 GCA_037367365.1 Apogon talboti | reverse complement strand
ATCCAAGTCCAACCATGACCACCTCGACTTGCATTGGTACGCGAGGGCCCGTCATAACTGCTTGCAGTTACTAGTTTAGTTTGTTGCTCTAAAATGGTACCTTATGTCTGGGTTATATTTTGACAGACATGAGTCAAATATGTGCAGATGGCATTGACTGAAAGATAACAGGCAGAGTTTACATTGTCTTTGTAGGCAACATGTACCGCAAATATGACCATGGATTATGTCATATATGGATTTACCTTTGTTCCCAAAAGATAGGAACTTAAACGGCACTGAATTAGCAGACTTAAATGCCATTTAGAACCAAAACAGTTTTCACTTGTTGATGTGTGTTAAGTGAATGACGTTGTGCACATGTTTACTTGCCTGTTTTATAAAAATACCTTTGTTTGGTGTGAATTCTACAAAAGTTGGTCATGACTTGATGGCATTTGATGGATTTGGAAAATATGTGTCCCAAGGTGAGACCCACTGCGTTATAGGCACGGTTTATCATTTATTAGTAGTCAGTTTACAGTTTGGATGTTAATGCTTAAATAAACCCCTTCATTAATACTAAAATATATAAAAAAGATGTAGAACTGGCCTAGAGTAGAAAGGAATAAAGATAAAAGACACACATTAAGTAGCTGTATTCCGTGTTATCTACTATATCATCTCAGTAACACTGCTCAACTAACCCATGCGTGTCCTTACACTGTAAAACCTACCCAGATACTCCTGTAAGCCTGTTCTTTGGACGAACCCAGTGGACCTTTGTGAAAACAACACCATGTCCTGTTACTGACCCGGAAACTCTGGCCCAACTACACATTTTGGTCTCACTAAACCACCGCAGCTTTTCTCAGACTTTTGTATCATGATGGTGTGTTGACCAGAATATTCATGTACATCAGCTTAGTAAACTTAGCAACATTACATCACCTATGCCGTTTTCTTCCGCTTTTAAACAGGGCACTGTGCCAATACAGAAAGACAAAAACCTCAAAAGCAAAAAAAACAAACATCTACTTAAAAAAAAACAAGATCATGTGGGCAAATGTTCAAGCCATGTTTTAATTCATAGAAGAGTCAAAGAAGAAGAAGACATGTTGAAGCAAACCACCAGACACACGGACGGACAGACGGTGTCCAAATGTCAGTCAGTCATCCTCTACAAAACTTTTTTTAGTCTCACCACATTGTCTGGGTGTGTTTCACCACATAAGCAATGCATATTTCTATGCAAAGCGTCTACAGATGGACAACATTTTAAAATGGAAAAGTTAAATGAGAAAAGAGACACAAAAACAACAGGACTTCTAACTTTTATCACTTTGTTACTTTCTTTGACACTAAACATTGTTCCTCATCAGTTGTTGCTCATCCACTTTCTGATGCTTTTGGCGTTCATTTTTCCTCGTCATGGGATAAACCCATAAACTCCCCCTGCACACCAGTGTAAACAAATTCAGCTCATATCTCTACACTCCAATACATTGGCATCTTTGACATAACCTCATATCTATTCATTCTAAGCTCTCTAATGATAAGCTGCAGTAGAAATACTTCATGTAGCCCCTAAGATTAGTGAAAGTTAGACAGTTGCACAAAAAAACATTTTTAGCCTAAAACGATCAATCCCAGTCAAAGATAATCTAATTGAAAGCGTACGATTCCAAACTCTGGGTGTAAATTCATCTTGAATGGACACCAGAGGACGTTTTAATGAATCTAGTGGGAGAAGTGGTTCAGTTCCATAAACAAACTCCTGTTTCATGAAAATCAAGACACAGATAGTGAAGTACCATCTAGTTTTGTGTGAAACGGCTCAGTGGACTGTCTCTCTTGTCTCACGTAAGAGACATATTCAAGTTTCGGGTGTACTGTCTTTCTATTTACATACATTTACAGTCTGATACTTAAATAGTTTTACAGCAAACTATTTAAGTTTTTCCTTTTGGAAAATTATTTTTGAAATAGACAGCTGACATGTGCAAATGATAATATAAACAGGATCAAAGATTTATTTGTCTCACATGATTGACTCTAATATGTTTTTTTATATCTGAAGTAATGTCCCATGGGCCATCTCATAAGATCTAAAGCTATATTATCATTTTTTTCAAGAAAACATGGATAATGTCTCTATAGTCTGTGAAGTAGCTGGACACATGTGTACTGTTATTTCTCTTTTTCCTATAAATCTCCAAAACCAGAGTCAAAAAATATGAACACTCAGAAAGCACATCTGATATCTCTAAACATTAAGGGAACAGATAACACAGTGATACATGTGATCAAAGTTTAACCCAGTGAGCTGCAGATTGGTATGTTATGTTTATACGTGGTTATACAAGTTAGAAAATCTTTCCAGCTGTAGTTCAACTAAAGTGACAATACTAGAGGAAATGACACATCAGCACTTGTGGTTTGTTTGGGGTTTAATAAGTTTGTGGAACAAGAAAAGAGAAGAGAATGTTTTTAAAGCCACATTAACCTGTTGGAAATATAAAATCCTTCCACAGTTAACAGCACTATATTTTACAGATTTTTTTGCCCGTTAAAATATCTTGTAAGTGTTAAAATTGTTCCTAAATGTAAAAGTTTTAGTTGGAGTGAACTGAGCCGAGTGGTCTGAAGTGGTAACTTGTTTTATAGCTTGAAATAAAGTCTTAATTTACATAATCCAAAGTAAATCAGTCCTACTAAAGACAGTCCAGAGCTATGGAGGTGTGTTCAACTTGAAGCTTGTATGCATTTTTCTGAGATCTGATTAGATCTAAGCCTTAGTCAGAGTTTATCTTTGTGAACCCTGCCCCTGGAGCATTTCAGCTGATGTGAATGCTACTGCTGGGTGTTCCTTTAATTTTTCATCCATCTGTATGAGCGCATTTCACCTCCTGTGCTGGAACACGTCTCAGCTTTCAGAGGACTTTAGCTGTCAGATTGTTTCAGTGCATTTACCGCATGTTGTAACACAGAAACATGTTTACTTCTCACTACTGGTTTCTACTTGGTACATAAGCTCCTTGGAGAAGTTCCAACCTTATTATCTGATCTGAAGAGTTACTGCTAAGCTGTAACTGATAATTACTGATGTGTGGAGTATTTTCTCTATTAATTGATTAGTTGTTTTGCCTATAAAATACCACAACCCAAAGATATTCAGATTACTGTCATAGAGGAGGAAACAAGCAAGAAAATATTAACATTTAACAGGCTGAAATAAGAGTGAATCGAATGATTAAATTAATACTTACTGCAGCTCCATATCTAGTTTATATTATGACAGTTATTATGGTTATTTGTGTTTATTCTGGTTGCATTGCCAGCTAAAACACAACAAAATATTTCAGTGATTTGTTGTGTTGGTTAATTTTACCCATACATACTTCATCTTTTCAGTGTACTTGTAGATTTCTGAATTTTTTTTCACTGTTTTTCAGGTTTTGTCTGTAAAGTTTCAAACCCAAACAATCACCTCTGACTTTTATTCAGAATCAAAAATTAGGTTTTACATTGAAATGAATAATGACGGGCATGTATTGTGATAATTACAGATATTGACTGATGTGAAAATGTTTATCCTGATAATATTATTGGCCCAGTCTTTATTCTGAGTGGATCACCACAGTTGTTTTTCCTTACAGAGGGATATATTAGTGTAGAACCAGGCCTGTACAGTCTGAACAGTGTTAATGTATGTGGATGAGTCTGTCTGTGTCTAATGTACTGTTTAATGTTTCACCACAGACACATTCTTCAGGTATTTGGACTCGTACTGTGATGCAGATCAGCCTGAGGATGAGGCTGGATGTTTACTGCCAGCTGTCAGTCTGATGGGAACCCACGGACACCACATTATTACCGAATCAAACGCATCTCACAGCACACTGACGTTCATTTAACGCACAGATTCAGTCATATTACCTGGAAGTAGAATGACTTTTTCACCCAGGCCCGTGGAAACAGACCCTTCGCCATCACAGAAATAGATCATCTCAATACGTGGACCTGGCTGTGGGAGATCATCCAAAATACACGAGAGAAATCCTCCGTGGGAAGCGGCTCGTTCACGAAACACGCACAGATAGGCGCATATCGTCCGATTTCAGTGACACTTCGATCCACGGCCCGTGACTGTCAGTTCGTCGTGTAGATCGCTCTGGGAGTCCACTTTGCGTCTCCGGTCTTTGCAGCAGCTGCTCGTTTTCAAGCAGAGCAACATACCTCAAGCAGAAAAAAAGGTCCAGTGCGCAGGCGCAATTTGTCCCGCTAACATAAACTGGTTTTGAAGTTTGCGTACAGTCAAACTGTTCAATGTGCACATACGTACCTCATGTGTCCTGATATCAACGCGCAGGTCTAACAGGGTCCTATTATTATGTGATACTAAAATAAAACATGGCAGGTGTTACGTCGAATTCTGCTGCCTCTTGAGAACTGCCCGGACGCGTGAACACGCACAGCCTAAGACAGAAACCACTCATGAGCACAGCACGGCCTCAGAAAACAAAACTCCACCTGGATTAAACTAAACAAATAGTTCAGACCCTTCCGTTGGATAATCACTGCAGTGATTATATTTCAACTACAACAAACTGATGTGGTGAGTAGCTCCACATATCTTAAACAACAATCAGTTTGATAGAGATAATAAAGACTGGAGTTTGTTTCAATGGAAAAGGTCATCTGGTCTGAGGAGTCCAGATTGACTCTGTTCCAGAGTAATGGATGCATCAGGGTGAGAAGAAGAGAGGCAGATGAAGGGATTACCCATCATGCCTAGTGCATACAGTACAAGACTGTGGGGACAGTGTGGTTGATTCATTTAATGACGTCTAGGTTCAACATTATGTGTCCAAAAATATTTTTGTTTTAGGTCTATGTCTGGAAGTAACTCTGTGGTTCATCAGTGAAAACCACCAGCAGATATGTATTAAAGCCCAAAATATATGTATATTAGGATTGATGTTATTATTTCATTATTGAGAAATTTTGCTGTGAAACATCGAGGAAATGAGCATACACATTTTACAAAATGTGGCAAAGTTTATGAAAATTTTGTGTTATAAGGTTGACATGTCATGTTCTTGATGGGAACCAGCATTTTATAGTAAACATCCATTTACAGACACTGATTTCAGAAGAAAAGTCTTGTTGATTTTATACTCATTTGGCCTGCTGTCTCATTAAATCAAAATTGAATAGCATAATGTGAATTCCTATTACACTGTAATATGCTTTTTATTTTCAGCCTCAGGAGCAGAAAATATTAGTAGTGTGAAGTAGATCGGAGGAACCACCATCATAATTATTAACATTCATAAATACAGCTTGCAGCAGTACTTTGCTCTAGAAATTACTGTGTCCTGTGGTTTCCGTTTTAGCTGTGCGCGCTCCCGCGGCACGCATGCGGTTGTCGGCGGGCATACGGAATTCGGTGCAACACCTGAACAAGCTGCAGTCGTGTGTTTAGTAAACTTCCGCTCAGGCTTTCATAATAAGCACCCTATTTAGAATTCGTCTTAAAACCTTCTATTTGCACTGGTTGGCAGTGTCTTATTACTACAGACTACAAATACTAAAATAATTTGTTATTACCCCTCCCAAACTTAGGACCAGAACCCGTTTTTACGAGCTGAAATTGTTTTTCTTAATGAATGTTATATACAGTATTTTGCAACAGCATACTTCATGGTGTACTCTTTTTTGAGGTGCTGGCCCGTTACAACAAATTTCTATCAGTTTTCATCAACTTGGCAGGAGGGTAGGGGATTTAGCATAAACCCTGGCATATCCATGAAAAGCGTCTTCAACTGGAGAGACCCAGACTCACTTAGAATGGCAGCAGTAAAGATAGTTAGGCTAAAAATTAATAAATCAGTGTTGACGAGGTAAAGTTAACCTGTGGCTAATTAGCTTAATCTTTGATCATTTGTATCACTATAAACCAATCGTTTTAGTTCCCTAAGGTCACTGACTCTTTACGACAGATAGCCTTGTTGTACAGCAGAGTGAATTTCGTCTTTCTGGTGGGGAAGATTTGTGGCATTTTAAATTAGTTTGGTTAATTTTACCTTTTATTTTGACGATATAAGAAAAGAGATTTTTAAAAAAATAGCAGACTATAACACTACCATAAATTGACCTAGACTTTTGGGTGGGAGCACCTCAAAATGTCACTGTTGTCACAAAACAATGATTTTGTTAATCTTACATCTTATCAGGTGATGTTGTAATGTAGTGGTCGGTGGATTATGGATCTATGAGTGTTATGGATCATTTTGGACTTTGTCTGATTGTTATGGAATCAATAGTATAAAAACTAGAAAAGCACTTGGAGAGCACAGACCTCTGTCAAGGCAGCTCCCCACCATGCTGCTGTAACATATAATACCCTTGAAGTGGGTTATCTAGCAGCAGATTAACAAGACATGCCAGCTGAGAGGGTTACCTAGCAATAGATAAACAAGACATGCCAGCTGAGAGGTTATTCAACTGAAAATACCATAAAGAAATCCTGGATCACCCCCAAAATCGACTCACCTGTTCCTTGTCCCATTTTGGACATTTCCTGGAAATTTCTTTAAGATCCGTCCTTAACTTTTTGAGTTATGTTGCTAACACACAAACAGACAGACAAACCCTGGTGATTATATTAACATCCTTGTCGGAGGTAAAAATCTGGTTATTGGGGGAACTGAGTCACTAGGCCCAAACATGTTTTCACAAAACTGGACTCATGCGTCTGTAGTCTGAAAATCATTGGTACCAGTATATTACTATACTACTACTACTACTACTACTACTACTACTACTACTACTACTACTAATAATAATAATAATAATAATAATAACTGACCACTGGTGCGATAAATGTTATTACCATAGTAACATTAAAACTAAAGAGTGGCCTGAAAATAATAGAAAAGAGAAAAACGAGGGTCAGGAAGTGTTTATTTATGGATTTATCTTTTTATGGACTTACAGGAAATATAGCCTATTGTCTGCGGCAGAAGTTTGCACACGCTCTCTGTGCACATTTCTACTCAATATATAAAAATAACTCAGACGCTGAACCCTACTTCCGGTCATAACACACATCAAAATGACCTGTCAAGCATCACCATTTAATGTTGAAACTCATACTGCACATGTTGTCATAAACTATTTTACTTATTTATTTGCTCACACTTGAGTTGTGTCAGGATTTCGAACGGACAAACTCATATTCGCTGTGTCTGCTCTTTAATTTCCATATATAATCAGTTTGCACTTTTTATCAACACTATCACGTGATAATCCGTTGTAAAGTTGCTCCGTTTGACTAAAATAAAAATATCTAAAGCTTCTTTAAGGGGCGGATGTGTTTTGCTTTGTAATGCCCTGCCTACAATTTCAAATGTTTGAAAAAAATGTGAACGTAGTTAGAACTAGCAGCAGGCGTTTCAGCGCTTCCCATAATGCACTCCCCGACCATCAGCGGGAAACCAAAATGGCGAATGTACTGGGGGAAAATGAACCGTTTGTTATTTTCTGAAGAAGGCATGAGCCCCGCACGTTTTCGCGATATACTTTCGAGATAACTCAGACTGTAAAAGCGGCGGGACGACAGTGGTTACTCCTATTAGTTATTTTGTCGTACGAGTCATTTGTACAAGCGGAGGTGACCGAATGAGGTATTGTTGTCATGTTCCGTCTATTGGGGGGGTGTGGGTCCGACGGTCAGCGACCTGGCCGGGGTTACAGCTTTGCATGTGGATTATTCTTGCTAACACTTGGGCCTGTGTGCTAGCTGATTGATAACGTTAGACAATGTGTGGCTTCACTGTGCAGCGTTGTTAGAAAGTGACCCTTTATCCCCCATTTTACGGCTGATATTGACCACTTAACTAGTCCCCGAACAAAGGAAATCTCCATGAATATCCTAAGGAAAGCTAAAAAACAAAAACTGCAGTCTCAAACCTACCTGAGACAACACGTCAGCTCAAATAGATATCTAATTCTAGTTATTAAGATTTACATTACTATAACTGCCAGTTGCATTTAGGTGAAATGTCTGTGTTTAAATGATCACCCCTGGTTACTCTTTTTGATGTAGTAAATATATACTACAGAAATAGCTTTCGATTGGAAGAATAGTGGATTAGTGAGTAGTGGATTCATTTGTTTAAAAAGTACTATCAGTTCTGCATTCAAAACTTTAAAAGAATTATATAGTGTTTCACTGTGTTTTAACATTCATGCTACTACTGCATTAATGTGTGTGTGTTGCATTTTACCATAGATATTTAATGTGGAGCCCATTTGAGGTACTTTACACACTATTGGGTAGTTCAGTCTACAGTAATGCATCATATCCCAAATGATCATGTTTGTAGCAGTTCTGAACAATGCTTCTCTAATAAGATAGGTCTTGTTGAACTCGGTGAAATAGCCCCTTCTTTTCAACTTTGTAACCGTGTATTTTCCAGTGACTTTAAGTGGGTTTCTAAATAGTTTGTAGGTTTTACGAGATTGATTTTCATATCAAAGGATGAACTTTTAATCCTTAAAAAAATCAACAAATTTGGGGATACATCATATACATCAGAAGAGAAGGATTTGACAAATGTAGTGGATAAGTATTAAGTTGTATTAGCTACATGACGTTGTTAAACACAGCAGATTTTGCATGAGTAAGAATATGTATTTACATTACATCACTACTCTTGAGCATATTACTAGCTTCAGGGCTACAATAATGACTATAATCACCTGTTGTGTGTATCCACTGAAGGGGAAATGACGTGTGTTTGGTCTGTCAGCTCTGTGGGACTACAGCGTATAATTGCGTTGTCTATCTTAATTAGATGTGTCAGAGTCACACAGTATTTTAGGAAAGATCGAGACATAGTGGCATTTGGTGTTTATTTGTTTGTCATTGAATTAAAGAGATTACTAGGTGTTGTACAACTGAATTGTATTAATTTCTGATTACAGTTTTTTGAGGCTACACATAAAGGTGTCAAGATGGAAAAAAGATACTTGGCCCTGTGTGGACAGTCTAGTGTATAAGACAGATATGCCAAAATAGTCAATTTAACCCAGCGTGATGGATAAAAATACACTTATTATTCTTGTATATGCTGAAGTCACTAACAACAACATGTTATGATATCAATGCAATTTCCTGTTGTAAGTGCATGTTTCTTTCTTTTCTTCTTTCTTTTAGAGACTCAGGGGTTGTGGATCACCTGTCTGTCCATCAGAGAGCCCTTCCCCAGCGGCAGCAGCAGGCTGTCCCCCTGTCTCCCACAAGCCTCTCTGCTCGGGGAGAGTATGGAGAAGACAGCATGCCTGACAGGTTCTCAGAGGGACAGGATGTCCTGGCCAGGTGGTCAGATGGCTTGTTCTACTTGGGGACAATCACAAAGGTTAGTGGAAGGGGAGAATACTTGTTGTAGGAGACCAAAGTGTTTGTTATTTTAGAGGCATTTGTCTTTTAGACAGACGCCTAAAAGCATTTCTTTTTTTCACCCTCAGATAGACCATGACAAGCAGCGATGCTTTGTGGTGTTTGAAGATCGTTCAAAGTCATGGGTTCTCTGGAAGGACATTCAGACAGGTGAGTTCAGGGTCAGATCAAGCCGTCACGTAGGCGCAAAGTTGCTGTTCAGTGACCTGTAACTTTTTAACTAAATGACACAAATAAGTTTATTTTATATTTCTGTGTAGGTATTAACAAGTACTTTCAAATGGTATGTATGATCATTTGCCTGAGTTAGCTTCACTATGTGAAAATTACAAAAAACTTGCTTAGTCACATAGCTGCTGAAAAAGTACATTTACTTTTTAGGGTTTACGCAACATGCTGTTCCTGTTCAAGTGTTGTTCTGAACGGTCATTGGTATTTTAGATAACATGTTTATCTACAAGACTGCCAGTTTATTTAGCAAAATATCGATTGCCTAATGAATTAAAGTGAAAACACTCAGTTACGTAGTTGTAAGCTCCCTTGGTCACGTAGCCGCAGGCCTAACAGCCAACATTTAATGGAGGACTTAAATACTGAACAAAAATTCCCAAATCCTTGATCACCTTTATTTATTCTATAAAAAAAGTAAATATAACAATAACAAATACACTTTGGTCATAATTTTGATAAAATAATGAACAATATACAGTAACAACGCATCAGTCTTCCAACTATGCTTTATGTTTCAAACATTTATGTTACAGCATTACTGATCATTTCAAATGTTTATCGTACAGCATGTGATTTGCTCACACAGTTTTTTAATTGCTCATGTTCAATCTCATGATTTTATCCTTAGAAACATCTGAATTTCTACCATAACTTTTTTCCACTTGCTATAATGAAAAATGGTAAATGGTTCCAAAAACTAGTGAATCTAAGCTAAAAAATGAACTCTATTACTTTTTTGTATGATTAATTTTGATTTTTGTCACACATGTTCACTTTCCCTTGATCTGACCCTTAAGTCAATTCTAACTATTAAAAAGCCTGAACCCCATTGAAAACCTCAAGAATGTGCTAACAGTAAGACTGATGGTTACATGCTATAAAACACAGCAAAGTTGTTAGTGCTTTTTCTGCAAAAGGAGAATAAAATCACCAAATTCAATGGGAAAGGCTGGTGGATGGTATTACAAGACACATGAAACTGTGACTGAATTATTCTTCTCTAGACATCTATGTCTCTGTTTGCACTCAGTAAAAATTCAGTAAGGGAATTTATTGCCAAGGTGCTCATTTTTGCACATCTTTTATTCCATATATTTTGTTAGTATGCTTTAATTGTCCCCACCCCTGTCTTCTCCCTTATGCCAGTCTTATCTTCGTGCTCTGGTTACTGACTGTTAACTGTCCAGAGTGTCTGGCCTCATTGTTCTGTCCACATGAGATGGGGGAAGGTCAACTTGCACATTAGACTGTCAAAATGGAAGTCGGCCTTTGGTTTCCTTTTAATATATCTAACAAAAAGCTTAGTATGATTCATGACATATTAATGAATCAAGTGCATGACATATTTATTCACCATTAATTGTAATATGTTAATCTCAAGTGATTTCAAAAGTGCCCGGTTCATATATTGCTAAAACTTTCTGCTGACCTCCAGTGGTTGAAGTTCTTACTTGGCTGCAGTGAGTGTATATGCAGTGTGTTTATTACCTTATAATATTGTGTTTTTATGTAATTACAATGACATCCTCTTGGTCCTCTGATTTTCCCCCCGCCATTAAAAAATAGGTAAATATAGGTTAATTCTTATGTCAGTGCCCCTGACCAAAGTACTAATGAATATCTGGAGTTGGTCTCTGAGCGCCTTCAATGCTCACTGCTCATTCCTCCTAATGTGTGCCAATTGCTAATGCTAATGCTAGGTACTGGGTAAAATGCAGACACTGAATTTCCCCTACGGGGGTAATAAAGCGAAATAACATTTTAACCTTTAAGTTTGACTCTGTTTGGCATAACAAAATGACAGAAATAGGAAAAAGCACCTTATTATACATTGGTTCTTTCACAATTATCCTACAATAATAGGGATTCTTTGCTCTTACTTTTGCTTTCAGGGGATGAAGATGAGGACGATGATGACGATGATGACATTGTTTGCTCCATATGTCAGGATGAAACTTCAGAGGAACCCAATGAGATTGTCATTTGTGACAAATGTGGACAAGGTAAAGTTGTTTCATTAATTTAATCCTAGGTCCACAGCTTTTTGTCTTACTCTAGGTAAACAGTTTCCTTTGTGTCTCTATTTTTAATTAACTTTGTTGCGCTTAAATCTTTGGTGGTCAACAGAATTTCTACAGATGTAGCTGTTTGTTTGGTTTTATCTTTTAGGCTACCATCAGCTGTGCCACACCCCCATTATCGATGCTACTGTCATTGACTCCGATGACAAGTGGCTCTGCTCTGAGTGTGAACTGACATCTATACCCAAGGTACAACTCTTCACTGAGTGTGTGTGTGTGTGTGATCACATTTCAAATGCATTTGTTCTATTCTGCTTTAACTGTAGAGAAAAATGTAGATAAGACACTCTAACGGGTATGATAAATGTAACCTATAACAAATAAATACCACATCTGTGGACACTGTTTTATGCTTAGGTAATTGTGTGTTGTAATTATTTTTCTGTGGGTTTACAGAGGGGGAGTGCACATAGAAGGGGAGTGAATAGTAAAAGCTATCAGGAACCACAGGATCAGCAGCGCACAGAGCTGCACCTGTCCTTCCCATATACTATGAATGAACTGGTGTGGGACCAAGGCCATAAGACGAACATCCAGCAGTGTTACTGCTACTGTGGAGGGCCGGGAGAGTAAGTACCATTTCCACGACCAGATTTGATACATATCCATGTTTTTAAAATATGACATGAACCTTCTCTGACACATTTATCTTCATCTTTTGTTGTAGCTGGTACCTGAAAATGATGCAGTGTAACAGGTGTGAGCAGTGGTTCCATGAGGCGTGCCTCCATTGTTTACAGATGCCCATGCTCTATGGAGATAGGTAAATATTTTTATCACTGTTTTTTCATACTGCATGAAAGCTGTGCATTTGACTGGAGACATGTTAATTGCATCAACATGAGTGCAATGGCTGCTTGTACTGTTTTGTGTAGGAGTCTTTTCAGAGTTTTTAGACTAGTGTCAGTGTGTCTTTCTTTCATTTTCACAATCACTACCTGAAAAACATGTTGACTTCCAAATCTGCCCAGAAATATGAGTCTTTTTTAATGAACATCCATCTCTGCTCCAGCCATGAAAATCTATTAAAATGACAAGACATACATTCATTGATCAAGTGGTCAGATGAAGTACTGTTCTAATTTTAGTAGAGTACATTTAACTGCAGCCAACATTAACAGCTAAGCTTCCTTCGTCCAGGTTCAATGTTCAGTAAAAATCACCTTTATTGTATCTAAACCATACTGTGGGATAATCCAGTCCTAAATTGTCTTAAAACATTAGACTCATTGGGGGAAGTGGATTTGCACACAGGGTTTTGGTGCGTTTTTTTTCCCACCAGTAAGAGATATTTTCTTTTATGACTTATTGTATTATTATAATGTTGTTTTTTTGTTTTTTTTTTAGGTTTTATCTGTTTGTATGTTCTGTTTGCAATGGTGGACCGGAGTACCTCAACCGGCTGCCCCTCAGATGGTAAGAAAGACTGGAGATACAGATACACAAATAGTCTTCATTGGTGCTAAAGTTGAACACACACACACACACACACACACACAGATCAAGTTCTCCTTTAAATAGTACATTATTTGATAAACTACACAAGCATGGGATTTCCCTTTTTTCAAAGACAGTTACTCCTCTTGGACTGTGTATATAGAGACCTACAAAAACTACACACTGAACTACTGTCTGAAGTTTTTCTTTGTTTTATACATACACATGTTTGTAAGACCAGACTAAATGTACAAAACGCATGACGTGTTGCAGGGAGGATGTTGTACATCTCAGCCTCTACAACTTGAGTGTGATCCACAAGAAGAAGTATTTTGACTCCGAGATGGACCTGATGACTTATATCAACAACAACTGGGAGCTGCTGCAGTTGGGGGAGGTAACCACTTCACATGCGGTGACACGCAATGAGTTTGTGGGCATACATGTAATGACTGTCTGCTGAAAATCTGCTCAGTCTGCAGTTTTAGCCTTTAGTCATCTTCTACATTTTCTTGTTGACTGTCGTGTTGGTAGGGAATTGCAGTTGGTTCACACATCAGCTGCCTAAAGAAAGGAGTAGCTGAATGTCCATGTACGTTAGTTCAGAGGAGCCTTGAAGATCACATGCATCCTGTCTCTCTTGTGCCATTCTCTTGTAGCTTGCTAACACTCCAAGATCTGAGCGATATGAAAATGTTCTGGAGGCACTAAATAACAACAACAGCATGTAAGTTATTCATTCATTAGCTAATTCTTTAATTATTTTTTTTTTGTAACTCCCATCTTTTCCACTTGTTTTCTAACAATGTTGGTAATGGGGTGTTTCTTTATTCATTTTATCAGGTTTATGTCAGGAAAAGAGGTAAAGAAAAAGAAACACTTGTTTGGGCTGAGGATCCGTTTCCCCCCGGCGCCCCCTAACTCCGATGAATCGACCAGCAGAATGATGGAGAGGGCTTCACACGAGATCACCATCAAGGGATGCAAGTCCACTAAACCCCGGTCTGGAATGAGGTCAGACATGACACCTGGAAAAAGGATTTTATCAGCACACAACAGTCATGTTAATGTTAATGACATTCACTACACTTTTGATTCCAGTGTTATTTTAATATGACACCATTCCAAAATTGATAAGGGTCTTGTAAATTTCATTTTCCTTGTGGATATTATTAATTAGGCCTTGTTCCGAATCTTAACATTTTCCATCCATCTATTTATGGTCATTCCTGTGTGTTGTACACGATTCAGCTAGTTGACAGGTTTTCAGGCTAGTGAAGGCATGCAAGCCCACAGGAAAAGCCAGCATTTCTAGTTGGAAGGAGAGAATGCATATTTCAAACACTATCAAAGAGTTGAGAAAAAAAAACCTGGCATAGTCAATTTTATGTGGCTTTAAATGGCTTAGCAGTACTTAAGTAAGACTGCAGGGGCTGTACACAGGGTTATTGACATAGAGGGGAAAAGAAGGAATTTGATTTGATGAACAAAAAGAGTACAGAATATACTCTTTTTTTCCATGTTATTGCCCCTACTCTGTTTTCTGAAACAGAAAATTCGGAATTCCCAGCTCTTTGTATTTAGATGTGAAGTATTGTCTGAAAAATCTACCAAACATTTCAAAGTATGGAATTTTGAAAATGGATCTTGTGCAGGAGTTCTGTGTAAACATCCAGTGACACTCACCACTGTGAGAACTCAGATTTGCAAACCGCCTCTGTTGAATGTTGTCATAATAAATAGAAGTCGAGCGATAATAATATGATACAACTTGCAGCTCATAGTGTTGGATTTTGTCCTGCACTGTGTAATGTGTCTCATCATGTGTGACTGTTGACTGTTATTATCATACAACTGTCATTACTGGTGAAACTGTTTTGAAATGATGATGTTGTTGTTGTTGCTTCAGAAATTGCAGTACTCTAACCAATGGCACTGAGAAGAAGAAGAAGAAAAAGAAGAAAAAGAGGAAACAAGCACATTCTCTGGAGACTCTAGCTACACCTCAGCGCTCCAGTGAACTCTTGTCCCAGGTGTGTTTTTAGTGGGTGGGACTTGGGTGTGTGCATAGTTTCTGGGACTACAAAGGTATTTTTTGCATCATACTCTAACTGTGGCTGGATGTGGTTCTGTTACATTATAAGGAAACTCCTTGGGAAATACCAACAGTTTTGAATTTTCCTTTGACAGGAAATGAGAAAGCCACTAGAGCCCCACTCATTGGATCATTTAACCTCCATCAAGTAAGTCAGCATCTGTGTTGTAAAGTTTTTCATGTTTCATTGTATTCTTCACACCTGAATCTTCAAAGAACAATTAAGGAACAATTATATCATTGTGACACTTTCCTCATGCTCAAGACGTTTCAGACCATTTCCTCTAAAATGTTTAAAATTAAAGGCATGTAATTGTCAAAGAGAACAGCAGGAAATCATTAGACTGGACAAAGAACATGTTTACATTTTGGCTTGATTTTCATAAACTGCTGTGATGATAATACTGGTATAAATATATATACTTCATTTGTTTAGCTTGGTATTTCTTTCATTGTGTGTAATGCTGCTGTTTTGCTCCCTTTTGTCCACAACACCAGGAGTGAAAGATCTCTTCTGTCTTGTCGGACCTCAGATGTGGAATCGATAGGAGCCCTGAGTACCACTGAAACTACCTCAACTAGCATTTCGAGACAGTCCAGGTCTGTCTGATGTGCATATGGAGTTTATTCCTTTGTCCCATTGACATTTACCCTGAATTATGTTTTTTAGAGTTACCATAGTGCCATAAAATAGTGTATATTCCATAAATTTTGAATTTTAGGTTTTAGATCAGTGTTGTTTTGCCCTATATCACAGAAAACAAATTTGCATCTTTATAATACACAACACTCCCTGTCCTGTCAACCTTCATTTTGAGTGAAGAACTACACCCCCAAAATACCTTGGAGGAAATCAGGAAAAAATAGTTGAAACCTCAGTAAGAGCCAGAGAGTATTAAACAGTTTGTAAAATGAATGAACATGTACGTAGGCTTGAATCTGATATAAACAGGTCTCAGAAAATGATTGATAATGAATTTAATCCAACTCAAATTTTAACGCTTTCTGGGAAAAGCTACATTTATCAGACTGTACTAGTATGTTGCAATGTGGCATCCCCCTTGCATCACAAAAATATCTAAAAACAGCAGATTTAAAAAGTGATTCAGTTAATGTTAGTTTGAAGAAAGTAAGTTCAGTAGATCTGTGTTACCAGTGAAAGCTTCCCTCATGGTCTTCACATTGGGACTGTCACAAAAGTCATTGATTTTGCATCATAACCTTTTTACAATTTTGGTTGAATGGATGTGAGGTACATGTTGTGTATAATATCCTTAAAGTCTTAAATTTAAGTGATTGAATCCTGCACAAACACTCCATACAATGCTTTGGTATTTGCCTCCTGAATATTTTTTTTTCCTTCCTGTTTTCCTCCTCTTCCTTCCAGCCTTTGTAGCTCCAGTAAGACCCGCACCACAGCCTGCATCATGCCTGTTTCTCCTCCACCGTTAAAAAGAAAACGCGGGCGGCCACGACGAGCCCTGCAGCCCTCAAACCCCGAGATCCCACCTCCCAGCAATGTAGAGCCAAATCCTTCAGCCACGGAGATGCTTAGCCCGCTCCAAGGGCTCCCCTCCACAGACATAGTTCATGGCATGGACCCCAACAGCCAGCTGTCCCACCTCAGGAGCTCCATCAGCAGCTATTTTGGAGCCGCAGGACGGCTGGCGTGTGGAGAAAAGTATAAAGTCCTGGCCCGACGAGTCACCCTCGATGGGAAAGTCCAGTACCTGGTGGAGTGGGAAGGAGTCACCGCCTCTTAAGACTTTTACTAGCATGTACAAACGCCGATGGCTGCGCTACGGACATGTACAGGCAGCCTGTATTCAGAGCATTAACTGATATATGCTTATTTTTTTCTATTTTTTTTTTTTAGTTTAGACCGAACCAAGATTTCTGTGAGTTTATCACAAAGCTTACTGTTTGACTGCAGTCTGGGCAGGTTATCATACAGTGACACATCGTTTCTTATCACTTGTTTAAAGATTATAATCCAGTTATCGTTGGAATAAGGTGTTACACCAATTCAACATCTGATTTCAGTGTTTACAGAAGCCCCTCCCATTTATTTGGGGAAAAATAGCTGGTCACTGCACTGCACCTGTAGGCTTTCAGTGAACCGTTAAATGTGCTTTTTTTTTTCCAAATCCAGTGATATGCTTTTGTTTTCAAACTATTAAAGTTTGAAGCTATCAGTTTTTCTAACTGAATGTAGGTATTAAATGATACATACTGGAGAGGAGGAGAGGGGAGGTTTTTGGTTAAAGATTTTTCATTACTTTTAGTACTGCATTGAAAAGTGATATAAACATTTATCATCATTTATTTTCTTACCAGATTTGGTAAATGTGTCAGTTTACAGCAGTATCCCCTCCTACTCCAGTCCCAGCTGTGAGGACTTTATGTTGCCTTGAACAGACATACAGACAGGTGACAAATTAAAGGAAAAACCAACATAAACCTCTGAGCGAGCCACTGGGCAATTTAGTTTTACTTTAATCTGTCACTTGTCCGTATTCCAGCCTGTTTAGTTGTGCTCATTTGTGAACAGCCTGAGAAAAAAAAAACAAGATGAGAGATGTGTGCTGCTGCAAATGTTTATTTTATTTAGAATTATACCCCATTTATTATTGCCTTTTTCCTCTGTTGTCAGTCATGGGATCGCTTGCACTTACCAGTTTAGCTTGGAGACCGAAAAATTTGAGGATTTGCTGATGGTACAGCGCTCATCTTAGTTAAAATTTAACAATTCAAACATGGTCATGATGCCAGGAGAAGTCTGAAAATAACATTCCTAATAAAGTGTAATTCCCAGTATATAAATATTCATAAATGCAAACCCCAGAGGGAATTTCCTAATAAGTTATCTCCGTTGTTAAACATGCATATTTTAAAGATTTTTTTCCCCTTGTATTATCTTGACTAAATATCCCTTTACACATTTTGATTTTGACTTTACTAAAATTACTTAAGGACCTACTTTTTTTATATATATATGTGGTAGTTATTTAAAACAAAGTGCTACATAAGAAAAAAAGAGGTTTATCCAATGTGACTTCAGAAGTCTTTTTTTCATGCTGCCTATGCAAATTAAGGCCTGGAAATGAGTCGTTCAGTTGTTATTTGATGACAAGGATTCCTAGCTTGATTATTTTTAAGGTGCAACATATCTGACGTTATAAATAACTGTGTTTTACCCGTGTAGTTGACACACTCAGGATAGGGCCAAATACTTCACTGAACTGCATAGGCACGCAAGACAGGTGGTTTTGTTGTAAGTTATTTACATTGATGGTCAGTATTTTCATATGTTCTCTGTCACATATATTAACTTTGTAAGCGGTTTTCCTTATAGAGCAAAATTGTTAATTTTACTGCTTTTATTGCTTGTTCATACTGAGATACAAAACAATCACTGGAAAGCTTATGTGCTGTATTTAGTTGCAAGAGGTAAATATTCAGTCAGTCTGGCCATCACTTTTTTGGAGATGTTTCTGTTATTGTCACTCAGAGACAAACACTTGTAAAATGAGCAGACCTTTTTGACATTAATACCTCTTCATTTAAAGGGTGTAGGCAGTTCTGTTTAAGCTTCTCTCCAGTCATGCTGCACCATCGGCTCCCAGCAGGCTTCTTCAGCCAAAGATCATACGAGTAACGTCTGCTTTGTCTCTTGAGATTCATCGTATCACATTTTATACATCACTGTATAGGGTGACCTTTTTATTTTTGAACCTTTTTTTCTACAGAATAAATAAAAAGCTGATATTTTCAATTGTTATACTGTGTTCTTTACTGTTGTAATTTGTCAGGCGCCGATGTTCGCGGCCTATGTGATCTACAAAATGTCGAACCAATCATTTGAGAGACACAACTGTCTGATCCAATCATAAAAGTCGTTGTTGGGATGTGGGCGGAGACTAAAATTACAAACCGTTGTAGCTACCATGGATTTAGAGTTATCAGAAGGCTCTGTTGAGAGTATATCATGTTTCTTGGCTCCTCGGCAAACAAGATAGTATTTATTATTTCAGGAAACATTTAGGAGACTTAATGGCTTGGCAATTCCGTGGGGTATTTTGCTTTGCCACAATATTGTGAACTCATTAGCCACCTGTTGAATCGGTGAGCATCTTTGTTTACATTTAGCTAGCTATGCTAGCTAGTTTACAGTGCTATGGTTAGTGTCACTAAACTTCTCACTTCATATTACGGCTATAAATGAGTTCTGTAGCTTTACAGACTTTCAAACAAGTTGGAAAGGGCGCTTGAGTATCTTAGCGTTTAAGGCAACCTCAGGTTATTACAATGAGTTGTTGACATGAGCTACCTGAAGATCATTTTACTACAGATACATTGGTGTGATGTTTGAGGACGAGGACACTTCAATATGTGCCCACTGTAAGAAATCTGCTTCGTTTGACGGAGCCCTGCGGAGTGTGGGCTAACAAAAGAGGTGAGTTAAGTACAGGTTGAACCAATCTATAACCTCGAATTTGATAATAAGTACACGTTAAGTAGATATTAAGTACATTTGCCAACATCTGATGCAGAGTACATCCAGTTAAGTTAGATTTCTAAAAAGTTTCTCTGATAACATATGTGATCATCCTCTGTCCTTGATTTATTTAGTTTATTTCTGTCACTTTCAACACGTGCAACTCAGACATGTAAGCCTATAATCATTGTGAAAACATACAAGAAAAAAAGACAGTGAGGTTGCAAAACTCAGTAAGACGTTATAGTCTGCAGTCTTAGCTTTCTACATTCTCTCATTTTACATTATTTTGTTCATATGTCTTTGCACTGTGAATGTACATCCACACAGTCCAGTGAAGTTGAAGATTTACTGAATCCAAATGAGGTCACACTAAATACTGACTTTAACTGCAGTAGCTGCTCTGATTTGTGTGTTTGTGTGTTTAATACTGTGTACAGATTTCCTTCATATTTCTTATTAGAAATAAGTACACATGTCCATTACAACCTTGCAAAAACAAAGCTAAAGGCTGGATAAGACTTTTGCACAGTGCTTTATATCTAGATTTTATACTCCCAAGAATTCCAAATATAAAACATAAAATTTTATGCTAGTTTTATTTGTTAATTACACTTTTAAGTAAATATGTTAGGAAATCTAGACCTTTATTAATTTTCCTTATTTTCAACTATTCCACTAATTAAGTTGTATCTGTCTTGTTTTAGTGAACGTACAAATTCCTTAGTTCATAATTGACCGGCTCGACTTGGAAATGACTTGTGGAAACAGTCTGGAGGCATCTTATCTTCTGCTTTATACATGATTGTGTAATTTAAAATCCACCATATTAAAGACTTTTAAGATAAAATAACACATTTACTGATGCAGTCTCAACACCAGGCAGGCTGTGAATGTTGGTGACACAGCTGAAAGATGTGCCATTACTGATCGTCTTAATCCATCCATAAACTCCATAGTGAGAAATAAGTCACCAAGCTAGTTTGTGTATCGGTATCCTTGAGAGACATTTTTTGCAAGATAAAGATGTTCAAAGCAGTCTTATTAAAAATACTGTTACCCTATGTGCACATATAGGGGGGACAAGTACTGATCTATTTTTCCAAAACTCTATGGACATGTTTGTTTTTTGTGGTCTCTGTTTTTTTTCTACCTCAAATCTGATTTATGGTGATCTGTAAATGTAACATACAGGTCATTCCATGCCAACTCATGGGCCATTCCAAAACCCTAAAACTCTTCTAACTCTGAGGGTTTGTTGTTTGTTCCTTTGAGTAAATGTTCATAATTACTATGTATTTTCTTGTTTGACCAGTTGCTTATTTTTCACTGCTTTGGGTTGAATATTTTTAGTAAACATCCAAGAAAACCAAGAAAAGGATAACTTGTAACATACTATATATTTGTGTAAAAGGATTTGGCCAAAATCAAGTTATTAAAATTGTCCCATTATCACAAATACACTCTCATTTTCCTCCTCACCTGTGTTGTTCTTCCTCATCAGTCTGGCTCGGTGACTGGGTCAGTAGAGATGAACTCTTTTCCCACAAGGAAGAGGATGGGCTGTGTCCGTCAGGAAAACGCCTGTCTGTCTGTGCAGGATGAACAGCTTATCAGTGACCTTGAAGCTGTACAGTTGGAACTGTCCACTTCCCAAAATCAGGTGAGTAAGAATCCCAATTCTTTTATAAATATTTACAGTAAATGAAAACTTTATTTTGCTACAGATCACTGTGTGAATTACACCATGATTTTTTGGGAGAACTCACTTTACTATGGTCAGAAATGAGGGATACAGTCCTTACAGCACTTGATTTACCTCTTATTTGTCATTTAATTAGAGTAATACTAATAATAATTTAATTAATATTTTATATTTAGTTTATATCAGTAATAATAGTAGTACATTTGAATGTTAGTAGAAAATATATATAGTATATGTTATTTTCTATTTGCAAAAGCAACAAGGAACATTCAGTAATTGATAAATATTGTATCTGCTGTTTGTGCCATTACTCAAAGGATGTCTTTGATTTTTATTTCTCTAAATGCGGTCAGAAACATCTGTAACAGCCTAATTTAATGCTTGATCTATGAGAAAATAGGAAGACTTGGCAAAAATAGCATTTTAGCAATAATTTATAGACTCACAGAATTCTACAAATCACGTTTTCACAGGACCCAAACTGCTGGATCTTGTATAGCTCAACCCTATAGCAGATAATTATTGTGTGAAACACGTGAATGTGTGATAATACATTAATACATTTTCTTTTCTGCATGTTTTTTCTTTAGATCCACCTCTGCGGTGCCAGGGTCGGGGCGAAAAACAATGTGATTGTCATGCGTGAAGAGATTCATCATCTTGAAACAGAGCTGGTGGCTCAAGCCAAACAACTGAAGTAACCACATGACCTGACACAGAAACATATTTATCCATGTAACACACAAGATCTATTTATTTGAAGTAGCTGCATTGACGTGTAGCCTCATAGACATGAAACAGTGAACTGATATCGGGATTATGTAAGGCTGCGATGTTACTGGGAGTCATTTGAAACAGGATCACATAGGCTTTTACCCAGCGTACAGGTTTTCATCGTGTTGGATTGTGGCTTTAATGATTCGTTTTTCTCCTTATTTTGCTTTTCCATTAGGTGATCATTAAATTGATACATGTTATTAAAACATTCCATCCTTGCTTTCATTTTTCCAGGGCGGCAGAAATGAGGGCAGATTGTATCCAGGAAGCAGCCGCCCACAGTGAGATGGTGGTGGTGACTCTAACTGAGGAGCTGAACGCCCTCAGAGATGAGCTGGACAACAAAACCGCACTGAGCAAACGGTGATGACTTCATCTGGGACTGTGTTCAATGCATACATTTATTTTGTTAGAGTCTATTGCAGGTTGACATTATAAGACTCTTATTTTATCATGTCACACCTTGTAAATCCACCTCCACCCCAAAAAAATTATTAATATTTGAGCTCAAGGTGAACGACAGCTGTGCATAATTTGATGTTCTTTTCTCAGAAATTTAATTTTAAGGCATGTTCTTAAAGGCAGGATTCATGAGGTTTACAAATATTTAACAGTGAATCTGGACATAAGCTGCAGCTTTTACTCGTGAATGTTAGAAAGGTGATGCCATCAGTGCTCAGTGGACTTTAATGAATGCAGGAAACAGCCTGTGTTCAGTAGTTATGAAGGGAAAGTATTTTAATTATAAACCTTTAAACTTTTTTGTAAGATCCCATCAGTATCAAATTATATTGCTTATATACAGAGTATTCTAGGATGTCTTTTTAACGGGACTGGAGGGGATCTTGAAACATTTTGAATGGAATTGCCTTGCAAACACAATACAATGCTATTGAATGCACTATATTTAATTGTATTGTTTACTTGGTTTTCCATGCCATTAAAAACAGGTACACATCAGTTAGTTCTCCTGTCAGTACCTTTGACCACAGTACTGATGCAGATCTGGAGTTGGTCCCTGAGTAGCTTCACTTCAGTGACAGTGCACTAATGCTAATGCTAATGCTGGGTACTGTGTGTGTATAAGGATGGGTACAAGGTAGAGAATGAATTTCCCTACATGGATAATAAAGCGAGTTAACCTTTTAACCCTTATAATAACAGCAGAGTGCATACTAAAGCAGAGCTATTTTCCCCTTTGTTGTACTTTATTTATCATAGAGCTGAGCATCAAAGGAACCAAGCACTTGAAAATGCAGAGAAACTGAAAGAAGCCTTCAATGATTACAAAGCCACAATTTCCATTAAACTTAAAAAGGTAAGGTGTATTTGAATGGTTTTAATTATTGTATTTTTTTGCATGTGTCAAATGTGTTTATATTTGTTTTTCAGTTAACAGAGAGTGAGAGCCAACTAAAACAAAGTCTCTTTGAGTGTGACAGAGAAAAGGAAGAGTTGGGAATGAAGTGTTCTGTGATGGAGAGAAAAACAAAAGAGCAGAGTGAAACAATTAGGTACGTAGTCCAATGATGAAGTCACATGTCATATGCATACAACGTTATTTCTGACCACTCCTAGCTAAATTAGGTAATGTATGATGCGATTTTTTTTTTTTTTTAAGTTTTTCGTGGTAAAGTGACCCTGAACATATTATGGAATATTACATCCTGTTTAAGTGAAGTTAAATAAATTCAGCCAATGATAGAGCTGCTCAGAAAAGTCCTAAGAGAAGTATGAAGTGTGCCTGTACCCTGTTAGTGACAGAATGTACAGTGGTGAAAAACAATGTAATTTTAATAAATCCAACTGAATAACACGTTTAATTGCAGTGTCATAAGTTACCAAAGATACAGGGAAAATAAACCACACTAATATTAGTATAAGTTTATAATACAGTATAAGGTTCTTTAAAAAAGTCTTATCAGATTCATGACATGTTCTTAAACTCCGTAACTGCTCATACCTGTGTTCTTTTAAGAATTATTTATTTACCAGTCATTAAAACATACTTAACTGTGCTCCTGAGTGTGTATAGATTCAGTTCTTGCCTACAAACAAATTCCAAAGCATGAAACTGATTGTAAATGTCAGAAATTTTGTAAAAACAGCAATAAGTTGGAGATTGAATCCCACTGTTTTTTTAATATTTGTGAAGAAAATTCAGCTACAGAATTAAGAGAAATCCTTAGAGCCTCCTCTTTAACACACATCCTCCGTACGTCCTCCTCTGTGTACTTCAGCCAGATGAAGGAGGAGCTGATACAGGCCAAGGCTTCAGCCTCTGAACGCTCACACCTCCAGGCCCAGCTGGAGGAGGCCGGGCGAAAGGTATGTCACCTGGAGCGGCAGCTCGTGGAGCGGGCGGCCGACTGCAGAGAGCTGGCCTCTCTGCGCCGGGAGCTGGAGGATCTACGGAAGCAGGAGCAGAGGATGGCCCAGACTCACAGAGAGGCTCAGCAGGTCCAGGCAGAGCTGAGCAGTGTGGAGGCCATACTGGCTCTGCTGCATCTACGACAGGTGAGGAGACCACACTGAGCTGTGGGTTTCCATGGTTCATGATTTTTCTTGAGCCCACATTTATAGTTTAATACTTGTACGTCACTACATTTGTCTGACACCTTTTAATTACTTTTGAGAATTTCAGTTTTCCAACTTCTTTCTGTCCAGTGAAAACCATAGATCTCTAAATCTGTTGAATGTTTGTAATAAACTGAAGAATAAAGTACTCCTTATGGTTGGACAAAATTAATCCTTTACAGAAAAAACCCAGGATTTGTTAGAAATTGTTTTGTTGTGTGTTTCTGAGCTCAGGAGTTGACTTAGACTTTTTTTTTTTTAAGAAATGTACATTACTCAGAGAACAACGATGCTACAAACTTATAATGATGTTATAATATATGATGTATTGCTGTAGATTAAACTACCAACAGTATGTGGAGTATTTATAATGACCTCATCAGTAAACATCTACAGCTGTAAAATGTTACATTCACGTTAATGTGGGTGTAAAATGATTCAATAATAAAAATGACAGCTTACAGTTTACTGCACAAGGACTATTTTTTACTTTTCACACTTTAAATACACTTTGCTTACAATATTAATTACATTTACTTCAAGAAGGTTTTAATACAGAACATTTATAGCGGAGTACTGTCATCTAAATTAAATTGATTAAGTGCTTGTTGTCCCATAGAAACAAAACAAATTTCCCTCTTTATTGTTGAGAAATGTGTGTTTGCACATTTACATGTTTACTATTGTCATATTTTGTTTTTTGATGTCAGGGTGATATGGGACCCCTCTGCATTAGACCCTGCCTCTTGCCCCCAGTTGACTATTTAGGAGCTGCACACACTCTGCAGTTGAAACCAGGTAACACTGACCAGCCCTGAATGAACTACATCATAATCTGGATTATTTAAGTGGACTATCAGGACGGTCACCCAAATAATTATACAGTATTTAATTTATTACATGTCACAACATAAATATATTAATGCTTGATTTTATAGTAAATTAATTAATTAAATTGATTAAATTTAAATTAAGCTTGTCTATTTATGGATAAGTATTTAATTTTTTTAAGTTTTTGTAATTCTCCGTAATATTTGAATATCTAAAAAACATTGTAGAATAATTTATTGATATATATTTGTAATTTTTCTTTTTCTGTACATTTCCAATTAGATATTCTTTAATTAAATCCTGTTTAATTATCTTTGTGACCTTCCTAATTCTGTAATTCTTCAGACAGAGATGTACAGTTTTTTGTTTTTTCTCATCCATTTATACCAATCTGAAGACTCTACCTGTCCTGTGTTGCATAATAAACTAACTGCAGTGTGACCCGTGTGCAGGCGAGGGCTATCAGCAGCTGCTGCGAGTGCTGCAGTCGATGGAGGCCGATCGGACCAAACACAGTCGAATGGCGGAGAGGCTTCAGGAGCGTCTGAGCAGAGCCCAGGAGGAGATCTCCTCCCTGCAGAGCTCCATGGCCCAGAGAGCCTCCCACTACCAGAGCCTCCACACAGAACTGATGGACAAAGTCAGCCAGGCCACGGACACAGAGAAAGACGTAACTATCCTCACGTCCTTCATCCCTTTTCATAACATCCATCAAAGGCGTCTAAGTTCAAGTGAATGGCAGAGATCGTAGCATTTTATTTAGTCCTGCTCTTGCTTATTTAATGTTCACTTAATAACATGAATACCTACTATGTTCACAGTCTAATACACTGAAGAACATGGGTTTTAAATCCTAATGACTAATGATTATATGACATGCTAAGCTACTTTTTCCAGTCCCGTCATTTCACATTTTATGCTGAGTGTCATCATAAAATTATTGACAAATATCTGATTAACTGTCAGAATTTGAGAAATAGCCTTCAGTACATGGCATATCATTTTTAGAATCATTTTAATCTAAATTGTTATTTCCTTATTACATTATTATCCACTCTCAATTTCAAGTCTATATTTCCTTTATTCTGTATTAAAATGACTGATAACCAGATATGAATCATTGTTTCAATACTAAAATAATGAGATATGAAAGAACTAATCTTATATTTAATGTAATATCATTTTGTAATTGTCTAAAAAATAAATACATGAGTTGTCTCTAGAGTGTCTGTACTCTCAGGTACATTTCAGATTTTAGGTGAAAAGTGGAATTTCAAATTGTGGATTGTGATTAGAAAGACTCTGATCTCCCACCCCTAAACTGTCATTTCATCTTTCTTTTATTTTTGTAGTTAAGTGCATTTTCTGCCAGAGTTTCTTTTTTCATGTTGTATCAATGACATTTACAGACTCTTACTGTTTCCCTGCGTTTTCTTCACTGCAGTTAAAAAGAAAAAACGCACGTGTGGCAGCGCTGGAGAAACAGTTACAGGAGAAAACGTCGGCCTACAGTCAGGCTGCGCTGAAGAACACCGAGTTGGAGAATCAGCTACAGGTACAACACATCCTGGTCTTCTCAGTTTACAGCAACTGCTCCAAGTATCACAAATTACAATTTACAGCATCAACTTCTGTCTTTCTCTTTTATCAACTGCAGGGGAAGACAAGTGCTCTTCAACATTACCAGTCGCTGATGAGCAAAAAGCAAAGAGAGTACCAGCAAACTTTGGACAAGTGTAAAAAATCACAAGTTCAGCAAAACACGGAGCAGCAGCACCGGATAGAAGTGGTGATTGATGAATTCTGAGAAAGTTTACTTTAGTTTGTATTTTTGGAAAAATGCACATTTTTAGTTGTATTTTTTTTGTTTGAGTTTTAGGTTTAGTTTGTAATGTTTTTTTATATTATGGGATACTGGTCAAGGGTGAGAGTTGCAGAAGTCAGAAGTGTAATAAAAACTCACCGTCCACATAGCACATTTAGAAGAGTTTTTTTAATATGCATAATTATCATCTGGTAAACCATATACTTTTCCCATGCAGCTGCAGTTGTCTGTCGAAGAGGCCCAGTCTCGGGTTTTGGAAACGGAGCAAGAGCTGAGCTCACTCCAAACAGAGCGAGACGAGGCGCAGAATGCAGCTCTCCTGCTGCAGTGTACGGTGGAGCAGCTCACACAGGTCAGAGACATTTAGTGTAGTGAAAGTTGGAATTGTCCAAACATGATGAAAACTGTCACAGTTTAATCTGGACCATGGGTCGACAAACAGCAGAAAACATGCTCAAACTAATCAGAATGATGTGATTTCAGCATCAGACTCCATTCTTTGACTTTAGAGCTGTTTCCAGTGATGGAAACAACAGCAATGCTTTTGTTTCTCATGCCAGTTCTCATCCTCAACTCAACACGTTCTACTGCTTCAGTTTAGATCATTTGCAGGTAGTCTTCATTAAGGGTGGCTGACTCACTACACCCTCTAGTGGTCACATATATACATATATTCAGTGAGACATCGGCCCCTGGGTGTGAATAGATGCAGTTCATATCTGTGTAATACAATACACTGACATCTTTGGTGTGACATCAGAACTCTGAACACACTAATAATCTTTTAATGTAGAAATACTGCATATTTAACACATTCTAAACAAATTAATTTGTTTTTGATTATATTAAAGGAGAAGCAGGTTGAAGTAAGACACAACGAGGAGCTGCTGCAGAGTCTCAAAGAGCAGGCGGCCAAGGTTTGTTCAAAGAACTGATTAATAAATATGAACACAAACATGTTTGTAGATTAAGCTGCACATAAAGCAGAATTAATTTCAATGGAACTGGAACAGAGTGTATGACAGAAGGAATGTATGTCTGTACATCAGGTGTGTGAGCTCCAGTCGTCTCTGTCACTGTGTAAAGAAGATCTGAACTCCTGCCTACAGCAGATGGAGGAGATGAAGAAGAACTATGAGAATGAGCTGCAGAGGAGTAATGATAAGGTAGAGTTGTGTCCAGAGAACAGACAGGGTGTCCATAAAGTCTCTTTACAATTTAACACATTTATTACAAAAGCAAATTTATAGGCAAATCTGTGGCAATTATTACAAAATGAAAAGTAGATATTGAAGGTTTTTTGTTTTTGTTTTTTTTTGCCTCATTTAATCCACCTCTATATTGGCACCATTAGTTACATGAAGCACATCAATACTGTGCTGGATTTCTTGCCATGTTGGCTGTATCATAGCCTCATCAATGGCATTAGTGATCTTTTACTGATGCCAGTGCCATCGTTGATGTCCCGTATCTCCCGTTTACATGACATCTTTAACATAACTCCATATAAAGAAATCCAGTGTTATCTGGTGAATGATGTCCAGGGAATTGGACCATCCCTTCCAATCCACCGATCTGGAAATGTTTGATTCAGGAACCCACCAACATGCAGTCCCCAATGTGGTGGTGCACCATCTACCTGGAAAATGATGACTGGTTGAAGGTCATCCAGTTGTGGTGACACATATTCAGTCAAAAGGTCAAAGGTGAACATTTGCAGTAATTGAGGGGTTTATTTAACAGAACCTGAAATACACAAATACAATGTGACTAAAAACTGTGATAACCACTAAATACAGAGAACAAATCTGATTAACATATCTCATCAATTGCTTTTATAATACATTTTTTAAATTGTAAAGAGACTGTGTGGGCACCTGTAGTATTAAAATCATATTCAATGTGTTCAACAGTAGAATTAGCGTCTTGTGAGAGACTTGTCTTGAGCACAAACTCGATGTTAGTTTACACTGAAGCACAGTAGCAGTAACAGGAGAATTTCTAGCACACTCCCCTGTCTTCCTTCCTGTCATTGTTTGAGCAGATCTGAGCTGATCTGTCTCCCCTCGCCTCCCTCTTCAGGTGTCATCTCTGCAGGAGAAGCTCCACAGCAGCGCTCTGGATTGTCAGAGCTGCAGTGAACAGAACCTGCAGCTCCAGCTTTCCCTCCAGCAGCAGCAGACCATGTTGACCGAGAGCACGGATCGCATCTCAGAGCTGGAGGAGAGTCAGAGCCAGCTGCAGACACAGGTAGGATGGAGATTCACAGTATCTATACGACAGGAGAACTGGTAACCCCAGTGATTACGGAGCTATTTTAGTGCACAGAAAGCAGCCGCATTTAACTCAGATTAGTGTTTGTGACATGAAAGCCTATGGAAGCCCATTTCTGCCACAGTGATATGAAAAGACCCTGTGCGTCAAAATAATGGGCTGATGTCAGATACTGATGGGTCATGATTCTCCAACATTCAGATATTCGATATATCAAAAAGAATTGTCACTTTGGTGACTGTCATCCTGTCTCATAAATAGTATACAGTGGTGGAGAAAAGTTTTTGGACACCCCATGCATTTGCAATATATTGCATTAAGAATCACTGTTAAGTCATTGAACTCTGCCATCTGAACTCTGCCTATTTAGCTGAAGCACTTTGGTGGTCTTTTTGACCCTGTTAAAGGCCATTTTTGCTGTAAACCGTGCAAGCCTGAATGATTATTTTTCCAGGTTCTGAGCTTGACTGCATTTGTAAGATGAATATAATAAAAGGCTGCTCTTGTTATTTGTCTATTTACAGTCAATCATAACATTGGTTTAATTTAAAATTTATTAACTGGTCGGAGGCTTAATTGTTAAAAGTAAGGCATAGATGAATGCATTCATTGTTGTTTGTTACTACATAATACATCATATTATAACATTTCATAAAGAAATGGAACTCACATTTTGTATTAACCATCACAATATCTAATAATATGTTTCAAAACGTGTCACAGCAGACTGTTCTGAAGTGAATTTATATTTTATTGCTTTTGTTGTGGTTTTACATTTCATGTTGTATATTATGACATATAGCAAGGTTTATTTGCAATGTTTGCATCATCTTCTACTATGTGCAGTTTATATTTGAGATTCCATCACACACTCCCTGACATGTAGGCTAGCATTATTTAGTTGCCTTTCAGATGTAAAAACACACCCCGTATCTGCTTTTACACTATTTATTAACTACTGAAGCATAATAAAGTCACTAATGGTGCCCCATATAGAGGTGGATTATTCCGCACCAGAATTATTAATAGATAGATATTTCAAGCTTCAACATTGTACAGTCTCGTCCTCTGTGATTTATTGCATTAATTTGTCCTGCATTTAACTACCTTTACATTGCACATTGAACTCAAAAAGCTCTTTATTAGCAAAGATTGAACATTCGTATATGCTGCGGATTTCTCACGCAAACCAAAACTGGAGATAAAAACAAGAGTGTCATTACTCTAACATATACCCTGTTCCGGCCTGCACACAACACAGACTTGTGGTAAATCCACAACGTTGCTGGAGGGGTTTCTTCTTGAGCTTGTGATTTCATTTAGAGTTAAGAAAAAAATGTAAGCCACTGGTTGTACTTTCTGTCCCTTACAACAAATCGAGCATAAAGGTCTTCATTGAGGGATGCAGAAGAATCAGTCTGTGCATAAAACTCTGCTCTGGGTGGATATTGGATCACCCACGGGGAAGGACTGAAGGAAGGTTTTTTAGTTGTTATGAACATTGTGTCAGAGATGGCTGCCAAAAAATGTTCTTAAAATCCTCACTAAATGAATCTCATGACCAGTAAATATCACCCAACTGGAGGTTTTCTATCATGTTTGAGATTTCATTCTCTGTAGACCTCAAAATGTATGTTATGTATTGTGTGAAACAAAACCATTGCATTGTGTTTCGTAGGTGTCTGGTCTGGAGCAGCAGCTGGAAAAGGCCCGGGCGTCTCTGCAGGACGAGGTGAGGAACAGGGAGCTGGACGTCCTGGAGAAAGACAAGAGTCTAGAGGACATGAAGAAAGATAACACACAACTGTCCCAGTCTGTCAGGTGAGAACACACAAACACACTGGGCGTCTGTAGCGGATGACGTATCGGATTAGCAGTACAAAGATACTGAATGGTTTCCCTCTATGTGTACTGTGTGTTGACATCGATGTCATCAGTGCTACTGCATCAGACTCAGTTTTATTGTCATTCGATCAATAGAACGAAATATAATTACCCAGGTCTCGGTTTGTAGCATAAGAAAGATAAAGAATAAGATATAAACGGTAATTAGGGGAGAAAAAACTACCATGAAATATGCAAAAAATTAAATAAAATGAAATAATAAATAAATAAAATAATAATGCAATGAAATTTGACAGTATGCAGTAACAGTTAAAGCGGTGGTGCAGCAGTTTTTAGCTGAGCTGGTCACTGTACTGAGCTGAGAAAGAAAAACAGCGAAAATGTCACATGCAGACATGTTCTACAGCATGGAGGCGATGGAAATCAGTATTCATGGCTATTATAGGTCAATGTGCAGAAGAATCCTGGTAATAAATGATACAGAGGATGAGGATGGTTGTGGGAGTTGGTAGGTTCACGACAGGGTCACTGGTGATATTTAACACTAATCATAAGCAGTACTTGTAGTTTTCTGTTGTGAACCGGTGTTGCTATTTTAAGCCCTTTTATGGAGCTTCTATTACTGACTGTTTTCTGACATAATTTTTCATTGCGTATCCTACTCGACCTGCAGCGAACACAGTCAACAGTCTGTGGGACAGTCTTATGATTACACCACATACTGTTTGTCTGTCGGCACGAAGCTCCCCGCCCCTTCATCTTCGAATATGAGCAAATATAAACCGCCTTTTCAGTCACTGATAGAGCAGAAGATTGCAGATTGTTTTGGTGTTGACCTTGTTCTGCTTAAGAGCTTCAAAAAGAAGGCATGTATAAGTGTAAATGTGCTGTTAAGAGGCTTTTCTAACGGTTCTCTGGGCTTTTTCTGCCTCTGTCTACCATGGGTGCGATGCTCACATTAAGGTAATGGACCATGTGGAACTTGTATAGGACAGAATATGAGCTTTATGAATGACCATGTGTTTCTGGTAATAATTCTTTCTTGCATGTGTTTTTTGCCTCTGCGTCTGCTGCAGCCATCTGACTTCAGAGATGACAAAGTGTCGTGTTGAACTGGTGTCCAAAGAGTCCGAGCTTCAGCAGCTGAGGAAAGACGTCGCTGTCAAAACGAGTCAGATCAGCCACACGGAGGAGAGTCTGCAGCACATGAAGAGCCTCCTCGACAGCAAGACCGACATGGGTATGACATGTAGAAGCTGAAATATGACATAAACTGTCTAATTTTTTCATCTTAGTTTATTTCATACATAAACGTAATGTTTTTGACATGTTGAATTTTCTGAGTTATGACCATCACACACACACAGTTTATTTGATCATACCCTTTTATGTTTTAGGCTGTCTCTGAGCAGGATTATATTCTAACCACTGCTTGGATATTTAGCTTCTAGTAGTTTTCACTTTGACATTAGAAAACTGCAGGTCTTTTCTTGCTTCGTACAGTAATAAAAGAAAAAAAAATCTGTGGTACCAACTGCCAAAAATAAGAAAAATAGAGGTCATAATTTGTAATTTGATAATAAAATGGAATAAGAGTTGAGCTTTTATTACACAATACTTTTTCTGAATTTTGTGTGTCATTGTTGACAAACACTCCATGTTACAAAGGAAAGATAACATTGAAAATCATTAAAGCTAAATTGAATTCGAAAAGTTATTTAAAAATCAGTGTTATCAATCAGTACCCTCTGGTTTCACATCACACTGAATCATCTCTTGTTTCTCATGTGACCGTTACATGCAGCACAATATCCACAACTATAAGGCAGAATTTGCACTTTAGTCACATCTGTGGCCTTTTAAACCATGATTTAAACTCTTCACTACA
Organism: Apogon talboti; assembly: GCA_037367365.1. Taxonomy (NCBI): domain Eukaryota; kingdom Metazoa; phylum Chordata; class Actinopteri; order Kurtiformes; family Apogonidae; genus Apogon; species Apogon talboti. The sequence goes on along the minus strand of JAPQRQ010000010.1, from coordinate 9,568,214 downwards.
AAGTTTCCACCCTGTAGTAATAGTAATTTTTATTTAAAATCCAAAGGTGAAGTGCTTCACAAATACAGCAAAATAAAACAGGCACTGTATGAAATCAGGTAAAAGGAGATGTAAATGATTAAACCTGAAGTAAAATTCACCTCTGATAAAAATGAGGCACTTGAAGATGAGTTGGACTCAGCTGACCTGATTTGTTTGAGCAGATTCTGCCAGAGATATTTCTGTAAATGCTCTGTCTCCATTAGTTTTCAACCAGGCCTCTGAACAGACTAAGTATCCATACGTACCTATCACTATTTTTTACTGTGTTTTTCATTCATGCTGTCCTTTTTTCCATCCCAGTGGTGGACCTGGAGGAGAAGCTGCACCGCTGCGAGGCCGACCAGCTGAACTCCATCCAGCGGGTCCAGGTCCTGGAGGAGCAGCTGCAGGCGGTGCGAGGAGAACTGGCCGACACCCTGGAACAGCTACAGGAACTCAGGGACGTTCTGCAAAGAACGCAAACCACCGCTGACGAACACCACGCGTCTGTGGAAAAACTGACTGTCCAACTTAGGTGAGGATACGCCCTCATGTGAAATATTCTTCTGCACTCAGGGACGAGTCTGAGGTGGAGAACATGTTCACAGGCTCTTCAGATAAGACCGTGTGCTGTGTCTGATTCTTCTGTGTTTGGAACAATCTCCATATTGTCCTTGTGCGTCACAAACGCACACAGTCACGAACCCCGGTAATAACCCTGGTATCTGTGTAGATAATGGACGTTGTCGTGTGAAATCCATTTGCTGTAGAGTATCAACAGCATGGTGTGACCGTCATTTCAAGATTCCACAGTTTCATGGAATTACATAATTATTTTTTTGTATTTGTTCACTGATGTGGTTCTTAAAGGAGTCATAGGAAATGTTTTTTGGTTGAAAATTGAAAACATTTTCTAAATGAAGTCTCTGGAAGAAAACTGTCCATGTCATGCTTGAAGAGGAGAAACTGGGAGGAGAAAAGGGACAGTCATTTCTTTTTTTCTCAGGAGGTTCTGTATAAATCAATTCTTCCTTTTGAATAACATTAATGAGGGAGAGAAAAACAGTCTACATACAGATGAGATTATCTGTCAGTGTAGTTTTTAAATACCTAATTATAAGCAAATGGGGTGACACAGTGGTGCAGTGGGTAGCACTCGTGTCTCACATCAAGAAGGTCCTGGGTTTGATCCCAACACCAGTCGGTGGGGCCTTTCTGTGTGGAGTTTGCATGTTCTCCCCGTGTCTGCGTGGGTTCTCTCCAG
>JAPQRQ010000010.1:9503888-9515418 GCA_037367365.1 Apogon talboti | reverse complement strand
TATTTTACACCAATTATTTACATGTATTGATAGGATTAGTGGATCGACAGGTATTAAACAGTTTAGATCAGTAGATGCTTTTGGTCACTGGTGGATGTTTGGGTCTTTATTATAAAAGCCTAACATTGTGTGAGTTGGATACAGAGTGTCTATCTTCACCTTTTTGGATAAACAGAGCTAATACAACATAATGTAATTCCTCCCTTTCTTGGGTTTGAAGCTGAATTAGTCTTTTGGAGCTAATTATTTTCTACATGTTCAACTTTAATCTCAGCTTAACATTTGAGATTCAGACTAATTTACTTTATCAGATTTTGTTTTAATTCTCTAATGGAGGCAGTTTAAGTTGTAGCACAATGACTCAAAATAACTCAGTGCAGTCGTTTGATTGCAGATTTTTTTTGTTAAAGTAACCAGAGTAACTGTCATTACAGTGCAGTCGCAGACACTGATTTACCATATATGGATTTAAAAGTTAGAAATTCCCGCCACGTCTGATTGCTGTGCGTGTCTAGTTTCTCTATCAGGTCACACTGGTTGGTCTAATAAGACTTAACCTCCTAGGACCCACTGTCCACATATGAGTACAAGAAATTCACAGCTTTATACCAAAAAAAGAAAAGAAACAACTGTCCACCGCAAATGACATTCCATAAAATTTTTTAAGAATGCATCTGAAAAAAACTGTTGCATCATGATGTTTCCAATATAAGCAATTATTTAATTAAAAAAAAAAGCCAAAACTCAAACACCTGTGGGGCTCCTGGGTCTGAGGAGGTTAAACTGGTCATGACTGAGCTCTGAACCCTGTGTCTGACTTGTTCTAAGTATGTTTACATTGTTCAAGGTGGTAGGCATCGTCAGACAAAAACAAACCATAAAATATGTGATTAATGACTTGCGGGGGTGTGACTAAAATGCTTTCTTTCCTTTTAGCTGATTTCTGGTCTGCTCTGGGAGGTAAGAAGGACTACCAGACCTCCCAGAGTCTGCGGAACACGGTCAAACCTCCACGTCTCTTTGGCTGCTCCAACAAAACTGGAAGACTCATTGTAAGTCACAGAGCATAAGAGTAAGAGACAGGGATTAGTGTATGTTTTATATGTGGTGTATGTTTTGTTAATACTTCTTTTTTTCCTACACTCAGGCTGAAGAAGTACCGGGAGAGTTCACTCAGTCAGATCTGGCCACTGATGATGTTATGCTTCTGGATACATGGGACCAGGTATGGAGCGGTTATTAACATACTAGGCTCAAAGATTTTATCTCACACACTCTTCAAAATGCTTTTCTGGAGACTGAATTCATCTCTCTTCTCTTCTCTGCAGATCTTCATTTGGATTGGCAATGACGCTAATGCAGAGGAGAGGAACGGAGCTCCTAAAATAGGTTTGTTTCACTAAAGCCCTGAAGGGAAAACAAATGCTCCACTCACAGTAATACTGTTACTGCAGATAGACGACGCATTTCCAACAAAGATGGAGAATTAACTCAACAGTAAAAATGCAAAAGTAAAAGTTCAAAAATCTAAAAGTGATTATTCAGATTATTTGGCTTCGGTGTCTTAAATTATTTTTGTCCACCAGTTGTGTGTGGTAGATGCAACGTGTTCTGGTTTTCTGTTTCTTATCCTGTCTCGTTTTCTTGTGCAGCAAAAGAGTATGTGGACTCCGACCCGTCTGGTCGCAGCGGACTACCCATCACCACCATAAAACAGGGAGCAGAGCCCCCGACTTTCACAGGCTGGTTCCAGGCTTGGGATGCCAAGATGTGGGACAAGGATCCACGGGCAATATTTTCCTGAAGCTGCGGGCCCTTCCTCCCAGTCTAACCTATCCAGCACCTTCTATTGCCGTTATGTTTATCTTAACCCTAAGTGCCAAAACCAATGTTTTTGTTGTTGTTGTTGTTGTTGTCAGGTTGAGGCTGGCTTGATGCAGTGCACCAGGCCTAATAAACAGGAATATGTCACATAAGCAGTTGTATAACATCCTCTTGTATCACTGATAGAGGTGATTTATTGATCTATAGCATCCCTGTGATAATTACAGAGCATCTAATATGAACAGGAAATAAGTAAGAAAGCCATATCACACTGCTGGTCATATCCTGTGTTTCTGTTTGCCCTCTTTTGCTGCGTTACATTTGTGTCTAGAATACATTGTCATGCTTTCCTTTTACGTTCTGTCTGTTTTAACAGAGTATGTCTGTATTTTCATACTGAACCAGTACATTGGCAGAGACTCCACTGCTATATGGTGTGTGTTTTGTCACTCGTACTGAATACTTTTATTTGCATGCTGCATTTGTTAAAAATCTAATCCTGTGCTTGGCAACATTTCTAAAAAAAAGTGTATACGTTATTGTTATGTAGCCTACACACAGTCAGATGTGTCAACTCTGCGACTAGTATTTGACCCTGAAATGCTCACACGGAGTGGTTTTAAATAAACTTCCAGTGTTTCAAACTTGTGTCTTAAAGCATTTTAAATGGTATGAGGAAACCTATTTCTGCAACACCAGCTCATTTATAGTTTTATATCAAACATACAGTCAGGTTTGTCGTGCAGCTCCTCTCTCTCTCGGGAAGAGAGAATGGCTCTCGGCATCTGTCTGAGTAGGAAGAAAACATGAAAGATGAATTCACAGCTGTGCTATAATTCAGTCTGTGCAGAAATAAAGGGCACACGCAGGCTGTTAACCTGGAAATCAGACTACTTTAACCAGTCTGTTGGATAACAAACATAAACTGAATATAAAGACCAACATCGGCATGCCTCATTGATAATTTTACACAGTAAGGAATTGTCTGTATAAATATTCTGATCCTTAAGTCAAAGTGCCAATAGCAGACTGTAAAAATACTCATCTGAGTTGAATAAAGGCATATATTATCATTAAGATGGAGGTATTAATAGTAGAAGTAGTCACTGAACAGCAGAATGGCATCATTATTTTTGTTTGACTCTTTTCTGTTGCATTTATACGTATGTTACATTTTACAGCCGTAAATGAGTAAATGAGGTTGAGTTCATTGGAAATACTTTATATACTGTGGATAGTTCAATCTACAGTGATGCATCATAATCTGTAAGATCCTCATAGGTTTGTAGCTGTCCTCTGAGAAACACATGACAGCTTCGGGGCCATGTTTTTTCCTTTTTCAATGCTTTTTTCTCCTTTTTCCTCGACCCCTGAAGGAACCCTCACTCCCCTAAACATAAAATTTCAAAATCACTGCATTCACAGATATATGGTTTTCATTGGACAGACAGGGATGAAAAATAGAATGTGCAAAGTAACTGAAAAATACATGTAACTAAAGCTGTCAGATAGATGTACATGTGGAGTAAAAACTACAATATTTATCTCTTAGATGTACATAGATAAGTATAAAGTTATGTAAATATTCATGGGTATGCCTCTTAAGTGTTTTCAAGTAGTCCTACAGTACATCAGTACAGTACATTTGTCACATTCCACTGATCTAAATATTTTCCAGTCTTAAAGTCTCTGGGACGAAAGAATTTAAGTTTTTACATCTTGAATGACAGATGACTGTGAAAAAGCCTAAACACTCTTGTGGCCATTCTCACTATATTTTCTACTGCAGTTAATCAGTTAATGTATAAAATATAATGTCAAATAAGTTTAGATCATTATTTCCCAATTTTTTTCAGCTCGAGATTCAAAAGAGAAATTTGGGGGTTCATCAGTTTTGTAATATTTATGTATTTCTCATCATTTTCATCTTGTTTTTTTTTCTTTTACATTGTTTCTATCTTAATGTATCTTTATATCATTTTGACTACTACTCTTTACTTGTTTTTTATCGTGTCTTTTTCCCCCACAAATATATTTATATGTATTTTAAATGTTATACATAAACTACATAACACACACTCCTTATAAATCCCTCATCCCCATAACAGTATCATACTCTCGGTGCAACAAAATATATCTTATCATCTATATCAGTTACAACCTAAATGCTTAATGAAAGTCCTCAATGTTTTTGTTTGACAGATAAGTCAGTTTTCCAGTGCAAGAAAACCAATACAAGACATTTCTTTATCTATCAAATAGATGTAGGTCCTTGAATGTCCCTCAATTAAAAAAAAGAATATATACAAGAATATACACATGTAAGCGAAAGAGTACTATATACAAAAACTATAGTGATGTAAAAAAACCCTGAAAAATGTAAGGAAGATATATAAATAAAATAGAAAAGGAAATACAAGGAATATATTCATAAAACATATTGTTGCTATATATATCTTCTTCCTGCTAATAAATGCAGCTCCGTGACCCATTTCCAGACCCCAACAGCTTTAGATGACACTTAAAAATTAATATAATTTTGATAAAGCTGCCACAATGCTGAAGATTAGTTTTGCTTTTTTTTTGTTTTTTTTACATTATATAGCCTACATTATAGACGCAGTGACTCAAGAATAGACTTTGATGACAATGTGTTGACGGTTTATTCAGCTGCAAACATGAGATGGGACTTGTAAAACCTTCCTTTAAATAGCCCTGCAGGCTGTACCCGCACAACAGGGGCGCTATTACAGGCATTCAATGACACGGTAACCTGCATTACCAGCCTCTATTGCTATGCGGCGGCGCTCCACAGATCTTCCCCCGGTCTGGTGCTCTCTGTTCGGGGATAAAGCTGAGTGCTATTCGGTCATGTGATTCCTGTTTTTTTTTTCCTCCTCTTTTTTTCCCTCCTCCTTCGAAGTTGAAAGGCAGGAGCAGAGTGGTGGAGGGGTCCCAGCTTGCCTTCTTCCTACTAGCCGTTGATGCAGCGATTTCGTGTCTTTTTACGCACATTATTGTTTTTTCGTGGCTCGCTGTGATATTTTTACAGTCTTTCCTTCGCCATGGCGGGGGCTATTATTGAAAATATGAGCACCAAAAAGTTGGTGATAGTGGGAGTTATTCTGCTTTTGTTCCAGGCGTTTGCGTTCATGGTCGGCGGTTTAATTGGTAAGTTTTTTTCCCATCTCTTTGTTGTGTTTTTTTTTTGTTGTTGTACTTTTTATTTTAGCTAGCTAACGTTAGTCTTTTGTGAGCGCGTGCCTGTTGAAACGTGAACATCTGAAAATGCTAAAAGTTAAAAGTTTTGCGTCTTGTTACGTGACTCTTTTTCAACGTCAACAGATGTTTTCGTGACAAAAAAAGAAAAGCAGGTTAAAACACAGCAACTTTTAGCTGATTTTTTTGTCTACCTGGGCTGTACTGAGCTGTGCACAATGCAAAGCCCAAGTGTCTGCTACCTTAGCTAAATCACTGCTGTGTATCAAGGTGTTTTCTGCCTGCATACCACAACATTAGCTTAATTTTTAAGCTAGAAATGACACATTTCTTTAAATATGTTTAGACTCCGCAATACATCCAACCGTTTTTGGGGTTTTTTCACTTCTTTGATCCAAACTCGAATGTTCTTTCCCCCCTTTCGCTCCTCATTTCTCCCCCTTCCTCCCCCTCCTCCTCCTGTATATAATGTCTGTCTGCTGTGTGGGGCCTCAGGCAGCATCTCTACCTTCCTTTCACTCCTTCCCCTCTCCCCCTGTGTGTTTCCCCTTCTCCCAAAATCCCCACTGCCTGGCAGGCTTTGCATTCATCTTTCTTTTTTTCTGTTTTCGTTCGAGACAGACACTGCTGCACACAGCTGTCAAAGTTGCATTTCGCCTTCAGGAGTGTATTGGAGTTGCTGTCAAGTTTCTTCAAATCCACCCACTCGCACATGCATGATGTCCACATACACATATATCTATATACACAGATTGGAGAACCACAGTTAAGAAAAAAGTTCATGTGAAAGATGTGTGTCTGTCTGGAAATCACCCATAAGGCCCTCCAAACACCATCCGGTCTCCCTGTCCCTGCAGTCTGCATCAGTCACTACATAGCTGGTGATAAATTAGCTGGTTTGGTTTGTCCCTGGCTGAGATGGTTTTAATGAAGCCAGATTCCTTTGTGTTTGCTCGGTGGCCGGGGGCGGCAGGGGTAATTGAGTAGAAAGGGGGTTTTCTCCTCTTGTTTCCCGACAAACCCGGGGACACGGCATGGGGTCAGCAGGCTCAGGGGACGGCCATTATTCTGGACACACTGTGACGGAGACTGGAGGTGCTGCTGGACTCTAAGGGTCACTATATAATTCCGATCAAAGGGAGTCCACATAACTAGAGTCTATTCAGATTGCTGTCTCAGTTTCCCCCTATGTGTGTTTTATGATTTATTTTACACAGCAATGAACACACTCGAACAATTGAAGGTTCCTTGAAAATAGTCTGTGTAAGGTTTTATGACTGTGTTGAGTGTCTGTAACCTAAAGGGTGTGTCACACTGTTTGTGGTTTCCACCCTTTAGCTCCGTTAACAGGAGACAGATATGATTAGATGTTTAGATAAACAGGACTTCATCTGGACTTCGACAAACAATGATTCTGGACTTCGACAAACAATGATTCAGCTTATAGTTTGTAAAGTGTATCTTTTCTGTCTGAAATAGTCTGTCTATTCCAAGTATGAGTCTCCACCTTCCTAGAAACATCTCTGTCAGTGATAACAATTTCAAGTCTTTAAATACGTCACTAATCTTACTCACAGCCTTGATCTGGAAACTCCAGGCTTTCATGTTCTCTTCCCAGAGTCAGTACTTACGAGAAGCACTTGTGATAGTGATTACAACATTCAGGACAAGAGTTTTTTTTTATTTTATTTTTTTTCACCGTTTCTTGCACATTTGCTCAAGGCAGTGGGAGTGCCTGCATTTTGTCTTTGTATAGAGTTTTTTTCTCTGGTTGGGATACATTTCTTGATCTGAAAGTTGAACTGCTTGATGTCAGATATGCTGATCTTTTATTAGTCCTACAGTGTTACAATAGCAAAATACAATACTACTACAGCTATTCCTATTAAGAATATAATAAATTGTAAAGAGACTGTGCATTGATATTGATCAGCTTGGCATACATTAACATTATATGCAAGTGGATTTGTGAGCTTTCCTGGGAGTGGTCTACAGCTTAGTTATCTGGAATTAGGTTTGTTTCTGCTCTGATATGTCATCCATGGGAGTTGTGGAAAGAAATTGCATTTGTAAAGGATTTTCTGTCAATTATTGCGTTTGTCAATTTAATGATGACCGGTTGTAAATTGTGTCTGCAATATAACACAGTTCAAAGAAAGAATCTGTTTTAATGCTCCATGAACCCCATACAATGTTTACTTATTTTAGTGATGGGCTTTCATGGGGAAAAAATAGGCCTGTTACAATTGTTGTAATATTGCATTTGATTATTTGAGCTTTTACAGATTAATGGTGTGGGGCGGAACTTGGTTTCAGTAGTGGCTGATGACTATCAGATTAGTTGAGTTAATTGAGGTTTTGCTTTTTGTTTATGGTTATTCCTCTAGATGCCTTTGTTGCCCAACAAAAATAAAAAATGCAACCAGTTTTATTCTTGTAACATTAATTGTGAGTGTGTTTCTATAGTCATAAATGGCAGATAGATTGTAAAGAGAGTATTTTTGAATTGAATTAAACTGTCTTTCACTCATGTAGCCAGAAAATAGTCAAATTTCAGTGTAAATCAGCCATAAAATTGAGACTTAATTTTTTGCCCATATCACCCAGCTCTCACTGCCAACAACTCTTTGTATCTAGGTACTTATTGTTTTTTTTCTTCACCGGATGTAAACAACCTGGCCAAAAAGCCCACACTCAGGCTAGTATTTATCCTTAGCTTTATTTAGCATTTAGCTTTAATTACATCACACATTTGTTCTGACACATTACGATCAATGTATGCAATGTCACAACATTTATTTTCAGGATTTTTTTGGACACTGCTGAACTTAGACATGACCAACTAAATCAACCCCAGATCATAACACTGCCCTCACAGGCTTGTACTGTAGATAATACAAGGCATGATGGGTAATCACTTCATCTGTCTCTCTCCTCACCCTGATGCTGCCATCACTTTGGGACAGACTCAATCTGGATTCATCAGACCACGTGACCCTTTTCTGTTGAAATGCAGTTTAATATTTATCATTGTGTAAAAAATGAAAAGCTACTCACTGTGTTACTTATGGTTAAAGAACTTGTTACAGCTGAAATGTATTACTTGCTACTGTAATTATCCAATGGAATGATCTGAACTATTTGCATAGTTAAATGCAGGTGTGGATGTTTTTTTTGGGCCGTGCAGTGTATGTGTATTGTTAAACTATTTTTGTGTTTTTAAAATAGTTGTATAAAATAAAAAGAGAAGGATCTGCTAATTACATTTATTTCTATGATGATTAATTAGAAACCTAAAATTCCCGATTAACAATTGCAAGTGAAAATTTGCCATGTGTTCTGTTGAACTTGATATACCATAGCAGTAAAATCCCAGGCCACAAACAGATTCAGAGATGATTATTGTCCAAATATCTGAAACCTAAATGCTGTGCAGGTTGCGGTGAGTCGACCTCCTTGACTTAACACTACACCAGCACTCACTCCAACCTTTACAGCCTCCAGGTTTTACGACAGGACACTAAAGAAGTTGTGTGTTTTTTGTTGTTCTGTGAGTAGATCCTTACAAACCAGCCTTGACAAGGTTATGAATCTCAATGCGTAAACAGTGTAATTGGTGCCTGAGAGCTTTCGGGAATTTTCCCACCCCATCACTTCAGAGAGAGGGTGAGCCCTGCTTCCAGGCATTTTCTAAACAGTGTTAAAACTAATTGTCAGACTGTTTGGACTGGATTTGGCTTGATCCCAACCTGTTGACTGTTCCTAAGATATTAATATAGTCCATGCTTAGTTTAATCCACTGTGCTCAGATGTTATTTATTGATTTTATTCAAACTTTTTTGGGTGATTTATTAGTCTCGGGGTAAATTTAACTTGGCAGGACCTTAAAACACCATTGCTGGAGTACTTCAGTATGACACCCAGTCTAACATCTCTCTCACTTTGTGTTTTACCAGCTCCAAGCCCCACAACAGCGGTCCACTACTTGGCCACCAAGTGTGTGGACACAGCCAAGCATCGTCAGGAGACTAAATGGTTCATGCCATGGGGCCCAAACCAGTGCGACAAGATCCGGTCGTTTGATGAGGCCACAGCCAAGAAGATTGAGGCCAACAACATCGTTTTTGCTGTCCACATTCCTCTGCCAAACAAGCAGATGAGCCCATGGTTCCAGTTTATGCTGGTCATCCTACAGTTTGACATCGCTTTTAAAGTGTACAACCAGATAGGTGAGAACCAGACTGTTTTTAAGATTTACAGAAATGGGTGTGCAGGACATGACTCGTGTTTCTCCTCCAGGACATGGATTTATAGATGAATCCTGTAAAGTACACATGCCTGTTTGTTTCGAGTCTGTTTTTTATAGTGAGATGGGATTTACTGTATGGAATGTAAACCTTATGAGAACCAAAGTCCACTTCTATTTTATTTATTTTTTTTTTTTTTAAAGAGTTTTATGACTTGCTACATTTTTTTCATAGCTCAGTAGTCTAAACTTTCAGGCTTTGGTCTTGCATGTGTTAATATTTTTTCAGTAGTTGAGATTTATTTTTTTGGTCATATGAATATTTTGTCTTTCTTATTTTCACAATCTGTTGTTAAATATTTGCAGTGGCTCGGTGAGATCAGGCTGGCCTCTGAGATATTTATGTCCATTGTCACTTCTAATCACTCACTCAGTAAATTGTTCAGGCACAACCATTCTGCTTTGCCAGTAATACTGTTATGTTTCCTTTATTACCTCCACTGCAAGACATCCTGGTCTTGTGGTGTTATCTCATCTCTGTGAACGCTTGGGGAACCCACAGGAATGTTTCTTTCTCATGAGATTGGATTTCTGTGAAAGGCAGCAAACAATGATGGATGTCCTGCAGTTTGTTCTGTATAGATCCTTGGGGGTTGTGAGTTTGACATACATCTTTTAAGATGGGTATAAAGAGGAGAAAGCAGAGAATCTGAATTTGTTTCATAGCTGATTAAATCTGAGCAGTGGAATATCCTGATATCTAATCCCTGAACCAAAGGAGTTACCTGCCTGATATGTGAGATCACCCCAGGTAAGTGGTCTTATGTCACCTTAAATGAAAATTAAATCGTTTCCCTTCACCTGAGTAATATAAATATATGACCAAGGAACTTTAATTAAATAAACATCAATAACTTTCTTGGCCCTAGGGTCAGTAAAAATGAAAATCCTGATGTCAAATTTTAGAATAAATCCAGCACAGAACTACATGGAAGTGCCTTTAACATGACTGTTGAATCAAACAAAAACACGGTGATTGTTCTCTGTTATAATGTCCTCTACTTTGAAAATATTACAACTACAACTATAATCAGTTCTTGCATTTAACTGGAGGGATGAGAAATGAGCAGCACTCTTCCTGATACTTCTGAACAGGAATTGTTTGAATGGAACTGAAGTAAAAGAAGAAAATAGAACACAGGATAATTAATGTATTGTGATACAGTTACTGTAGTTATAAAAGTGAGTATATTTACCTTAAATAGATTATATAAGAGGTTATTTAAATAGCTAAGCAAGACTTTGGCCATTGCACCCCCTCTGATGGGCTTTTAATATGATGTGTAAACAACCCAAAAGTGATGTGAGGGTGGTGTCTATAGGGAGACTGAGGTGGTTGCATCAGAGACAGCTTAGTTTGTTTTTCAGTTAATTTATTTGATCAGTTATTGGATTGTAAAATATAGTCATTTTGTTAATTGTAAAAATGCTGTTTGTACTATTGTTGAAAATTGTCCTCATGTGTTTTTAGTCAAAGGAAAAGGGGCATCAAATAATAACAGATGTTTTAAAAATCTGAGATTAAAGAGGACGATGACAAACACTAGGAAGGGGCTACATCAAAGTCTAAGAACTTAAAGGTTCTTATAGAGAAAAGCAATAGAGATCACTGTAATAATGTAGAGAATAAAAAGTTAACATGTTTATATGACCCAGGCTTTGTGGCCTTGTTTCTCTAAACATTCACGTTACTGTGGTAGGCTAGTCATCATAAGCATGATTTGCTTGCTCACATTCTTGGCCTCAGTGGAAATGTGTTAGGGGGCTGTGGGTTGTTTACTGGCTGCCAGACAGACGAGTCAGTGATTCAGCCTGGGCCACAGACAGGTTTTTCTTCCAGATGCTGCAGAGTCATTTTGATCTTTTTTGATTTATAGGAGGTCCTGTGAGTCCTGCAGCAGTAGCGTTCATCCTTCTTTTTTGCAGGTTTTAAAACACTTAAATATCCAGTGTTATAGAGTGAGGCCAAAAATCTGACAAAAAATGGAGCTCACTAGCCGTGCTAATGCACCTGACATTGTTTCAGATTTACTGGTGTCTGGAGTGTTGTCTTGTTTCCTCAGCTATATTCTGAGACGGCCTGCTCCTCCTCTGCCTCTCATAGCCTCTGACCCTGATATTCTTCTGAATGCAGGTGAAAGGTGTTGCATTACATGTACTCCTCATTGAGCAACATCACGG
>JAPQRQ010000010.1:9480330-9495372 GCA_037367365.1 Apogon talboti | reverse complement strand
ATTAGTAATGTGTCAGTGTGACACTTTTATTCAGTCTGACATTTGTTGTTATTATTATTATTATTATTATTATTATTTATCACTTCCACAGAACTGTCAATGCAGCACGGTATGTTCATGGGTGTCTCTGTGTTAAATCATTTGGTTATAATGGTGTTTAGTCTGGAAAGTGGCTGTTGGCATGCCGTGTTTTACTCAGATTATATTACAGTTGACTTTTCTCACCTAGTTTTGCAGACATTTTCTTGTGAGAATAGGTCACAGCTGTGTGTGGCTTTAAACGAGGTTTCACCGGCAAATATTACAGCCATGTATATTGCAATAATCTGTTAATACAATATGTGTCATAGTTTTGTGTTGTTTGTAATCAGAACATTGGGATTTGCACATATTTATGTTATTTACATACTTTTTATGTAATCTAAAGATGCTTTAACACTATTATCAAGTGGTATGGCATTAAAACACAGCACAAAATGAAGTACTGTCTGGTACATATCTTCATAAAAGGTTTAGGCGTTTTTTTTGTTTTTTTTTTAATTTTATTTTTATTTTTATAGTATGGTATCATCATAATGGTGACGCAACATACCTGCCCATAGCTAGAGTTCAGGGGGTTTAATATCTTCATAAACTACTGAAAGTACTGAATTTTGAAGCTTTTTTCATACTTTTCTTACTGATGTGGTGTCTGTTGTTGTTGTGGTTGTTGTATTATTGCCCAGGTGTGTTCTCAATCCCAGTGTTCCTGATTCTGCTCACCTAAATGGAATGCAGCCATAATTATCTGTTATTTGTACATGCCTGTGTTTACTGTTATCACATATCAAAATGCTGTGAAAAAAAAAATGTGTACTTTGTCTTTAAGCACAACATCAAGCCTTTGTCTTTTGTACACACATACACTCTTAAACGCTCACAGAGATTACCCGCCTCTGCTCCCCTGTCTGTGTGGTGTTCAGGACACATTCCCTGCATACCAGGCAAATGTGATTGCACTCTATTACCTCTGTGGAACATTGCTGCTGAACTTTCTGTAGTGGGTTTGCTTAGAACTTTTATTACTTTTCCTCCGTTGCCCACAGTGATAGGTACGTGTTTTCAGGCCGCCTTTTAACTGCCGCTTTTTTCTTCCCCGGGTCCCTCCCTCTTTCTCTCTGTTACCAACATTGTCTCATGTACTGGCGGCACGCAGGGGCTTGTTGCGGACATGAGAAGACGAGCTGCATTGTGCCTTCCTGTAGGCTGCCTGTTTTTAATTCCTCCTCCCACTAGATTTCAAGGTTGTGTCGAATGAGCTGTAATAATGAGGTTAGCTGGCGAAGAGTTGCGTACAATTTGATCGGCTGGTAGGGAAACGGTGTGGTTGTAGCTGAGTGGATAATCTAATCAATAATGAGATGGAATGAGCCTGCTCAGCAGACACAGATGCACCCGTGCTATATGAAAATGGTTATGTCTGTGTGCTGCAAACCTAATTATGAATGTGATTGGGACTGGACAGTTGATCAGGCCACATCTGACTGAGTCTCTTCATACGGGCTCTGCTGGTATTTGTTTTTTGTAAGTAAAAAAAGGTATGATATTGGCATAACATTTGAAACAAACATGTAGTGGACACAGATATTTTAGTGTTGGTGATGGTGTTACTATCCAGAATGAGTCAGATCATCACATGTACTGAACAGTAAACATTAAACGGTTTATTTTCTAAAATCTCCATAAAGTTTAGACTGTTAGACTTAAGTGTGACTTTAATGTTTTTCCATCTGCAGGGTAATCTTTGCTTTGGGGATCTCCATGACGTTTATCAACATCCCAGTGGAGTGGTTCTCTGTTGGCTTCAACTGGACCTGGATGCTGCTTTTTGGAGACATCAGGCAGGGCATCTTCTACTCCATGCTGCTCTCCTTCTGGATCATCTTCTGTGGGGAGCATCTCATGGTACTGTACCCAGTCTTGTTCATATTTGCATGATGTTTTTGTTTTCCTGCTGAGCTGTAAGCTGTCTCTCTAGCCGCCGTCTCAGCCGCAACATCTCAGGCCTTTAGGTCCTGTGTTTGAGTTCTTAGTACAGAGCATCTCACTGAATAACGTGTTTTTGCAGAATGCTTGACTGTTCTATTGCTTCTCCTCCTTCTTATTTCAGCCTAATTTAAACAGCTTGCAATGAGTGACTCAATCAAGCAGGTCCTTGAAGATATAACTCATTTCTTACATCCTTGAATTTTTATGAAGGTGTTTGGTGAATGTAACAACTGAAAGCTTCACATGTGTCTCATACTGCAGCTACTACTTCACAGCCCTGCAAAAACACTATGAATATTATAGAATTTTTTGGATAAAGACAGGGTTGAGAGGGTTAGTTTTGAAGTGCAATAGGATACAGACTATTTTTGTTTTTTTTTTTACTGTTTAATATCTAATAAATAATTTAGCTCTAATTATTACATTTGATAATTTTAAACTATGTTATGTAACTAAGTGAATTTACATAAACTAGATGATTACTCAGGTTTGACAGGGAACTTTTCATTTTGACAGCACTTTAGAATCTCTTTTGCCTATGTAAACAAGCCTCACAGCCGTCAGATTCTTGATTTATATGACAATATTGAGATGATGAACATTTTTGACAGAAGTTGAATAAAAAAATTGATGTACAGATACAGACATGACCATCTAAGATGAATTTACAAAACTCCAAACTCACTAATGTATGTTCTTGCCTCACACTGAGAGGCCATTCTGACTCTGACTCTTCCCTGCTTAGATCTCCACGCTATGGCTATGTCTTATGAGAGCACATATCCAAACTCTGTCTTTGTCTATGGTGTTCAGCCACACATGTTAGACTCGCTTTGGGTAGAGTGCAGAGATTTTTTTCTTTTTGGTCAGACAAGAAAGACTCAAAAACACGCCATGATAATGTTGGCGTTGGCTCTGCTGTCTGCTTTTTCTGTAAATCTGCCAAAAAACAGACATTCCTGCATGGAGAAAAGATGTAAAGCAACAGAATGACCATTATATTGTACACATCAACGTTTTTGCACAGGCTGTGACTGTTCACACAATCTAATCATATCCCTCTTGCTTTATTTGCTCTATTTTGCATAACATTAAATTAGCTGCAAAATAATTCCTGAATGAGATAAATTGTAATGACCCCCCTTAACTGCAGTAGTTATACCACATTCCATGATTTTATGGACAAAGGTTTTGCCCACCATGTCTCCGCTGTCATTTTTGTCCAGGAAACAGAGTTCTTTGAAGCAGAATTCATGGGCGGAGGACAACTGCAGCTGCTCTGTGTGCCAGTCTTCAAAATCTTCCCTGAACGCCCCACAAAAAAATCTCAAGTAATTCTCCTCTGGCAGCAAATGCATCTATAGTTTAGCCTGGATTGGGCAGTCATGGAGGTGGTCAGACCTTTTTTTTTTTTTTTTCTCCCCTCAATCAAAGGGACCATTAACTTCTTTCCCCTACTGCTCAGCTGTCTGGGTGGCAGTCTGTTGCTCCTGCATGGGTTTGTCGTCTGCCAGGCTGAGCTCTACTTACATATGTGTGGAGACTTTCAGTTGCTAAAGCAGTATTTTCTCGTCTTGGCATTCATGTACATGTCTGCTGCCCTCCTTTGGTGCTTTGTGTGGAACTGAGGCTTTGTGCATCTCTACGTCAAGTCAATTGCCTCACCAAGGTTCTTCAAGTATAACTACACCTGGATGTTTATCGTGTAATGTGTTTCACTCAAACGTTTCACTCTTTACATGCTTTTTGTAGCAGCACTTGTTCACAAATATTTGTGTGTGCCTCATTGTACAGCCATGTTTGCAGCACCTTATTTTTTCTTTTGTCTTTATGTGGTACATCAACTGTTTTCTACTATTGACATCCATGCATGCATTTCACTGGATCAAAATATTCTAAAAATTTCTTTCACTGTACTGACAGTCAAAATATATGCAATAACACTCCTTTTTTTAAAAAAAAAAATTGTTTATCATTGATAGAAATGCATGCATTGAATGACCATGATTAGATGTAACTGGGGTCATTGATGTTACACATTACATCTATTCCTGTAAACACCTCTGGGATGTATATTAATGCCCTAAATGCTCTATATGTTGAACCGGAGCTCTATGTAGAAAGCATCAGTCTCTAAGATGCTGCACTTTGTGGTCACTAATCCTGTATGCTAAGCTTCAGTAATTAGCTGGTGTCCTATAGATCTGCTGGTAATGCACCACAGAATACATTCATACAGTATCTTTAATATTCACCCGTTTTTGGACTTGATCTTATATGCGTGCAACTTTGAATCACATATATTCTGCTTTTTTGACACTGTAATTTCAAGGTTATATTTATTGTGCCCCTGTATTCATCACTCATGCAGCAAGGGTTGACGTAATGACGAAACACAAAAATCGCTGCCAAGTGCCAACATCGGCAATAAATCAGAAGCAGTGCAGGAAAATGGAAATGCATACCAGTACAATTAGGCAAATGTGTCACAAATGTGGACAGAGTTACAGCAGCACTAGGCATATTTCTAAAACGGGATGAAAGATATCTGTGGCAAAATGGTGTTAGCTGCAAGGGAAAGTTCTCAAATGAGTCAAAAGACCCAGAAGTATTGATATAGCAGCTACAATAACAGTCAGTTTAAGTCTTGAAATGCTAAACAAAAAGGTGCTTCAGAGCTTCCTGACATGTCTCCTTTGGTCCACTGTGTCAGTGTAGTTGTAATGCTCTCCTCCTTGTGGCAGCATCACACCATCCAGCCACTGAAAACAAGCCATGTACATGATCAACATGGGATGTAGATACTCATTAATGTCTGTTTATTTAGCATTTTCTGTTTTATGCCACAACCTGATGATATTTTGTTAAAAGATAAAAACACAGTACTGCACAAAAGTCTCAGGCTACCATTAGATTTTTATAGAGTCAAGAAATCTGTACAGCCTTAAAAGTTATTCAGTGTAAACATGTAAGGTACTTAGAGTGACCTCCTTTTGCAGTTAACACATCTTTTCTTCAGACATTATGACTTTTGCGGTCATTTTAAATATTATTATTATTATTATTATTATTCTTATTATTATTATCATCACACCAGGTCATATGTTTCTCATTGTTTGGATACCTTTTTTGTTATGTGAATTCAGGTCACACCAAATGCAAACTCTAGCCTCTGTGTGCGTGTGTGTGTCTTTTAAAACCATGCACATATTTCCTGTATTTTCATATCTTAAGAAAAGAGATTGAGAAAGAACTATGTATGCTTATTTCAGCCCTTCAAAAACAAAGTGGATGGTGGCCTAAGACTACTTCACCTGTGTATATAATACACAGTACTGTGCAGAAGTGACAAATGAAGTGAACTTGCAGCAAGAAAATTCAGTTGGCTTTGGTTTCGTCATTTTGAGCATTATTGTGTTGCCATTCTTTATGAATATCACTAAACACTTCACTCAGATGAAGTGCCGCTCCAACTGCCAAGATTGAAATTATAATGAAATTTTTGTCTTTATAGAAATCGAAAATGAAAGCGTAATATAAGCCACCAGTGTTAAGACTTTTTAATAGGTTGTGTATAGACTGCAAGAAACGGCATGGAAAGATTGGTATGTTGGGCAGAGCCATCCAGACAGAAGGATGCGGCCCCTAACAGCTTTATATGTGCAGATGGTTTGTTTTAAACTCCCTCAGACTACAGAATCCTCCTGTCTGCTGAAGGAAGTTGATTACTTAATGCTATCTATACATTCAGTAACCATATTAAAAAAAAAAAACTAATCCCTTAGTGTTTTTGAACCACAAAACAGAGCTTGAAGGATGAATACTTGTGTTTTGCGTCATTTTGAAATTCTGTTAATTGGGGAAATAATTGTATTTAACTGTAACTGTGATGGTAAATCTATAATGTACAAAAAAAGTCCAAGGGGTGAATACTTGAACAGATATTTTTAGTCACTGAACATTTAAAAGTGTTTGGAGACATGGGTTAAAGCTGTAAATGGTGTCTTTTCATTTCCTTTTCATCTATGTGATTATTGTTGCTTGCTTTCACTATGTACTCTGGTCAGACTTAAACTGCTTTACATCCTTATTATGTTGTGAGTTCTGTGTATTTGATCTGTATTTCCTCCAAGGGTTTTTTTTTTTTTTTTTTTTTTTTTCAAGCAGTTGTGGTTTCATGGATACTTCATTAACATTTAGCCTGGGGCTGTCAATCAAATTGGATGATAGAACAGTATGTGATCTGTGATCTGGAAACTGTAATATGTCTCCTCTGCATGTTTTGTCTTTTCCCCTCAGGACCAGATGGAGAGGAACCGTTTCTCAGTGTACTGGAAGCAAGTTGGACCAGTCGTCTTCGGCTCCTTCTGCCTTTTCATCTTTGACATGTGTGAGAGGTGAGACCAGGTTATTAATTGGCAATTTAGGAAATGTTTTTTTTTTTTTTTAAATTACATGTTTCCAATTAATTCGCTGTTTTCAAATGTCATCCTTGACTAGATAATCACATTCACAATTAATATATTGTAAGATGCAAACAAGCAGCATCTTGAATGTTTGCTGTAAATGAAAGGTCTCAAGATGAATAATATACATTTTTACAATTTAAGCAATTTTTCTGATTTTCACATAGTAAAACCTTGATTATTCAATTTAATTGAACATGTTGCCTATAATAACTGAAAAAATCAGATTCTGTGTGATTTGTTCCACCAGTTTAGTCAAATAAGAAAATAGGTCTTAGTGAATTTTTAAGGGATAATGTAGCGATAGGTTGAAGCAGATTAAAGCTGGTAATTGAAAGAAATATGGTGGTAACATTTCAGGTGGACCAACATGCAGTATTAAACTTTAATCATATCTAAGTCAACATAATTAATAGTTAAATGAATAAATCAAGGCCACCGAACAAGACAGACAAATTATTCATTGTATCTGGAATGTCAGAGTAGTGGTACTCACTGTTATAATTAGTTATTTTTTGCTGTTTCTGGTTAATATTATCATCCAGATATTTCGTAAAACATCATATTGCTGCTGATATTCTATATGTCACTACATATGAGAATAAAGGGAAGGTAAAACACATTAGGAAAATTTAATGATCAATGTTTATGTTGTATGCAGGTATGTTCTTGTGTGCCGTTACAGTCTTGATGGAGTCTACATGAGTATTTGTTTGTCTTTTTATCCCCAGAGGAGTCCAGTTGACAAACCCCTTCTACAGCATCTGGGCGTCTGACGTGGGAACCGAGCTGGCTGTATCCTTTTTTCTTTTTTCTTTTTTTTTTTTTTTTTTTTATAAAATAAGAAATAATTCACTACTGCCATATGTGAACATCACCCAGGGTCTTGACTAGATGCCTGCCAGGATGAGCGATGCAAGATTCATCAGCACACCTCTTCTCTCGTCTTTCTCCTCCCTCTCTGTCTCCGAGTGTCGCTGGGAAGAGCTTGCTTAGTTTTCCCAACTCACAGTGGGTTGACAAAGGCAGCTGGTCTATAACGGGGTCATCAAACCTTTATAAGGCACACTGTCGACTGCTCTGCTTCGCTGCAGTCAAGTCCAAGTCATAAGGATTTATAAATAGGACACAAAACCCAACCAGACATTGTTTGACTTATGCAAGTGCAGTAAAAGATATTGATTTTACAATTGTGAATATTTGAAACTGTTCCAGTACCTGTTTTCTGCACATCAATACACACTTCCCCATACCTTTTCTAACTGTAAGTTGACACACACTGCAGTGACCTATAAGCCCCACCTCCTCACCGTTGTCTCATCATTTGTCAGTGTTATTCTCTCTAGTTGCTCATAATTGGCTGCGATATATTCCAGGTTTTTTCACCATCATGACAAACAGTTGATGTGATTCCTTTAACCGTAATATCAGGGATGTGTGTGTCTGTATTTCCTTGACTACTCTCACCACAGATGGCATTCATAATTGTGGCAGGAATCTGTGCCTGCCTCTACTTCCTCTTCCTCTGCTTCATGGTTTTTCAAGTCTTCCGCAACATCAGTGGTAAGAGGTCCTCTCTGCCCGCCATGTCCAAGGCCAGACGCCTGCACTATGAGGTGAGAGGTTTGAATACATTTAACGAGACTCCTTGTGTTTCCAGGCTACTTAATACAAGAGATTCTAACAGACGCATTACATGCAATGTATCATTTCAGGGTCTGATTTTCAGATTTAAGTTCCTCATGTTGGTCACTTTGACCTGTGCTGCCATGACCGTCATCTTCTTCATCATCAGTCAGGTGAGGAGTTATAAGCCTAAAGAAACTCCATTATTGCTAACTATTTTATTTTAGCTTATTTTGCTTATTTACAACATGTACAAATCAGACATGAATACAAATCAATAGTCATAACTGACCAGACACAAATGAGAAATTGTGCCTCGTTGCAGTAAAGAGCAACTCTGTTTCCATGTTTGTTGGTTCAGGTGAATGAAGGCCACTGGCACTGGGGAGAGCACACTGTACAGGTGAACAGCGCCTTCTTCACTGGTATCTATGGCATGTGGAACCTGTACGTCTTTGCCATCATGTTCCTGTATGCGCCATCTCACAAACGCTACGGAGACGAGCAGTCAAGTGGTCAATGCATCACTGGTAACTACATTTTTCTATCAGATTATTTAAGAGTTACGATGGATGTCAGGTCATGTTTATGTCTGAGTACTGGGATAGGACAAAATCCTCTGTATATAGTCACTGGATTACAAAAAAATTTAATCTTTTTTTTTTTTTTTAAACCAATCTTCATGTTCTATGAAATCAGCACTAGTTATATGTTGCTTACCAGAAAATGACAAATATGAGTTCAAAGTAACCAAATTTGCTAAGCTTTAGGTTGACATATATAAATACTAAAATAAAATAAATAATATCCATGTGTAGAAAACACCCAAAAATGTTCTCTTACTGCTGGTATTAAAACTTCATCTGAAAATGCCTTTTTCAGACCAAAGAGTCACAGTGACACAAGATGAAACTTGTAAATACCTGAAAATCACTGGGTCTGCCATGTGTCATACATGCAGCTATTCTCCAGACAAATGTATTTCCTCTATCCAAACGCTGCCAATTTTAACAGATGACAGTGTGTAATTGAGTTCATCAGCTGACTTTGCTGCTGACTTTTTTTCTTTCTTACGTTCGTTCACAAAGCAAGACATTATGAACAATTTCTTCTTTACGATGCCAGTTTGGCAGGGTCCATATGACACCTGCAGGGGAATGGGCAACAGTCACACTCTAAGGAAAGAGAATTAGTCAGAAGGGGCTCAAACAATGACAAGTATCATGAAAGTTGTGTGAAAACAGTGACTGAGAGAAATGTATCCAGTTTTAGATTTTTGTGACCAAATCATGAGCATCCTGAGTAGACTGAAATGTCAGTAGGACTAAAGGATATAATCTTGTCTTGTGTAAAGGGAAGAATGTGATCACAGATATTTGATGCATTCATTGACTTAACCAGAACGTGATGATCCTCGAAGTACAAACCAGTGGATATTTTGATCAGTAGTTTCATGAATAGTATTTTAAAGCGTATTTTAAAGCCAGCCAAGAGCTTTGTCATAGGTGGCTCATCATCCTTTTTCAGTTGAACATAGACCAATAGCACAATGCTGAAACTTATTCCTGCAAATGTTCTAAAGGATTGTGTTGTGAATCATCATTGTTGGGTTTTGTAAAATGCACAGAATAGGTTTAAAAAAGGGCAAAAAGTCCTGTGTCACAACCTGCAAAATTCCAAATAGGAAATATTTTGTGAATACATGTCCAAAGAATGCTCCAAAACACAGAAAAATATTGACATATGTGATATGTTCTTGTCAAAAAATGCCACATTTACAATAAGGTCTGGTTAACAAAGTTATTGTACCTTTTTAAAACGTCAAATGGTGGTAAATCTACATTGATCTCTTTAAAGCTGTTGAATGTGTGATGTTTCAGTAGCTCTCACTTCATTCTGATGGAGGGCCCGTCCTGTCTCCTGCTGTAAAGCTGCCTATTCATCCCAAGTTTGTTTTTGGAGGAGGGGAGTGGGTTAGTGATTGAGAAATACCCAGATTCCCAGGGTCTCTTTGGCCCGAGAGGGTGATTCTAATGGACAACAGGCTTCCTTCCAGAGGGAAAGGAGAAATGAAGAGGGAGGGTGGGGAGGAGAGCGGTGAAGTAATGAAAACCATCCATCCATCTCCTGACGTCACTGACACAGTGAGAGAAAAAGAGGGTTTGAAGTCCTGGAAGCTTTCCCTGAACTACGTCAGCCGGTCTGAGGGGACAGGGCCTCTCTCCAACTCTGTGTTGATTTACTTTATCTGCTCTTGAGTTTCACTTGTGTGAAGCTGAAAGTATTTATGGTAATGAAATTCAGCTAAAGCATCTCGATATGAAACAGAATATGTGATAGGAATGGATAAAACACTGAACTGGGTAGTTTGAGAACCAAAACATATGTGCACATAAACTATTTACAACCACCTTATTGAAGGCACTGAACAATCATAATGTAGTTATTTTTGTTTATAATTAGTCACTCAGAGCAAAAATGGAATCATGCAATCATACAAACAACCACGAATGTAAAACAGCAGCTGAACATCAGTGAAATGTCATCTTATATGTTGTGTATTTAGCAAATACATCTGTGGATCGCTATTACAAAGAACCTCACAAAGCTGCAAAATAAGACATAAATCACCACTGTATAGAAGACAGTAGATTTATAACAAACAGGTCAGAGACGATTCAAATAAAATCAAAAAAGGCTCTACAGTTAAAGGTGGAACCATGTATCTGTTATTGGAGTATCTATTTTTTGCCCTTTTTTTAACTCAACATTTATACTTTCTACTCCTTACATTTTCAAAACTATGCCTTTACTTAAATTTTAACACATATGACGTAAATCACCAACTGTTTTTATTTTGCATCAACGTGCACATTCCCAATATCAAGACTGATTCCAACCAAACAAATGAATGGAGCAAAAACACAGAAAAGGTGATGCCTTTCTGTATCCATCAGTGCATATCACACACAACAAACAAAACATGACAAAACTGATGTACAAAATTAAACCACATGTAGAAAAAGCATCATGTTTCCAGTTCTATAGGTGAGAGTGAAGTGAATATTCATTATTTTCAGTACATTATCTTTTATATTGTCACTTTATAATGATGCGAGGTTCAGTTTACTTTACACAAACAGCCAGAAAAGGCCTTTTAAAAGATTTTTTTAATAATTGAATTGTCTTTTTTCACAATAATTTGTACTTCTATTATAATTTAAAGGTGAATGTATTTCTGCCGTCTCTAAAAAAAAACAAAAAACAAAAAAACGTAATGTTCCTTAGCGGCGCGATACGCAAAGAAAAATGAAGCGATCCAGAACCTCCTGCTCTATGCGATGTGACGCTGTTGGTGACTGTTCGTCTGTGTCTTTGCAGGAGATGCTGGAGCGAACAGCGGCGAGGACATCCAGCTGACCACCACCATCACCCACGTGGACGGCCCCACTGAGATCTACAAGATGACCGGCAAAGAGGCCCAGGAGTAGACACTGTCACACTGTTACTCAGACGCCCCACTGCTACCTACTGCTCCAACGTTCCCCTCCCCTAGATATGTAACCATTCAGCTTTTACTCTTTTCATCAGTCCCAGCGACAGTCCACCCTGCATGTGCCCTCCAGTCTCTCAAAACGTCTCTGTCCAAACACTAAATCCTGACTATGTGACTTGTTCGTGTTTCCCCGACTCCTGAGTTCGTACTGAATGCCCCAAAGGCTGAATACTATCACTGCTCATATCAGTCCTTTTTCAATTCATAGTGGAGCGTTGACTTACATTTCAAACTTTAGGTAAACTGTGTTGTGTTTGTAAATGCTACACAATGCTTTTGACACCAAGTCAGGTACAAAAAGCTGCTTTATCAAAAAAATGTGTGTAGAAAACCATTCTTGGACGTCAGAAGTTGCACTTTGTAGCCGGCACACTCCATTTTTTTTTTTTTTTTTTTTTTTTTTTTTTTTACAGTATGGTATGATTAAACTGCTGACTGAAAAGACCTGAGATTTGGGCAGATGTTACTTAACCACTCGGTTTGTTTTCTGCTTTATTTACGGTTACACTCCCAGCATTTCACACTCTCCCATAGAACGTAGACGATGTGGGGGTCCTGCTGTCTGTCAGTCATAGTCCTTGAAGTGGTGGAGTTTTGCTTTCTTTTCTTTTTTTATATCATTGGGGAAAATGTACAGACCACATAGCCACTTTGGAAATGCATACTGTACATTCATTATGTTACAATGTAGATATCTATTTTTTATAAAGTGCTTATTTTCAACTTCATAAACTTTATGCATCAATAAATTGTTGACAGGTATGATTTGAAGTTGACTGTAGCCTATTACACATGGTTTTTAGTTTTTGGCTTTTTATGCTGATTTAAATAAAAGTGTTTACTTAATATTCTGGCATTGTTTGTTTTTCCATGTATTACCATATTGTTTGGGCGTACATCCTCATCTTAAGCTGTTTTTTCTGCGTAACCTCTGTATCTACTGTATATATGAGCTTGTATTCCTGTAGGGATGGTGCCTCTGCAAGGCTCACAGCAGAACAACAAACCAGTTTTCACTTTCCTCATAGCAGTCAAGCTGGAGAAAGATGGCAAGTGTGAAAGAGGAAGTGTGGACTTTAGACATAAGAGCATAGATTTCACGCATACTCTGAAGAATTTGGAAAAAGGTTTTAACAGCTTAATACATGTATCATATTGAAACTTTGCTCTTGCAAAACTGTATTAAGGTGCAAATAAATACATACAATCAATTCAATACTTGACACAATACAAATTAGATATTACTTTTAATACATTTTAATTAACTTCAATTACTTGATGTATGTGAATTCATTCATCAAATCACTTAATCTTTCTGGATTCATTTTACTGCTGCATTAATGTTTTATTATATATGTGTATATGCTGTAGATGTTTAATGCTGAGCTTATCTGAACACCTTTATATACTGTTGAGTAGTTGAATCTACTGTAATACATGTTCTGTCAGATTTTCATATGTTTGTAGATTTGTGATGAGTTCAGAATAACATGCCTGTGTTTTTTACAGTTAAGAAGGTTTTGAAGAATCTATTTAGGTTAAGAAGGAAGTTAATTTTCTCTGAACCACAGAGAACACAAACCTTTTATAACATTTACTGCTGACATCAATAGTTTGAGTCTTGAAAAATTTGAATAGTTATGAAAATCTTGCGATACACTCGAATGCTCAAATATGTAATAGCTGATGATGTTTGGGACAAAGTCATGCTCTTATCTTACAGTGGGCTTTAATTGTGGTTACATTACTTAACTAGGAGAGTAAATCAATATATATGTGTGTGGGCATATTATCATTTAATTTTGTTTTAATAGTGTGTAACTGCTGTGCTTTGGTTATCATGAACTATCTTGGTAATAATATTTGGAAAATGTAATTAATTCAAAGATTCAAAATATTCGAAGATTTTTATAATTGTTGATTTATTAGATACACAGAATATACAGAGAATTGAGATACTGTTTCTCACCGTGATATTTAAATGTCATGCAATTTTTAAAAAAAAAAGGTAAAAGTAGAATAAGGATAAATATAGTGGTATAAAAGACAAACTATGACAATAAAAAATAGTAATGATGACAGCGCGCTGATAAAGCTGAGGAGGTGCATAATGGAACAAAACAGGAGCAAATATGACAATAAAAAGTGTGAATATAGCGTTAAAGGTGCGAAAATCAGTTGTGTAGTTTGCTAGAGTGTATAAGTCGTACAAGTTCTATATCCACTGGACCTCTGTAGTTGTTCGGGTTTCGTAAACATCGGAGCTTTTACGCTGAAGGAGCAAACCGGAAATGCCGTGTGCACCACGGGTGGTTGACCGTGAGGAACATCCGCCAGTGTCTCGGTGAGTCCGCCTCTCACCTCCGACTAAATTCTGCCGTTCTCGTCTCGAAGCGTCCAAGTGGATGAGGAAAAACGAAAGGAGGGGGAGAAGGAGAAACTGGTCGAACTGAGAAGAAAAAGTCAGCGACAATTAAATATTAACACGAACAGCGGCGGAAAGTGATTGCGGTGGGACTCGGCGGCTTTGAAGTCCACAGTGTGTTTTTATGGTTGTGGACGCGTTAGTGCAGTTGTGACATTGCAGAGGGAAAGGTCTCCTCCCAGTCTGTTGACGGATACAGTTTGGCTTCAGTCAGCGGAGACACGGCGAGACCTGAGTGTACATTAACCCGGCCAGGTAAGACATCCAATGTGTCCATAAAGTGTCCACGAATAGCGAACGAAACGCGCTTTTTAACGAAGCAACAGTTGGTTTGTTGGTCCGACTCTGGTGACACGTTCAGGGTCTGTTCAGTCCATAATGATCAAACCCAACACCGTTGATATTAGTGTTTTATTTGTCATGTCAGTGTGGTGTTTTTCTGTGGTATTCAACAGGTGAGGGCTCAGTGTCAGGGTTTTTACTCCATAGACTGGACTGTCTGGGCCTTTACTCTGATTATTCCCACAGGCCCCACCTACTGTGTTTGCCACAAATGACTTATTCTGGAAAACACACAGATTATCCAACAGAAAAAAGAACATTTGGACTGACCATTTTTTTTTATATTAGTCCATGCAGTGCTTTGAAAAACCCAGTGGACTGTTTTCGTGGCCTGGATGTTTCTGGCACCAAATTGCATCTTAAAATGTCACAAGTCAGAGATGCTACTGTCAAATTTATTGTATTTCAGGGGCCACATACAGCCCATTGTGATCTCAAGTGGGCTAGACATTTTACACATAATAACATGTAAACAATAATCAGTTTTTCTCTATTTGTTGTGTGAAAAAAGTAAAATCACATTATGAAAATGTGAATTACCTGAAAAGAAAATAAGTGCAATTTTTAACAATTTAATATCTCGGCTTATTATTAACACA
>JAPQRQ010000010.1:9467448-9479251 GCA_037367365.1 Apogon talboti | reverse complement strand
TATTAATTTGGAAATTATGAGCAATTTAAAAAAGTTGGGGTGTTGAAACACCCCAGGTGACTAACGTAGGGTTAATTGGTCTGTCATATGGTCTCATCATGGTTACTAATCATAATAATCATCTCCATTCACCTGTGTATGAAACTGTTGGTTGACACTACGAGTAGTAACATATTTAGAGTCAACCTGCTGGGGTGTCATGATTACATTAAACTTTGATTACACCTACAAAATGGTGTATAAAGTTACAGAGTAAATCTCAGTTATTGTATGAGAATGGTGACAGCTCTGTGTGTGAATTGTGTAATAAATAACTGACCTTTTAAGACAAATATCTTTTTTATGGACCAAACAGGATATTTAATTGCGTCATCTTGGGCTTTTGGAATCACAGTGGTGCTTTTCCTCTTTTTCTGACAAACCTGCCACTAAACCTAATACTATTGTTTTATTTATTGTTTGCACTTCTTACCTGTTGGATAAATGTCACCCTAGTACCCATGTTTCTTCATAAATCCACCTTCTCCACAGGACAACTTCACGTTTAACTGCAATTCTTGAATAACTAATAGATTCGTTAAAATGATCGTGAAAGGGTGTTATGTAGCACTAAACATAATGTGGACAAACAGAATCCACTGAATCCTCACTTTGCATCCCAAATGAAAATCTAAAATGTACAAAAATATTTAGTTTCATTGTATTAAAGTTTGACACAGGAGACAACATCAGTATGAAAACTGAGTTTGCTGCATAAAATTAAAAGCAAAAAATTGTCATAAATAAATAGTGCAGTGCTGCTTGTGTTATGACATTATCTACATAGTTAATACACTTTTTAACCTTAAAGAGCTACTTTTGGGACACTTGACTCTTCTTTTTATTCTGTTTTTCTAAACTACTCTAGTTTTCAGTATCAAGTATCACACGTTTGATTCAGGAGAAACTTAACTTTCAGTCTGTCAGTCATTTAAAGGCCCAGTTTGCATTTAATCTCACTGACAATGGCTGAATTGACCAGAATTTTAACAAATGGCAGCAAAATCATAATTTGGAGTTTTAGATTTTGAAAGGTTGTCAAGACTTTTCCTTGAGATTCAACCTGATTGTTTTTTTTCAGCTTAATATTGCACATTAGCTCCACTCTATGTGCATACTTTATTATTTTGTTTGTGTAGATTTATTACAGGAAATTTATTGCATTTGAATCAGGTTTTATCTTGAGTCCATGTAGACAGAAAAAGAATCAATTAAAAACTAGGGCTGCACAAACTGGTGAAAAAGTCTTGAAGTTGCAATTTGAGTTGACTTATTAGTTTACAAAGGAAAACGCAGATTACTGATCATGTTGACATTTGTGACTAAAACATGTACACTTAAACTGAAACTTCAGGAAACAGAAATGTACCTTCTTTTTTTTTTTTTTTCTTTTGAACTGTCTCTGACTCTCGCATTTAGCGATTTAGAATTAACATTGTGACCCCTCTTGAATGCTGGGGGAAAAAATTAAGACTTATTTTCCAATTAGAGGCCCCTGGAGCTCCAAACAAGACACTGAAACCTGATCAGCTCAACTTTATTTAACTTTATGAAGCTTACGGAAATGACTAACAGGTGGAAGGTCATTCAGAAAAAAGGCTATTGTACCTGAAGATGGTGATTCCCATATTTTATTATTTTTATATCCATTTTATCACTGTGTTTCTGATCTTCCCATACAGCTTCTTTGGTTATAATTATAAGTGAAACTGACTTGACTTACGCAATAGGTAATGTCTTGCAACATTGCCCGTGCAGTCCAGTATGAATCAATTAGATTGTGTTCCTGGTGTGATGGCTGAAGTGGCCCCACACGGGGAAGTGGCTCAGATGTTTACATGGAGCATCAACAACTCTGTTGATGTCCCTTGGCCATTAGGAGGACAGAACACAGACCGGCCATTGATAAGGCCAACTCATTAGTACCCCATTCAGCGCCATCAAAGCCTCCTCTCAACGCCCATCAACATCGGTGAGTGCACAGTGGAAGCTGAACATCACGCACTTCCTGCCTTCGCGTTGACGGGCTTTGGTCTGGTCCACGTGTCTGGTTCTGTCTCCAGAAATCACCTGTAGATTGTCTTGACATTGGGCTGGCCAGCGAAGGAGGACGCAGAGTTAATGCTGTTCTTATTAGAATGGATGCGAGGTTGTGTTGTTTGTGAACAGCTGCTTTGTTTCACGCTGTCATGTCTGGTCATAAGGCTGTCTGGTGCAGTGCCGTGAAACAAACACTACCCCACTGTGATGGCGAAATGTGTAGATCTGCAGCCATTTTGTCAGATTTGAAGGGTTGGACTGGAGATAGATTTTCAGACACTTAACAGCAGGACTGTACTTATAATACCTAAATAAACTGACTGGATTATGATGTTAATGCTACATTATATTTCGTAGCATTTCCACATTAAAATGTCTCTGAACATCTAAGTCCATTATATGAAATTAGCGCTGGGTGATATGACCAAACATTAAACCTCAGATTTTTTCAGTCTTATCGATTCATGATTTTAGTTAATTGTTTTCTGACAACTGGAACTGAAAACAAAACTTGATTTAACAACACTCTTTTCTTCACCAAAACCCTTTACTATATGACTAACGGAACATATCCACAGTTAATATATCATAACATGCAAACAGTTTCTATTTGTTTTGTTTTTTTGTTGAGCAGAAAAAGCATTGGCTATAGAAGAGTAATCTCAATTATGTAATTAAGGTATTTTTCACAATTTTCAGCAAGTAAAACCTTGATGTATTGCCCTGCCTTATATCAAATAAAAGCATAAAAATTCAGAGAAACTTTATTCAGTGTTACATCTTGTTTCATTTATTTGTCTGTTAATGGCATTATGTTCCCTTTATTGTTATATTTTTACATATTTCTTATATACGTTAAATATGTTATGTTTTTCAAATATTTGTAATAACTTTTATATTGATAATGAAGACACATTTTTTACTTGATAGAACAGTTTCTAACACAGGAATTATGCTTATGAATTAGAATAAAGATAATTACTACTATATATATGTATACTGTAATAACAACTACAACAACAATAGTTATAATAATAACAATAATACTAGTAGTAGTAGTAAGTTTTTTCTATTCAGATTATTAGTAGAAACACTTCTATTATTATTATACTTAATTGTGCACATTTTGAGGTGGTTTTAGATGTTATATGTTTACATTTATGAAATTTTCTGCTGCTATTTGTCAGGTTCTGGTCTTAAAGAAGAGCTTAAAGGGTACCTGTAGTGAATTTCAGTGCTAGCTATATCAAAAGATCACATATAATATAGTGGCTCTATCCAGTCACTTCTGTTATAACCTGTTGTCAAGTACAAAGTCACTGCTCCGTTAGTCAAGCATGGTCAGCAACATGTTGACTCCTTCATGGCCTGTTCCAAGCACCGGTAGTGACTCAGTCGTCGTGTCCGTTGTCTGGTTACCTGGGCTGGGACTGTTCACTGACCCCGTGCAGCAGACACAGTCTAAGATGACAGTCTAAGATGACACATTTTTGGATCCAATAGGTAACCATTTACACCCATTTCCTCAAAATTGCTAGCAATAGTTTGCTTCTTGAACAGGTACTTTCCACTCAATCTTGCTCACCGACTGTTGCTTGTTTATTCGCACTCGGTGACTCAAAATCAAAGTGGGTCCGTCACGTTCGGCCAGCAATGGCTCCTCCCCACAGGGTCTGGCCCCCTGCATGTAATTCATGTAATAAAAAGGTCCAGTGTGGTGCATTTATGGCAATCTAAAAAAAAAAAATTTTTTTTTTACTGAATTTGCAGCTCTCTTGCTTATAAGTAATACATAAAGCACAATTAATGCTGTAAGCATGACCAGGACTGGCACCCTTTAAAACTACAAAAAAACATATATTTCCTTTAGCTTTCAACAAAAATATCCATTTAAACTAAAAATAAGTAATGCTTTGATAGTAGTTGATGTCAGCTGATACTACCATGTTAATTTGACATTTTTGGCTTTGTCTCCCTGCAGTATTTGTCTTTACTTTCATCTACTTGTTGAATATGAGATATGAAGTTAAGGAATGAATGAAGTTGACGCCCCAAATGAGCAAATTTGGGTGTAAAAACATTAGTCACCTGTGAAGTCAGAAAAGCATAAACCTGTTGCCGATTCACATCAGGATCATCAATCACCGATGTCAGAGTTCCGTTTTCCTTCCAGTATGAACATGAAATGGGTCTTAAATTGCGTCCTTAATGTTCTTTAAAAGGCTTAAATTTAACTCATTGAAAATGTGTGAGTTTCCAGACGTTTCTTTGAAGTGGTGCATGATGGTAAAACAGCCCTCATCGTAAAGCTGTTCCTCAGATAAAAGAAGTATTTAAAGATATGTGAGAAATGTGTTGAATGGAGCCTAACATGTGACCTTTGGTGCCTGTTAAAACCCGTTTACCCTCTCCTCCCTGCCAGCTCTCAGGACATGGGCTGCATTCGGAGTTGCGAGTAAGTTTCTGGCAGGGTTTAACGTGACGTGTGATGCATGTAAATTGATTAGTAACAGAAAGAAGGAGGCTGATGGTCGAGATGGGAACAGTGAGCGGCTTAATGGAAGGATTAGATAAAAAGGATAAGGCAGGGGACTCACTGTACATTTTGGGAACAATGGGCGGACTGTTTGGATCATGTGGGAAGTGGCACATGCAGCTGTAACCAATGCAGTAATACCTCATCGGCTAAGAGGCTGCTCTGGAGGCGACGGCAGCGGCGGCTTTGTGCATCTTCTCTGTTCTAGAATGTTGCCGGACTCGATCAGCAGCTCTGCTTTTGACAGACAGGCAGCCGGTGGCCGGTGTCGCCCCGTGTTTCCTCGTACAGCTGTGGATTCCCTGCAGGTGTTTCAGTTGGAGTATGAGTGTGCGTGCCTCCGTGCGCTGCTTCAGTATTTACTCACTCATCAGATTTTTTCATGTTACGCACACATTCACGCACAGACCTACACAATGTACGCATCATTACACTCTCTAACAGAACCGCAAGGATTAATTAATTCACAATTAGATTATGAACACATTAATAAGTCATTGCATTCAAATCAATCTTATTTGATTGATCCAATTTTGATTAATAAAATCTCAAATCAGCATCTTTTTTTTTTCCTTTTCCTGTTTTAGAGCTTAGTCAACGAAAGCACTAATTAAAGCACTTCTCGGTACTTTTTAGTCACATTAGATAAAGATTAAATTCATGTAAAGAGTTTTTAAAGCTACAGGAGCTACAATTAGAATAAATTTAAAAAAAAAACAGTTAGTAAATGCACTCTTTGTTTCTGCAGCTCTCTCCTCTCTGTCCCAATAAAACACCTGAATATAAATATCGACTACACTGATGTTGTTTGATTGAGTCTGATCAGTGAGTGGTAGTTAGAGCTGTTAATCACATATTTAACCTGCTACCTGTCTGAAAACACCTGTGATACAATATACTGTTTTGTAATGTTATTTATAATACCAGTATACTGAAAGGGTATCATTGAATTTTTGCAAAATAATGGCAAAAAAAACCCCATCAAGCATTTCTGCTTTAATATAAACTAAACTTTCATGTGTCATAAAATGATTCCATCTTTATGGGCAACAGTGTACTTTGATTATGGATTAACAGTTTGGGAAAAGATCTCCAGTTCCTTTTATGGTTTTCTGTTTTGTTTTTTTTTTCCCCCACTTACTTTGTTGTGGTTGTGGAGTTAACAATCTGATACTTTATAGACCAAACAATTAATTGAGAAAATAATTAGCTGATGCCCAATTGTGCCCAAAAGTGAAAAATACTGTGCATAAAGAGTGTGATTTCTAGCCCATGACCTAACTACAGAGCATTATATAAAAACGATTAACATACGCTATCATCATACAGTAGATCTCATCATAACACACAGCCCTGATGGAGATGTGAATATTTTTAATATTGCAGTAGGTTAGAGGGTTCCTTGTAAAGTCAATTAATTCATATCCCAGCATAAGTTGTATTTTAATGGATCTATATTTAAACTACATTGAACTGTATTTATATTGAATTAAATCAAATTGGAACTTTGGGATCAAATTTTTTTGCAGTAAAAAATGCAAACGTGTTTTAGTTTTACCTAATTTGGTGCTTTTATTGGCAGTAACAGAGAGTAAGCCTGATATTTTTGGCTTTTGTGTTGTTACCAGAGGATCTTTGTCTCTACACCCACTGACTAAACATTTGCCTGTGTGGTGCAACCTGTTTTTGGTGTTTCTTGATGAGTAAATAGATACTTGGACGTTCTGACTTAGTCTTTGGAAGGTTAGAATGGGACATTTGTGTCATTTTGCAGTGTAATTGATGGAGATGCATCCAAAAAGCAGAGTTTAACTAGTGAACAAATAATGGAAAGGCTGTAAATGCTTATTTTTCATCTTCTTTTCTCTTGTTAAAAGCTTCTTTTGCTTGTTTTCTGTTCACAAGCCTTTTCGTGAGGTATAAGATAAGATATACTGTATCATGAGTGTGTGTGTTTGTGGTGTGTGTGTGTCTGTGTGTGTTGGCAGTCACAAGGCTTAGCCCACAGTGTCTGGTTTGCTTGAATTCCACCCTACCCAGCAGCAGATGTACTCAGAGGAGTGGTGGTGGTGACATTGCGGATATACAGTCACACCCATCTGTTGGTTTGGCAGCAGAATTACTCACTTTCATGAAACGACTAACGTTACAGGCCCAAAACTGATAACAGGTTCTCAAATGTGAGGGTTTGAATTCACCTGATCGGAGAATAAACTGAATATTTTGGTGTTAGGGATCGCTGGGCTGTTAAAAACTGTTATTAAGGTGTATAAACGTGAGCAAGAGGAAGGTACAACAGGTATTTTTTTTATATTATTTTAGTGTTGTTTCTTACATCAGCTGGTTGGCTGCTCTTAAATGTAAAGAACTGGTACTTTTCTTTGACATATCTGAGTATTTTTCGTGTATTAACTTAAGTCCATAAGCTTGTGTTGGAAGTCATTTTAGACGATTATAGTTGAGGAATTGGGGTTTTATTCATCTTGTCTAACCCTAAACAGATTTTTATTTATTTATTTAATTAAATTTCTCGCTCATTAAGAAATTTTTTTGGGTTATGTAAACTTGAGCTGTAGGACGGTACAACCACTATATTTAGATTATTTTAGCATAATTACTTGCATTTGGCTCAAAATTATCTGGTTGGCTGCGCTTAAATCTAAAGAACTGATGCCTTTCTTTGTCACATCTGCTACTTAACTGAGTATTTTTAGTGAATTGGATGCATAAACTTGTGTTGGAAGGCATTTTTAGATTATTTTAGTTGAGGAATTAGTGTTTTTATTCACCTTATCTGACCCTAAACTGAAAATTTTGATGTTTTGGATTTGCAGATTATTAATAACTGTCCTTTCGGATATAGACTTAAGCTGGAGGAAGAATAAACTTAATATTTTGGTGTTTTGGGTCACTGGGCTATTAAAAACTACTAATTTAGGTGTGTAAATATGAGGTGGAGGAAATTATTTAAGCGTAATTACTTACTTGAAATTAGCTGGTTGGCTGCTCTTAAATCTAAAGAATTGGTGCTTTTCTTTGTCAGACCTTTGTATTTTTTGTGTATTATGTGCATAAACTTGTACTGGAAGGCATTTAATGTTATTTTAGTTGAATTATTTGCTTGCATTAAATACTGAATGTTTGACGGTCAGAGGTGATAGGTTACACAGAAGAGTTGGTGTTTTATAATTAGATTTTTTTTTTTTTTCCCTCATCTGACCCTAAACTGAATATTTTAGAGTTTTGGATTCATATCTTATTAAAAACAGTTATTTAGGTGTATTGACCTGAGTTGAGGAAAATTACGATAATAATGTGTAGATCATTTTAGTGTCATATGGAGGTTTGTGTGAATAATAGCATAATAGACTGAAAATTAACATTGGAAGCAGTTCATATATGAGGAATTGGTGCTATTCTGTCAGTATTTTATAGTTTTAGATTCCTGGATTAATCTATTTAGCAGCATAATCTCATTATTGGAAGTCAAAACTGGTATTTTTAGATGTTTTCAATAGATAATTTATCAGATAGTGTGTTTTTTTTTCTACGTTTATTAGAAACTCCATTCACTGAAGGTGTTACATGGTGAAGGGAAGGCTGTTTGCACCACAGGCTTCAGGAAGTAAGGTGCTGTCTCGATGCTAATCAGGTTGACAACAACCTCGGTTTTATACGGTTTTCACAAGCCAATCAGGAAGCGTTGTCATGGCAGCCGTGTCAGATAGGAAAGAATGGTCGCGTAGAAGCGCTGATGTTCTTACATTCTGACAAAGAACCAACACTGACACAAACTGAAAGTCAATATATCGTTAGGTTGCGACAGAGCTGTGTTTCCAGCGCGTTGGACTGAAAGTGCAGAGAAATCACCACAGTTTGGACTTCATCCTCTACTCTCTTTGCGCTCTTTGCTATTGTTAAACACATGAGACCTCGTTATTTGTTGATGGAAACGTCCTCATGCAGCAGTGGAGCTCCACCTCCACCGTGTTGGACTGAAATCTGATGTCAGGAGTTTAGTTTCTATCTGTGTGGACTTCAACATTGACCTGCTGAATCCAAACAGACACAAAATAACGGATGAATTCATCAATACCATATACAGTATGAGCCTATATCCAAAAATCACTAGACCCAACAGGAGAACTTCCCACGGTGCAACTTTAATCGGTTTCATTGGACTGGGTGGATAATTGATAGTCCTGTATTTTATCTCATAATGTGAACATAAATAGTGTTTGTTTCAGCGAACGACAAAACTACATAAATTTAAGACTCAGGCCTCTGTTTTACTGCACATCTTTGAAGGCTTCTGTTATTTTGAAATTAAAACAGACAAATGTAATGGAGTAAAAAGTACAAGTAGATTGAAACAGTAGATACTGTTTTTGCTTTTTCCAGTTTTATATCTAATGCCCCGTCCACACTAATGCAGATATTTTGCAAAAACAGATTTTTTTCTCTACATTTGGGCCTCTCGTCTACACATTAATGGTGTTTGGGGTTTTTTTTTTCCTAAAGTGAACATCTTTAAAAGCCTTAGTTCTTGTGTATCCCTATGGGAAAGTGAAGAGACTAGATTGCTTTGTGTAACATCAATGCACCTGAAACAACATATACAGGTCGTACAGGTGCATAAGTCAGTGTATGACCTGCAGTATATGGAGGTCAGTACAGACACATATGGAAGACGGACACATGAACCAGTATCTAGGTAATATAAATAAAATTAACCCAAACCAACACTTAAGTTAATTAAATATGTAACTCATCGCTGCTCAGCTTCATGTGTGGGTGTTTTTGAAAGTGTTTTTTATGTTATTGTGTGTATTTTTATAAACAGAGGAGGAAAATACCTGTATTCATGTGGACTGGAAACACATCAAAATAATACTTACCTGAATGAATCAATAAGTAGATAAATGTGGAACTAAACATCAAAGTATCCTGCAAAAAACTAGGAGATTTTAGATTTATTTAAATTTTTACTCTATTATTTTCCAGTAGAATCAGAAGAAGCCTGACAGTTGGTATCAGCACTGTTTAATCAGTTTGTCTCTTGTAAAAAGTACAATAATTTCCTCTGAGATGAAGTGGAGTAGAAATATAAGGTTGTGTAAAATGGAAATATTGATGTGAAATTCTTGACATGGATTAGGTTTTCCCGCACAATAGTCACTTTAACTCTTTTAAGACTGCCATTAAAACAGGCCGCCTAGGTGTCTTCATGTTTTCTTTGCAATAAAAGTGTCAGAAAATGTCCTTTTTGCCAATTCTTTTGCACCGTTGTTTTCAGGACAAACTTAACTTTCAATATCTGGCCATTAATTATCATTATTATAAATAATAAAGGCTTAAAACGGTGTGTTGTAGTAAAAAAGAAAAAAACGGACTTGAAGTTTTCAGCATATTTATTATCAGAAACAACTGGAAATTTCCATAACTAAACTTTTTGAGATTGCAGAAATAAACTTCCAACTATTTTACACCTTTAACATTCAGTATCCACATTATGGCTTCATATTTTTTGTTATTTCCAGGTGTTTTTTTTTAGCCTGTGTTGAAGGCTCTGAAACAGTTCCATTCTACTTGTAGTATCATCCCACATTGCTGCCGTAAAGTGTTATATAGTGTCGTAAAGCTCAGGATCTCAGCTCTCTGATGCATTTGAATTTTGGGGATAACGTAAACTGTAATTTTTTGCTGTAAAGTGCAAAATGCAGCGTCAGAGAGATTGCCGTTGTCAATTATATCCACAGTCGCACAAAAAAAATTGCAC
Source organism: Apogon talboti (assembly GCA_037367365.1). NCBI lineage: Eukaryota > Metazoa > Chordata > Actinopteri > Kurtiformes > Apogonidae > Apogon > Apogon talboti. Next base: position 9,468,857 of record JAPQRQ010000010.1, on the reverse strand, counting down.
TATAACTGTCCAGAGGTTGATACTGTACTTTTATGTATATAGTTTTTTTTTATATTACTTTTCTTAAATTTTTTTGTACATATTGCACTTGTAATGTACTAGAGACAACATCTAGCAGCAAAGTACTCCTTGTATGTGTTTTACGTCATTGGTGTGTAAAGATGAGTCTGATTGTAATTGCCGTCCAGTAGAAGTATTTATCTGCGTTCCAACTCTGTTTTTTTCCTCTTGTATCTGCTGTCACATCTCCCACAGACGTCTCCACCTGTTCACTCTCTGCTCCGATCTACTAACCCTGACAGTTCGAGGCAGAAACGTTCCTCAGATCAGCGTCTGCACGAAACGTCAACCTTGGACACAGTTTACACTCCAAACACACCTATCTTATCTGCTTCCTCCGTCCTGTCCAATCAGACGATGAGCTGCCACGTACCGACAGCAAACTCAGACCTATCGAACCGTCTCAGAAATACTTTAATCTGTCTTAAGGTTGTGTTTTTTTTTGTTTTTTTTTTTCCTTCCAAAAATGAATCCTGCAGATCCTGTTTCATTTCAGAGGAACAGTTTGGACCTGGGTTATAACATGCTATTACAGGCCCACAGTGCTCCGTAAGCAGAACATACTAAAGACTGTAATGAGTTACTGCTTAGGTATAATGTCCTCTCTGCTGCTGCTGGGAAACCTCCACTCAGTGTGTGAATAAAAACGACAGCTGGTTTTGCTTTTGGTTTGAGGCGGCAGGTCAGACGCAACAACTTTAACCACGTAAACTTTAACAACTGGGAAAAAAAACAAGGATGATCATTAATTTTGACTTAAACTATATTTACTCGCAAGGTATCGCCATGATCATGGTCTGGAATTAAATACTAACAGAGAGGAGGCCGTGGTGATGAAATATTCCCTGCTTTCTCCTCCCACACAGACTTGAGGTGCTTGTTATTTGGGTGGAGACGCTGGTTTTAACTTTCCGTCTGTCAGTCGCGTTAAACGCCGCTCGGTCTGGTGGGATATTGGGTTTCCGTCCTGTCTGTGACCATCTATCATAAAGAGAAGCAGTGAAGAAAAAGAGGCAAAAAAGGAAAGAGACTGAAAGCCATGAAGATGAATCAGACAGAGGTGGAATGTAAAGAACTGCTGTTACTCAAGTGCACATATGCGTTTCCTGCTGCTTTATACTTCTATCTCAGACTCAGATATTGTACTTTTTACTCCACTACGTGTCTCTCCAAATGTCTAGAGTTTGAATATTTATGATAACCTGAGGCATGAAGTGTTAAATTATGGGTTGAGAAAATTCGCTTCCTTCTCAGACTAAATCTAGATCTAGCTTATTTCTATCTATCTATCTATCTATCTATCTATCTATCTATCTATCTATCTATCTATCTATCTATCTATCTATCTA
>JAPQRQ010000010.1:9435977-9451870 GCA_037367365.1 Apogon talboti | reverse complement strand
CACAGTGGGGGGTGGGGGGGTGTGGAGGAGGAAGTGTCCTCAGTTTGACCCGTAGTGGGAGCCTCTTCCTCCACCTGACATGTCTTTGAAACTGTGAGATGAACGGAGTTGAGGCGATGGAGGGGAGGAGTAGACGCTCATGTGGCTGGTGATTAATAGTGTCTCCGAACCTCGGTGTGTAAGACAATCATTCTGTGTCTAAATGTGTCCGTCTCAAGGGGCGACAACCCCGGCCTGAAACAGAAGCCGAAGTGGAAGTAGCTTAAAGTGTAACACAGCTGGATCAGATACTGACTCCCAAAAACTGTCCCCAATTGACTTCAGTCAAAATATGCCAGTTTCTGTCTAGAAATAGCCAATGCATTCTGGTTTCATTTTCCTCTGTTGCGTGCGCTGATGGCCGTTTTGTTAATTATTACTGCGTCAGATTTTAAGGCTAATATCAGAGTTTGATTGACAGCTAGACTGCCTGCACAAGTCACACTTAAAGAGCTTCTGTTTATTGAATAAAATATATTTTTTCCTTAAAGACATCTCTACTGTAGCATTAACATTAACAGAGAAATCCAAGCATTTCATAACATGTATGTTTAACCTCCTAGGGCCCTCTGTCCACGTATGAGGACAAGAAATTCACAGCTTTATACGAAAAAACAAAAAAAGAAACAACTGTCCACCACAAATGACATTCCATAAAATTTTTTAAGAATGCATGTGAAAAAGCTGTTGCATCATGATGTTTCCAATGTAAGCAATTATTTAATTAAAAAAAGCCAAAACTCAGAAACCTGTGGGACTCCTGGGTCTTAGGAGGTTAATAAAGTTTACAGTACACAATTACAGTACCTGACTATGTTAGCTAATGTTAGCGTCAGTTAGTTTAGCATTATATAGCCTGTGAACTAACCTGCTATGTGACAATAACATAACGTATGTGTTGACATTTATCAAGTATCTTAAATAATGTGTTAGTTACAGTGTTTTAGGTAAAGTAGCTGTTTTATTGTCCTGGAGTCCATCCTCTTGTCCAAATATGGTCATTTGTTTTACAGTCTGTAAGTTCCTTTCTATTCTAGATGTATTTTACATGTTGTAAATTTTGTCAGCAGCACTTTCTTATATCTCGTTTTTAAGTATTTTTAAGAATAACACATACAACAGGCTCATGCAACATCCACGATAATTAGGATATTTTATTTTTCTCTATGTTTTTGGCTCTCATCCACACTTAAATGGTGTTTTAAGTCATTAATATTCAGTACTTTTAAAAACTCTAGATTATATTAGTCTGTGTGAAGTAGGGTGACCAGATCCTGACTCACTAGATGAGGGACATACTTCATATATTTTATTTAAATGCAAGTTTGCTCACATAAGAAAACACAGTGGCAGGAAGCGTTCATGCTGACTGTTAATAACAATGTGGGACAGCATTTCAATTCGCGGTTCGTGTAAAAAAATTATAAAAATGCGGGACCGTCCCGCACAAAGAGGGACATCTGGTCACCCTAGTGTGAAGAAGGAAAATGGAGAGATCGGAAAACGAAGGCATCACACTCAAATGTGTGCTTAATGAATCTGAACTGGAAGTAACAGTTAGTCGGAGGGTTTGTAGCAGTGTGCAGTTGATTTTGCATTCTCTTGTGGACAGAGAATGAGGGTGAAAAATATCTGTATTAGTGTTGACTGTCATCAGTCAGATGTATGTGGTCTACTTAGTTTTCTACTTAGATATTTATGGGACACTAAAAATGGGGAATTCAGATCATTTTTCCACTTTATTTTTACACATTTAAAAGTAAAACTACAAAAAATCCTCCCTGTGGTTTTTAAGGCATGACTTAAATTTAGTTTACTGTCACATTGAATGGAACCACATGCAGCATCCTGACAGTGTTATTTCATCAACTTTTGGGGGATTTTGTTTGGTATTTTACATGGCGTCGCGTGCAAATTTTAATAACTTTCCATGTCAACAACACCAAGTAACGTCGACTGGTTCACGGCAGATGCTTTAAGTCCGTCCATCTTCATCTTATCTATACAGGTCTCAGGTACAACAAGTGCGGTTTTCCATCGGACAATAAAAACCTTACAGTTTCACAATAACAGTAAATTCCGATTGTGGTTTGATTGAACTTGAGGCTTTTATGGTTTGCATTTCACTCGTGCATTTGGCCTTGTAGTCCTCCTCTTCCTGCTCAACGCTGACCGAGACCTTCACCTCTGTCATAAAGTAATCACACAGTCATTCACCTGGCCTTTGAAACAGTAGCACCATAGAGTTTTCTGTGGCGATGTTGTCATGACTTGATAGCGTTAATCGGTGCAAACCTGGCAACCCGTCAGCAGATATTAACTCTTAATCACACTGTACCTCTTCACACCTGTGTCAGCACTTCACTACTAACATATGCATTTGTAAGAGTGATATTTCTATTTATATGTCATAAGGTTTTTACATCATTACACCACAGTCATTTCCCTCGCGCTCATTCCCGTTATTCGATGACTGTGCGAGTATGTGGGTTAGTGGACTTCTTCATTCAGCTTGTCTTGTGCGGTCACGTGCATTAATCTCGTCTGCCGTCCACATGTCGGTCATTCCTGTTCTTGTTTGTTCAGAAATGTACCTTCTCAATCAGATACTGTGGTTTGAACTGTAAGCAGTCGATGTTGTAGATAAAGTCCCACAAAGGGCAGTATGTCACGGGGGTTATCCCTTGTTAGCACCACACGAGCATAGAAACAACATTTTAAAGGATGTAGCACCCAAATATCAGTGTCTAAGGGACAGATTTGAGGTGATATGTTCACTTTTTGAGGTGTGAAATCGGGCACCTCAACAACTAAATAAGGCTTGTGTCTGCTGTTTTATTCCATTAACCAAATTAAATATGCATTAAGACTAATGGAGCATACACAGAGATAATGCCTGTGTGTATGCTTTGCAATAATACCATCTACAACTGTTCATGTGAATAGTTCATGATGAATTCATTGATGTTGTGAGAAGAAAATTGCTGCCATCGATCAGTTTTATTTAAAGTGAAGTGTAGAGTCACCGTGCATCATTGTCTGCACAGAACAAAAACAAACAGCAGGCCAATAAAATAATCAGGATCAATATTAAACAACCACAATCAAAAACATCAATAAAATGATGTTTGAATAAAAATAAGTTTAAATGAAAAACCGGGTTCATATTCATGCATGTTATGACGAGCTCAAACATTCTGCTTATTTACTGAGATTAGAAAAGATAATATGATTTTAGCAACTTAGCTTAAAAACATGGGCTAAATAAATCCAATGACTTAATAAACTATTCACTTGAACAGTTTATGACGTTATAAATGGTGTCATTGTGATTGTTTAAGCTTTTGTGGAAAGGTAATCATTTTCACCACATCTGTTACTTTTCTACGTAATAATCGACTTGAATGCTGACTCATGAACAGCTCCTCATAGCTGATAAAAACAACTTTCATTTTGAGGTTGTGTCGCCGGGGGCCTCTCGTTCCAAACTGTCTGAGGTGTAGTTTATGTCCTCTTATCCGGGCCTGACCCTCAGATTCGCAGCGGTTTAGTGTTTCAGCTCTCATATCCTCCGCGCTGAGACCCATGAATATCTCCCGCCTGCTTTTCTTCCCTTTATCAAAGTGCAAAGACGACACATAAGTAGGAGAAACCTCTCAGACTCCCAGAAGTCAACGATACCCGCGCAGTCTCTGTCGGACCGGTTGAACTCTGACCCCTGAGGGCAAAGGGCAGTCGTTTGTAGACAAATACATTTCACCCTGAGAGCGGCACTGGAGTTCGTCAGACAACCACTGATTAAACAAGACACCGGCGTAAATTTAAGAGATATCGGTGCAAGTGCTTTAAAAGGTAAACACAGGTACAGAATCTTACCGTTTCTCAATTTGCATTTCACTTTCATTTGTGCTGCAGTTGCTTTTACGGCTGTCAGAGTGCGGACAGACTGGTAGCATAAGATAAAACATTGTACGTGAGTGTGATTCTGTGTCATCTGGATGCTTTCCCAGCTTAATTGCAGAAATTTGCCGTAACATGCGAAAGTCTCCGTAGACTATAATTTACGTCTCTCGTTTTCCTGAGAGAGGAAATCACGCAGCCGACACTAATCCCTCTGTCCTGTCTGACAGGATCGGTGGCTGCTGTCGGTTTCAGAGTTTATTGTTCTTTATATTGTGTTTAGTTTTTGCTGTAGCCAGTGTTGGAAAGTTAGGCGCACTTAACTTGAGCATTTACATTTTATACCAGTTATACCTCTCCTCCTCCTCTACATCTCAAATGCAAATGTTGTACTTTTCCTCCACTACATTTGTCTAACAGCTTTCTTTAGTCACTGAGTTTATTTGACAGTTTTTTCATCCTCAGTGAAAGCCATGCATCTCCACATGCTGATTTTACAGCACGTATCACACATTTTCTGCACACTGAATGAAAAAAGAGCGTACAAAATGTAGGCTCAGTCTCCCCAAGACCCTCACCTGTTCAGAATAATCCCGTTTTCTGTAACGTTCACTTTCCTCCATATTACTTTGCATTGAGTTCAAGTAAATGCACGAATGCAAAACTTTAAGTGACCAAAAAATGTTACTGTAAAGAGAGAGATTTGCAAGACAATTAAATAAACACTCCAGCAAAATATGAAACCGCAGACAGTATTATCATGTTGCAGAGTCTTAATAATACTAATGCTCTGTGACTTTATCACTGCTTGTTTGCGATAAACTGAAGGTTGAATCATAGGGTGAGTTTTGTATTCTTCTCCGTCTTAATCTAAATAAACTCTCCAAATAAATCCTTGAATTTGCGGGAAAATGCATTGTCACAAAGCTGAAAGCAGACCTTTTTTTTCTGTGCAAAAGCTGACTTTTTAATGTTGCATGGTTCTCATAGCAATGCTGCAAACACATGATGCATTCCATGTAGCTGCAGATGAAACTACAGCAGTAAAATGCAACATAAACATTAGTGCAAGCAATGATATGAATCCAGACGCATCATATGTGATTGTAAAACACAGACGGGGACCACTTTACCGCACAGTGACCGTTTTTACTTGTCGTACTTCAGGTGTATTTTGCTGACACACACATTTACTTGAGTAAGATTTTATAGTGGAATATTTTCGCAGCCCTTGTATTAACGTCAGGGCTGTGAGTACCTCATCCACTTCTCTGCCTCTGACTTCATTTCAGTAGATCAGTCTCAGGTTGTAAAACGTACCATGTTTGCCATGCTCGTCATTATATCGAAATAATACTGCGTGCCATAAAAGGCCATATATTACAAGACCTCACTGACCCGCACACAACACGTTTTTTTACACATGCACACACGTCTCACCCTCATTTATACCCCCCTATGACTAATCCCATTTCCTCTTTACCAGAAAAACAAACGCTCCTTTATGACCTTTACGTTTTTTTTACTAATGAGCTGTGTGACGTCTGATCCATTATCAGTTATTCCATCCATGCACGTTGCTTTTAACCCTTCCTTTTTGCAGCTGCAGCTGGAAGGAGAGGCCGTATGAACTAGCTGCACCACAGACCTCTGGCCTCCTCACTTCTACCTCCAGCAGCAGCAGTAGCGACATACATGTAGTCAGCCTGGCTAAGGGCGGAGGATGGAAAGACTGAATACGTCTGTTTATTGTTCCATATAGGCAGGGCCGTGTTGAGGCAGAGATGGAGATCCATTGTGTAGTATCTCCCTGCCTTCGTCATGAATAGTCGCTTTCAGAGGCGAGAGGGACTGAGGCGAAAGGCATAGGACTCACAATAACTTTAAGTTTTATGTTGGCAGCAGCAGCAAATTTTTGGCCTGAGACCAAGTGCAACATACACACAGCTGCACAGTTTGCGTTCTCCAGCTGAACTTCTCTCTGAAACACGCAAACTCTTATCTCTCGGTCTCAAACGGAAGCTCTCGTCTTTTTCTGCAGCTCTCTGTCCCACCATTCATTTCTTCCCTGCATCCATTTCCAGCAAACTCCACTCAGTGTGCACTAAGCTTTCTTTTGTGCAGATTTTTTGACAACAATGCTTTTTGTTTTCCGAGGGCAGAGCAGAGAGACGCTGCCTGGCAGCCTCCCTGCCTCGGTCGCCTGTGTCTCCTGCATGTCAGCCTCTGTGCGTCTGCAGTGACGTCTGAAGGGCATTATCTGCCATAGGCCTCTGTTTGTTTTCTGCTCCGGGCTTGATAATGGCCCATTACTGGGGGACCAGAGGCTCCTAGGCACCTCAGTGGAAACAGCAGAGACCTTGCTCATTTGGACGACACCCAGCTGGCATCCACCGTGTCAGTAGTTGGAGTTTTTAGCTGAAACTAAGCTCCATGGAAGTCTGCAACAACACCAACCTGTTGGCTATTTTTAGCCTGAGCTGCTAATGATATCATCAAGGCGCTGGCTGACTCCGAGTCTGTTTTTGTGCTGTTACGAGACACTTGTACGTAAAACTAGAAGGTGTTTCTGAATACTTGTTGAGAAACAATAATCATCATTTCCTAATTGATTTATCAACTGCAGCCCCTCCTGTGGAAGGAATGCAAAAAATTCAGCTGACATCAATGGAAAGGAAAAAACGTCTCCCACTCATTGTCCTCAGTCGTTACTATTTCGTTGTGACTTTTGCGGTCTGCTTTTCTTCCTGTTTTCTGTGTTTTGTCTCCCTGTTGGATGTCAGACATGTGAAAAATGTGGCAATAAAGTTGATCAGAATCAGTATTTACCACAATGAATCCTCTGAATCATTGTGTCCACAGGAATTATGTTAAATTCCTTTAAATGATGTTGATGTGTTTTTGGTTGTCAGATTGTGTTGTTCAGTTATACATGGAATGTCTTGTGTGTCTATGTGTTTTTCTTTCTCTTTTAACATCTTTGGACCATGTTGTAAATAAATTCTTCCACTTGAACATGTTTATTTTTTGGATTTTCCTTGTTTCTCAGTATGAAAACCTTCAAATAAAACCAGCCTGCACCTTCTTAACCACTTTACCTCACTCTTATTTGCAGTGCGTGTCTCTGTGCTGCTAAACCAGTGTAAATGTTTTTGAAGATTACCTGGCTACGGCTGCATCTAGTACTGGAATGAAGACATTGAATACGTCTGCATGGTTGTGTTCACCTTCAATTACGACGACTCCCACACCCAGTTATGCTTAAAATTAGACATGAGCCTAAAACAAATGAGCCCGATCATCAAAGTGTGGGAATCCTAATCTATAAACACAAACAGTGACAAAAAAAGGGCGCTCTGCACATCCTTATCAGTTGTTTTTCAGACAAGAACTCAACAAAGGCTTCTAAAGAACAGACGCCAATGACCAGAACAGCAACACTGTTTTCTGCACAAGTTGTAAGCAGTTAATGTGCATATAGAGCTGAAAAACTGAGTATTTTGATGAGAAAATACTCAGATAATGGTAAGGTCCTTATTTACCTAAAGGATGATCAGTTAATTGAAAAAAATTATCATTAAATTTGGTGAGTTAGCTGCAACAAATTTTATTTTTTAATTTAAGATGAGTAACATTTTGAATCATTTTATAGTTAAATGATCTAAAATGTTGAAACCAAAGGTGATAATGCCATGAAGTCACGCTGTGTCCAACATTTTACCAGATTATTAGATTCCCATATTATTTAATCATCACAATTGTTTCAGATTATTTCCATTCTTTTAAAGGCGGTATTCCAGACCTTGGTTTTGTGCTTATTGAGTTTTACTGGACCCCTCCCCCCTCCATACCTGCTGCAGGCATCAATTTGACCTTCACTTACCTACACTACACTTACACTACATGCCCCTAACACTTAAACCACACTCCACCTACATTTAGGATTACACAACCCGGTCATTTGTAATCTCCAAAATCGGCCGAGAGCCGGGCTGACCCTGTTCGCTCCAAATGCTCCACTCAGCAGCTAAGAAAAATACTCCAGTGCCAGGGTAAAAACGGGTGCAGAAAAGCAACAACTGCATTTCTTCAGCTTCTGCAGCTTTTATGACATGAAAACACACCATCATTTCCCAGCAAAGGCTTGGTTTATCTACTGATGACTAAGCCTGGCACAGTTATTACCTTGATTATTTGAGCTACATTGAGCATTCCTGTTCCCCTGTTTTTACAACAGCTAGATGGTAATAACACAGATGATATATTTCTATTAAGATAGAGAGTTGAAGTCCTGCCCCTTTTGGCTGTACCCAATGGGACCTTACTATGGAAATAAATTGTATTATAGTCAATGGTAAGACACAAGCTATTTTTTCATCATGTTTGTGTTATGCATCATTTACACAAATAATGCTTGTTAATTTAAAAGTTAATTTTACAGGTCACAATTTTCTGTACAACTGTTGAAAGATGCCCGAAAGTTGTGGAGGTGACATTACTGTTACTGTCTCTGTTGACAGTCTGTTCAGAGCTGCTGAACGTGTCTCCGCAGCTTAAATATGACCAAATGTGTACTGATTTACACCTATTTTAGTACTTTTTCACCTCACTCTCATAGCTTAAAATATGTTGAGGTAGCACGCATTTTTATGTTGGGGAAGTTTGTTTGTTTTTGTTTGTTTATCGTTTGTTTCGAGCAGGAGAAAATCCTTTTTACGTACAAGGAACCAATAGCACACTGTTCAGAGCACATAAGTGGATAAATAAAAGTGATCAATACATTATGGAAATTTCCATGCACATTAATAATAAATTAAGTATTGCTCGAAAAGTAAATTGCATGCAACAAGAGATGCAGTCCATTAAGCTGTTTAATACAAAACTAGATGTTACTTCACTATCTTTGTCATGAACCGTGACTTTCTTGTAAAATTATCTGTTAAACTGACAAACATATGTGGATATCACATCACAGTTTTTTTCTGAAGTTAAGTCCCAAGGGGCAGAGTTGATGGGGTGGTATGTGAGATCTTTATTTTCAGGTTGTTTTCCTCCATTTGAATTGATTGACTGCTACTGTTTTATAGTGTTATTCTATTTCATCCCCATCTGATATGGTTTACTAAATTTACCCAGTTCAGTTTTTGTTTACAAAGCCTAAAAAGCCAAGAAATCCATTCTTTTTGCCTCCAATGATTAGTTCCAATCATATCTCTTCATCATGACATGTATGTATTATTAGGCTTATACTATAATATTGATATAAAAAAAAAAAAGAAAGGTCAATACATTTATAATTGCAACTATTTTCACAACAGTTAATGAGTAGCTAAAATTCCCTGATCACGATAGCCTTACCAATCACTTACATTAATGATGAAAACGATAAAAACAGCACTCAAGTTTGGTTTAAGTTTAGTGACTTTGTGCTGCACATTTACTTTCCAAGTCTAAATTTGGCCTGTTACTCACTGTTGCAGTTGTATTACCTTGTGTTACCTCATTACCTCCTTTTACCTCATGTTACCATCCATGTTAACAGATCACAATGGCCTCACCAGCTGTCTGAGAGGTGTGCGTCAATCACTGTGGAACAGCACGTCAATTATAACCCAGAAGAGACGCCTATTTTTCACATGTGAAGTAAATAGCTTGAGGCAAAAATAGACAGATTAAAGCTCTGCTGAGAATCGCATTAACATATTACAGCGACATTTTTATGTGTCACAAACCTGAAAACATATTCTGATGCATGATCCCTCTCTTTTTTTTCTCTCAGCAACTTTGAGGTTAAATTAAAACCACTTAGAAATTGCATAGAGAATAGGACTCTTCACTTTTATAGCTAAATTCAATCATATTGGGAGCATCAATGGGATAGTCTATAGAAAACCAGACTGTCGATGGTAGTGATGCTGCAGCAGTGAACATGCAGCTGGCATGAACATATATGCATATGACGCCACGCGGAGGTGACGAGGGCAGAATGCCCCAGCTGTAAATTGCACAAGATGCTGCAAAGCTCCATTTTTGTCGCCTCTCACTGTGTGAACTCTGCCTTCATCGTGCTCATTACATACCAAAGTGCTGATTGTCCCCAGTGCTATCACTGTTATCTATCATTATGAGTCCCTGACACATATACTACTCATCATCAGTACCAGCCACTGTATGTGCAGTCAGTTCTGTTCCCATAATCCTGTTCTGATCGCGTCTAAGGACACTGATTACCTCACTTGGCCCGGTATCTCCTGGATGTGTGCACCTTGTCTAATTTGACATCCTGCTTGTTAATGCTTTTGTGTTGGACTCATAATAAAATGGATTGTCTTAAAAAGCCCTGGAGCGAAATTTGTCAGCCGAGTCTGCTGAAACAAGGCATTCATTCAGTTGGAACCTCATGTAATTGCTTATGGAGTTAGGATTTAGAAATCCTGCAGAAATGAGTCCAGTCTAGTCGTCTGTCTAGACACTGTGCTTCTGTGTTACAGTTTGCTCGATTGTTTTTTTTTTTATCCTGTCCAACCACAAAACTTACAGGATTGTGCAGTTTGCCAGAGTCTGAGAGCTTACAGTCGGACGGTGTAAGTCTGAACACAGTAACACAGGAGTGTGTTGTCTGCACTGTTTGTTTAATCTAGACAATTTTCCATTAACCTTTGCACAGCCGTGGAGCTTTTCCTGGAATTCTCTGCTTACACGGGAATACTGGGTAGCCCTCAGCCAATCACAGCCAAGCAGTGTTGCAGACCTACATAGAAAATACTGAATTTCCCAGAATTCCCTTCGTACTGAGTGTGCAGCCAGTAGTCTGGGCGGGGTAGTGTCAGCTCACTTATCTTGTTGGCCATACCTGCCAATCTGGGGTGGTGCTGCAGTCGTGGCTCGTCGTAGTTGATCTACTGGCTATGCATGTGTCTTGTTTACATTGACAGTATTTACAGCTGTAAATAAAATGGAGGTTTACTTTTTCACTGTTTACTACTTCTATGAAAGATGTGATGGTTTTTCTGTGGTTCAGGCTTCAGCGAAAAATACATAGTAATACTGCTGACAGAATAATTACAGCTCCCTTTGTTGACACATGAGGCCCCTTTGTGTATTTTTAAGCTCCTCCAGTCTATATGAACGGTTTCTGCAGGTTTCAACAAGACTTTTTAAGGCCGTTATGAATACAATTTACAACCCATCTCATGTCCGTCGCCTACTGGCAAAAAAGGAAAAAACGTAGGCAGGAAAATCTGATTTGATGCACTGATGTGAATAAGGAAGAGCACTGGTTGATGGCAGGTGGTTCTTAATGTTTTATGGCTCTAACACATTTAAGTTTGTAATTTCAGTGTTTTCTTGAAGACGCATTACTTTTAAAATTTGCAGCAGACTTCAACCAAGCTTTAAATGTACTCTACAGCCAGACCTCATTGAATTTGCCCTAAAAATGTTGCATGAGAGTAATATTAATAGTGACAATTTTGATTTCTCCATGTAGCATGTGAGGTCTTCTATTAGCCCAGTCCAAATTGGAGAACAGGATTTGTGACCTTTTTCAGGAGTCGCAGGTCAAGATGTTTTGGTTGCACTTTTGCACGGCTATCACTGTGTCCATCTTTATATAGCTTCATAATCCAATCAGTTCTTGAGAAGTCAGAGTTGTGTTTAATGCATTTTGATGTCTAACATTCAGATTTATTGGACTCTATAACTTCATTATTTCAGATTTCTGCATCCTTCAGTTATCATTTAGTTCATAGTTTTGTGCCAAGAGACAGTCGTCTGTTGACGTTAGCTAACTCCATCTCTAAGATAATGACTGTCTTGGTTGTCTTTGTGCAGGTTAACTGCCTGGGCACTGATTTCTGTGTGGAGGACTGAGCTCGATTTTCCTGGGAAAATTGTCGTTGAGTTCTTAAATGCCTCTCTTCTCCTCTACAGTCGCAGCAGTGTGCAATGCTAGCTACTGTTGGTTCAAGTCAACAAGGGCAGGCTCTGCAGACATGACAGACTCCGGCACAAACTTCACAGAAGTGCACGAGCAATGTGTGAATCTTATGTACTGAACCTTTAAGATGTTTTAAGGCCTGAAAATACTGTGAAAGACTGTTGGATTTTCTCATTTCTAGGACTTTATAAGGACATTCAGAAACTGTAATATGGTTTTCTCTAGGATAACGCTCATAGTTTTCCTGTGTGAACTGACTGACACAAACTCCCAGACAAGCCAAACATCGACGCCTTTCTTTGTTTCTTTCTTCTTTTTTCTGATGGGAAAGCAGTGATGTCAGTCTGGTGGTTCTCACAGTTTGAACAAACTCCAGCCCACACCCTCTCCTCCCAAAAAGATCTCTCATAAACTTCATAAACACAATCCCACTTTACTCAGCAGCAGCACTGATGACTATTACTGAGTTTGATAAGCACAGTAACCGACCGAGAACAAGCCAGTGTTTATTGCAAAGCAGGAGAGAACTGCATAGCAACGCTGATCCGATCAGATCGCTGCAAACTACAACGCAGGGCCGTGTTGTCGCTGCAGAAGTAGACGGGTTTTTCAGTCAGCTGGAAAAGTGCTGACAGGCAGCAGAGAGTATGAGAAGGCTACTTTTAGCTTCGCCTGCAGACTGGGAAAGTCCTTGCTCGCAGAGGGAGGGGTTCACATGAGAGACGGTGGAGTTGTGTGAGTTTGTGTATGTGCATGCGGGTGCACAACGGAGAACAACCAATATACTGGGTTGTGGGAGGGCCCCAAATCTTTGAACTCTCTTTTGTTCAAAGCAGCAGACATCTGTCTAGACTCCAAATATCGCTTTTCCCCAAGCCGCCGTTCTTCAGTTGTCAGCTGGTGTAAAGACAGACGCCAGACAGGAGACACGAAAGGGTTTTTCACATGCACACAAAAAGCATTACAGGCAATAAAATGACAACTTTATTGTACTGTACCAACATAAACTAAGAATGCTCATGCTTGACCTGCCAGGATTCAACATTTGCTGCATTAAAAGATCTTCATAGTTGGTGTTGCTGCATAGAAGGGTATAGAAGGCTGCAAAAAGGGTAATAGAACAGAAATTTCAGTCATTTGAATAACGTTTGTACATGTTGACTGCTGCAAAGGAGAACGTAATATGTACAGAACATGCAAATAAACTCAAACACATGATGTTAAATTGTCTTTAGCATAATGCTATTTTAGGGGATGCAATCAATTTATGGATGACATGCAATGACAAATATTCTATTCTATTCTGTTCTGTTCTGTTCTATTCTATTCTATTCTATTCTATTTTTTACTGCTTCATATGAACTCTTGCATGGTTGCCTTCTCCTCTCTTTTGCATTGTGTAAATTAATATATTTACACCAACTTTTACATTAAACCATTTCTATGTTGATTCCATCTCGCCTTTGTTGAGCTGTTTGTTCTCTCCTGTTTTTAGTAAGCTGTCAGTTTTGGAGGTCAAATTCGCGTTCAGCTACAGAGGATTTCCTCCCATTTTCTCTAGTCTTTAAAAGCAATGGGAATGAAGAACCATTCTAGCTGGGGAGACGTTCTGCATCCAGTCAGGTGGAATTACATGCCTCCTAGTTTACCAGTTCTCTTATCTGTGCCTGTAAGTTGTAATTTTTTCCACCAAAATAAAGTCTAGTAGAGCATAATTTACCCTGATGTAGAGGTTTTTGGATGCATGGGTTGCATGCAAACTGCATTCACCATTTACAGTTGTTCGTAATCAGAAGGTCCTGCTGAAAATAAGCAAAGAACAGGGAAAAACAGGTAGCTGCACAAAATGAAGTGACATCTGCTGTATGGAATTATGTAAGTGACATAAAGGATGATGTTGAGCATTAACAGCTACTTTTATCCACAGTGGCTTCGTGATGAGTCGGCCACTGTATTAAATGATCATTTTCCTCCAAAATCAGTACAGAAGAGCAGACAGAGCACTCACCGGCTGTTATATTTGATGCATTGAGAGCATTAAACTGCAGCTGTAGAGCATTAAACTTCAGAAAAGGATGGTTCATGCTTATTTTTCAGCTTATTGTATTTTTTTTTCCTCTTCTGACTCCCATACAAAATCACCAATCATTCTAGAAATCCTCTCCAAATAGAGGTATTCAGATCATCTGGTAAAAATTTTGTTAGAATATATTTATTGCAAGAATAACAATGTTACAATGTGTGTGTTTTGTTTTTTTTTACACACGCTGCAAATGGATAAGGTCTTTGAAGTTAATGATTGCCATTTTTCTAGTTCTAAAAATGACAGCAGGGTAGCGAATGACTCACGCGTCATTTTAGGCTGAGCTAAATGGATGTTTTTCATGCAGAAAGACACTCATCTACCGCTCATCGCCTCGTGTCAGCCAAGTTTAAAGGCCGGCGATACTTCAGGCCTAGAGCAGTTTATTTTCAGCGGTACTACTTTACTACAAAAGCTGCTGAAAAGGCCTCTGATACCGACGGGACCACACGTACTGTACAGCCGACAGGACCGGCTCTTCTTTTAACCTTTTAATGGATGCTGTTTGTATTCGTCAGCAGCAAATTTAAGAGTTTTCTTTGGGTCTTGAGCCGCAGCGTAGTAGCCGCGCACAAGGCACGCACAGTTTTTCATCTCTGAGTTGTTGGTGTTAATGGCACTGACTCATAATGGCTCCCTGTTCTTGGCACTTTGAACACAGTGTTAATGAAGCGCATGTGTGCGGGTGGGTTTGTGTGTAAGGTACAGGGCTGCTGTGCAGTAGGTGGTCCGCTGAGTGTGTACTGTGGAGTGTGATCCGGTGGGTTGTAAAGGGGGGGTGGGGTGGGGTGGTCTCTTTTCTCTTTTCTGATCGTTGGAGGTAACTTTCCTTTTAAGGCTCCTACATGTACATGACACACGGGTGGGCAGCGTGCCCTCCCATCGAGTTTCAGTCAAACCGGTGGTGTGGTAGAAGTTGGCATCACTTCACAGGGGCCGCACAGTTTGACTGAGGTGACTCACATCGGATCGACTCGCTTAGAAATTCACTTATGAGCACTTTGAGTATTTAAGACACACCTCTTTGTCCTCTTTCTTTTACTAGTATAATTTGGCTTTGGCACCAGAGAAGAAGAGACTATTAATGCTGCCTGTATTCCTCCTCATATTACAGCATTTAACGGTTTTGTTGAGCTGTTTGTTATCTTTTATTTAGCGAGTTGTCACTTTTGGAGGTCAGATTCTTGTTCAAGTGCAGAGGAGTTTTCTTCTAGTTTTCAACTCTCAAAGGACCTAAACAGCATCTACTGATATACTGTAAAATGTTCAGTAACTTTTAACCCACTTAATCTTATCAAGACTTTGGAATAATTCAGGTAAAATGCAGTTTCTCAGCTCTTCTGCAGCATCAGACGTGTCTTATTCGGATGTTCAGTAGTCGTGTGGTGAACGTGGAAACACCATCATCTTCTGCAAAACTGACTCACCATTAAAACCAAAAACCAAAAGATCCATGTTTCTTCAGTTTTCTCTGCTTTGATATAATAACCTTAGAATTTACACTGAGCTTTTATCAACGTTTACATGATCAGCAAATTGAATATAGGGAAATTTTCACTGAAAAAAAAAAAATGCAGAGAGTAATATTAAATAAGGAAATGATAAGGAAAGCTAACATGAAGAGAAACATTTATTTGAAAGTCATCGCAAAAGTAGTTCTAGATATTTAAGGCTTAATAGGGATGGGAATCAAGAACTGGTTGTAGAGGAGAATTGACTGGTTCATGCCTTCAGTTCAGTGATGGCACCACCTAACTCTCATCAAACCATGAGAGAATGAGTCATGGTGGAGAGAAACAACCAGTCCAAAGTATGACTTCATTTTGCACACTAGGTTTTTCATCAAATGCTCATTTCAAGTAAAGGTGGAAACACCAGCAATATATATAGTGTCGTCTTATTGCACAACATGGACTGAAACTCCAGGAATAC
>JAPQRQ010000010.1:9394170-9404643 GCA_037367365.1 Apogon talboti | reverse complement strand
AACCCATGGAGTTGGATCAATGACAGTGGATGGACACACTGGGTTTATGTTCAGTTAATGATATATTTTGCTGAAAAGTAACTTTTTCTTAGTTTTCTTTGCTTCTGATATAATAACCTTTGAATTTACTCTGAGTTTTAATGAACATCTACATGATCAATGAATTAATTATAGGAAAATGCATGATTTATACTGCAAAAATGCAAAAATTCTGATGATAATATTATAATAAACAGTGATAAATCACTTAAGAAAGGTTAAATAAAGAGAAAAACTCATTTGGGAACTGCCAGAAAAGTATCACTGGGTCTTTATGGATTAAAATAAACAACCATGAACAACAGGAAATTTCAATTTTAATAATATTATGCCTGTTACTAAATATTTGGTGATTTTCTAGATCCACTGTGATCTGTAAGTTGTGTAAATAAGAAGCTGAGGCACAATATTGTTGCACTTTTCACTTTTATAGCACTAAAACAACAAGAAAAATGTGTAGATATTAATTATAAGTTATTATTTTACTGGTCAGGTCTGCTTTAGATCACATTGGGCTGAATGTGGCCCCTGAACTATAGTGAGTTTGACCCCCCTGCTCTGTAAATTGTTTACTTATTTACACAAAGTAATGCACCCAATCTGTGTCATACTTTTAACGTATATAAGTGGAGGAAAGTCTTCTTCTTTGGGTTTGACAAAGCCCACGTTTACCCTGTTTTAACGGCAGAGACACGGCACATGTTAAACCGTCCTCACAGCTGCAGCTCGACCAATTTAATCACAACAGTTGGACTCATAGTGAAACCAAACTGCTTTAAGAGTAAAGAGGATAAGATAAGCCGGCAATGGGAGCACACAGCCAAAAGTCATTATCAGTTTTAAATCCTAAACTTTATCACTGCCAAATGAAAACACAATACCATTAACAAAAGATTCTTAAGTTGAGACTGAACACAGATGTACGGTAAAAAGAAAAAAAGAAACATCTGGCGAGAAGTGAACAATGCCGTAAAGTAAAAGACAATTGTTTTCTAAGGTTTAGCTCTAGCACCGAGAGAATATGCCCTGCAAAGAGAATAATAAGGATACAAGTAAAGAAAATGTAAAGCTCTGTAGTGTTTTCCATTTACATCTATTACCAGTGAATGGCCACTGCTCAAAACTATTAACATAGTCAGTGTGTGAACTACAAATGGCTTCTGAAGGAGCTTTTTCCCCACTTTTTTATGATCAGAGCACTTAGTTTAGTTTTAATTTATGTATTTTAGAGTATGAAAAATGACAGTAAGTGAACAGATGTTAAGTAGTCACTGCTGCATCACAGAAATACTGAAAGATGCATTTTTATTTAAGTAATAACAGAAAATCACTTTATCACTTAAAGTAATTTGTAAATCACTTTATCATGTACAATACTGTTGAAGACACTTTTAAAGTAGTAAAACTACCCTGATGCTGATTCCTTTTATTTATCTTTATGCTCAATTATTTAATAACAGTAAAAACATGAAAGATTATCATAAAAATATTTTTTACATATTTATATACAGTAGATAACTGTATTTATACATTATTACAATACAGTTAATGACAGTGGAAATAACAGAATAAGGAGTGGGTTTTTTTTACGGGGGGCAAATCCCAATCTATTAATCAGTCAATCAATCAATCGTTCAATCAACAGAAACAAGCAGAATTGTAAAGTTGAACAGGTGTATAAAAATACATTTAAAAACTTGATTTTTCATATATTTGCTTATAAAATCTAACTGTATATCTGTTTTATTTTTTCATTCTAGTTTTGGAAATGAATATTGAAGAAAATAATTGTTTTTATAGGTTTTATGTTGAAAAAATGATCAATGAATGGTCCAGCTTATTAAAAACGTATTAAAACAAGTGATCTTACAAATAAAAGAGGCTTCATTAGTATCATGTTTATCCATTAAAAAGAAGAGGAACAAGACATGAAGTGGATGAGAAATGAATGGAAAGAAAAGGAAGAAAAGAATGTGAAGGGGAACCATCGGCTTTGTCCGTGAATGAAGTTGTGCTGTTGTAGAAACTTGGCTTGATAAGATTCTCAAATAAAGACGAAAGGTCAAAGGTCAGAAAAACTAGCAGAGTGTGACACAATAGAAAAACAAAAAGTGTTCTGGGGTTTTAGAGGGAATGGGCAGGACAAATACGCACTATATAGAAGATATATACATGAGATGTAAAGGATAGGGTCACACAGGTACAGACGACATTATATAAGTAGGAAAGAGAAACTTATGGCAGTCATCAAGGTTTGTCACAGTAAATCTTCCTTTAAACTCTCTTTTGATCCTTCCATGATCACTAAAGTATATACATGCATTATACAATATGAAACTCATCAGACTTGTAACTCATCACAAAATGTAACACTGACTTTGGTGAACACAGACATTCCTGATGTAAACAACATGGAGCCATGAGGACAAAATATACACAAATCAGTGCCACTATTGTCAGAGTAAGAGTGACATAATCATAAATCATAAGTACATTTTCATTAACTCATAAAGACCCAAACAGCCACCTGTAAAATCATCTACTTATCTATAATGATTAATACCTGTTGATCCACTAATTCTATCAATACATGTAAATAACTGGTGTAAAATACAGTTTGTCGTCTTTTCGTGGTCATCAGATATGACCCATTTGCATGTTCAGCGGCTCCATAGTTACCGTGGAAACACAGTCATCATCTACAACATTGACTCAACAGTAAAACCCACGGAATTTGACAAACAACAGTAGTTGTAGTTGCTTGTTTTTATGTTCAGTTGTTGATATCCTTGCTGAAAAAGTCACTTTTTCTTCATTTTTTTTGTTATAAAATAATAACCTTTGAATTTGCTCTGAGTTTTATGAACATCTACATGATCAGTGAGTTAAATATAGGGTAAAATACTTGATTTACACTGACAAATGCAAAATACAGAGGATAATATTATAATAACTTATTAGTATTTATTTACTTATTTCTATTATCTTAGTAGATTAACTGCCTTTTCTCCACTTCCTGGTCCTGGCCTAGTCTCACATCAGCTGTTAAATGTAAATGACCTCATCTCATAATATCTCTGTTGACAGACAGTGTAACATTGTGGGCTTTTCCATCTAATACATACGTAACAGTGAGTGAGGACTTGATTTCACCATGTTGTAAAGCTTACGGTTATTGATGATTCCCTCAAGTGTCAACACGAAAATATAATTCCAAACATAGATATTAAATGTCCGGCCAACAGGTTAATAGGGCAGTGATCTGATAAGAGACATTACTGTTGAATGATTTTTGTTACAGCATCTTTGATTTATAAGAGGGTGGTGTGTTTTTCTGATCCTACTGTACATGATGCTTCTAATAAGGAAATAGTTTTACAGCTCATTTTTTTCTGCCTCTGGTAACAGATGTAGCAGCTCCTGAGTTTCCCAAGGTGACATCCTAAAATGTTTGGTTTTGTCTGAAAAACTGACCATATTCAGTCACACAGAAGAAACCAGAAAATATTTGACTTTACCACCCTGTGATCAGAGATTATTTTACCTTTTTTTTCTTGTTTTTCTTGCTTTGAATCAGGAGTTCTACTTCTATCAGTCTCCTATTAGCAGTCGACAGCTGATGATTAATGAATTAACCGTAGCAGCTCTAGTTATTGCATTAAAGGGTTGGATTCAGTGAATTAAACTCCTGGCAGTGGGAAGAATTTACTGACGCAAAAATTTGTTATGAGGTTGAGAAATGAGCTTAAATCTACAGAGAGTCCAGATTTTTGGTCTAAACTCTAAACTTATAACCTCTGCATGTTTTATTCTAACAACAAGCGCGTGTATTTGAGCTGATCATTTGTATAGTGTGTATATTTTATATCTCATGTCTTCCATTTAGACTATTGTCTCTTCTTCTACACACAGTGATTTCAGTTTAGCTATCCACTCTACCTATTTGTGCCTCTCTGCTACTCTGTACCGTCACACTTTTCCTCTGGGACTATCAGCCCCTTCACTTCCTCTATTACCCCTCCACACACCCTTACATCCTCCCACACACACTCTCATACACACACACACACACACACACATCACCTCCCTCCCACCCCGCGGCGACATGCGCTCCACAATGGAGAACAGAGTGGTTTGGGAAATAATGGCCATTTATAACTGCCTGACGCTGTATCCCACCACCGCCGCTCGCTGTCACGCACACGCTCAGAGTTTGGTGCTGAGGTGAGACAAAGAGAGCGTGCACCTCCCCTTCTCGTGGCTAATGTCACAGACGCATTAACACGTTGCTGCACAGATGAGCACTGTGCAAAAGAGTCGCATCACGTACAAACACAGCGCCTCTGGAATGACTGTGGAATACAAGGATGTGGAGCATGTTTGTGGGACCTGTTTATACCATAGGGTTAGTATGGGGACATACAGCAGGGCCTCACCATGTAAATCAATACATCTGAAGGTGAAAACATTTATAAAGAAAGTTTAAGAAGAGGGGAAGGGATGATGCATGGACACAAGTTTGTCTTATTTTACCACAGAGGCCTAGTTGACGTTAAAAACCCAGAGGATTCAAGACCAGAAGCAGCTCAGGTGACAGGGTTTAGACAAGGAGAACATACAGTACTGTGCAAATGTTTAGTAAAGTTCTAAAGACCACACATATGAATTTCTCAGTCTCTGCAATAAGATATAATCTGGATATACATATGAAGTATATACAGCAGAAAAAAGCAGCTTCTATAAACCAAAGTGGTTGTATTTATTGTGATCTCATTTTAACCTTTTTGTTCAGTTAATATGAGATTTATATGCATTCATTTTCAGCTGTTTTATACCAGGTTTCATTCAACACATGTCAGATGTTTCGAATTGTTTCTTGTCATGGGGTCAGAGGTCACACTGAAAACTGAGTTTTGTACTAATACTAATATTTTTTGTAAGGCTGTACACATATTGAGTATGTTCTTGCTGCATCTGAAGAAAAGGGAATGAGAAATAAATATATATGCTCATTTCAACCCTGCAAAAACACCAAACTTAGAGATGGCCTCAGATTTTTTGCGCAGAACTGCACATACGCACAAATCATATAAACTACACAGCAATAAATAAATAACACAATCATGAAATATAGCAAATAATCAGTAAATGAATATGAATATTGAAGGTAAAACATCTACAGGCAGATGTTTCTGTCTTCAAGTCATTTAAAATCACATAGGAACTGTCTAATAAGACCAGATACTTAAATTTTAAAAAGGCAGGACTTTTACTATCTGCTGAATATGAGGTGAAAAGGAGAGTGAATACCAAGATGTTTATACTGAGACAGACTATGTGTTATATGTGCTCATAATTTTAACAATTTTAACAATAATATGCTCATATGAAGGGATTTAGAAAGTACCAGCATAAAAGGATACGAGTTAAAAGGCTTTAACATTGTTTCATGTTTATTTTGTATTTATGGTTATGTCTCCGCAAAATTTATGAAATGAATGAATGGAATGA
Source organism: Apogon talboti (assembly GCA_037367365.1). Classification (NCBI taxonomy): domain Eukaryota; kingdom Metazoa; phylum Chordata; class Actinopteri; order Kurtiformes; family Apogonidae; genus Apogon; species Apogon talboti. The sequence goes on along the minus strand of JAPQRQ010000010.1, from coordinate 9,399,093 downwards.
GTAGCTATATTTGCATGAATTATAACATTAATTTATAGCAAAACTGTCAAAACTTACAAACGTGTATTTCCATAAATGGGATTGGAGCACATGAACCTGGACGTTTAGTGTGGTCAGAGGGCGGTGCCATAGGCTACAATACACACGGATGAAATAAACAGAGTAGAAGAAGAAGAAGAGTAATTAATATAAAATGTCTGAAACTGAATTATTCACATGTACCTGTTGCTATTATAGCCCTGTTTATACTCTTTAAGATGCAGAGGATCAGTTATAGTGAGATTCAGAAAAGATATTTCCCAGTATTCACATTTATTCTCCTACAAAAAAAGGTTAAAAACTCATACAACAATAATATATCTGTAATATCTGAAATGTGATTTTGAAAATGTGTGATACTTCCACTGAAAAATGGATGATATTGATACTTTACGCATAACAAGGTGATGTTCTATGTAGAACAATGCAAATATTGACAGGATATTCACAAAATGCATATTACATGTTGTATACTGGAGGTGTAGCTTGTGATAATAAAGGTTTCTCACCAGCAGATGGAGATTTTAAACTGAGTTGAAGGTGAGGAGATAAGAGAGGTGAAAGAGTAATTATAATTTTACAATATTTAAAGAAAGTTTAAGAAAAGGGGAAGCGATGATGCATTATTTCATTATAATTGTCATTTTTAATTTCAATTTTATCAATGTAAGTGAAGTTCTTCACAGGTAAATAAAGCCACAACATCTCACTAGTGGAAAAATAAACCTTCTTTATCTGCATTTATATTTCATTTTAACTTGCATTGCTTTTTTTTTTAAGTAAATTGAATGATTCTTTTTGTGTTTATATTTAGTTGTTATAACAAAACTGATAGGTAACTATAATAAAACATGACCAAAAGCTTCATTACAGATATTACTCTGCATTAAAGTGAGATTGTTTTATCAAGTACAGATTAAACTGCTTAATAACTCAATCATATCTGAAGTGTCACATTATTTACTCTAAATGTCCAAGGAGAATTGTAATTAACTTTTGTTCCACTAAGTTAAATGCTGTGCTTTTCCTGGACGCACACACACACACACACACACATGCACACACACATGAAAACATGAAAACCGGACTCTCCTCACCGTTGTTAATACTCAGTAGTTTAAAAAACGCAGAATCAACTTGAGCCGTATCAGGATGCGAGACAGAGATCCAGTGCTCTTATGTTAATTAGTCTGCTAGCGGACGACTTTCATAAAAGCTGATCATTGCATGTGTTGGTTGGGTGGATGCAATTGTATTTCTGTGAGCGCACATGTATATTGTGCAGTGTGTGTGTGTGTGTGTGTGTGTGAGGCATGGGCCTGTCACTGTGCTGGATGGGCTGTCACTTTCTTAATTGCCTGAGCGTGACCCCACCCTGCTCTGTTCACCTGGCTAATTACTGTGTCTTTCCAGCCAAGAGATTGAAATGAATTCGACTCTGTTCAAGCTTCATTGACATGAAAAGTGAGGTTACTGACATTGTCATAATACAGTACAGTACAGCAGGTTTGTCCTTCACGTACGTATATTTTACACTCCGGGAGTTTCATCACCGTCTGATAACAGAAATGTCATGTTAAACTGATAAACCAGGCTGATGTCTGAATTCTAGAGTCTACTGTACGTTCACACTGTAATCCTATGGCTTTTAATTGCGGCCATTTTAATAGATTGAGTTGACCTGAAAAGAACAACAATAATAAAGATGTTTAACAAAGCTGAGTTGTTGAAGTCACCATGGAGACCACTTCATTCACTTTCATTCCTACAGATGAAACAAAAGTAAAAAAAAAAAAAAAAGAGAAAAATCCATGTACTGAAAATATAAAAATAATAAAAGAGAAAATGTGATTTCATTGTTAAAAACTATTTTTCCTTTACTGTGGGTGCACGCAGTAGTATATAGGTTAACACTTTTACGTCACCGCTGTAGGTTGATGCCCAGAAACACCATGAACACAGCAAAATAAGGGGAAAATAGAAAATAAAAGCAGAGGACAGGGTCTCTGCAGGTAAATACAACACCACACACTGAAAAAGGGGCTGACTGAAAACGAATATTACCATAAGAGTCTGTGGGTTTTTTAATGAAAATATAAATACTTTGTAAGGTTATCTGCACACTGTAGCTCCACACAGATAGGTGTTTACACTTGATTTTCCCTTAACTTTTCTTTGTGGCCCTGTTATATCATTTATTTTACATTAAATGATAGAAATTTCCACTCCAAATAATGCTGAGGTCTAACACCCTGTTGTCCCTCTCCATTTTATTTGACTACCACTGATGCAGAATGTGATGAATTTGAGTTTTGTGTGATATACAAGTTGCATGAATTCTAGTTTTGTTGTTCACACTGAGGTTGCATTGCAAAAAGTACACCTGATCTGTATCTAAGGACTCATGGTGAAGTTAAACAAATCAGATTCCAAGTCCATGTGATTTGGGCTGTTCATACTGGGTCACCTATTAGCAGAGAATAGTCTGAACGTAGCATCATGTTGTAGCTGTTACATCAGAGTACTGAGCTCATTCAGTGTTACTTGTATTTGGATAAAACAACAGTCTGGTCCTTTAAACCGAGGCTGTGGTAAAAATCCCTTCAACTACATCCCAAATACCTCCACGTTCTCATGATGACCACAAACCGAGAGGACGGAAAAACTGACAGTGAGAAGCCGAGCGGACTGAACGGAGTCAGATTGAAACCATGCAAATGAAATGCTAATGACATGCTAATGAGCAGAGGGAAGGAGGGAGGGAGGGGAAAGTGTCAGGTAGGAGGTAAAGTTTGGTTAGAGAGCGAGCTGGCGAGACAGCAGGCAAATGGGCAACGCTTGGATGAGCAGTGAGCGGGCTACCCATGATGCCTCAATGAGAGAGGGAACATTAAGCGATAGAAAGAGAGATGGAGAGAAGAGACTTGGAGGAAAGGCCCTGTGGGCTAATGAATGCTGATTAAATCCCAAATTACATATCATAACTTCCTACTTTTTTTTTTTTTTCCTCCGGTGCACATTCTTGTTCAAAAGCATCTCTCTCTGTCTGTATAACTGTAATAGTATTCCTTTTGTCATTAGTTTGTACATCTCCTTCTTTAAAGCTCCATTAAACTCAGGTTTAATGCATCTGAACCACTTAGTAAAGGAAAACCTCAGCACAGCATGGGGTCTTTAATTTAGAAAGTTCAAAGTGTTGGTTAGTTTTAACTTATGAATTTAGTTTGTAGATAAATGTTTGTTTTATACTATAACTCTACTCAACTCTATTTACAGTATAAAGCAGTTTAAGACCAACTACAGCTGGAACACAGTGCTGTATATTAACCATTAAAACATCACTAGAAAACAAACAATAAAAAAAACAGAGAAGAAGAGAAGAAAAGAATGTGGAGAAATATGATGGTAACATGATCGTAAAAGGGTTCTATGTCCTACTGATGTTCCAAACTCTCAACAGCAGGAATAAGTCATGTACAAGAACAACAAAACCAACACCGAACCCACCCTATGTATCCACAGACTGTATAAAGTATAAAGCTCATTGTTTACACACATCTGTATAATGGAATCATCAAGCTTTGATGGTTTGATGGTTGTGTTATTAGACACAAAACAGCCACAGTAAAAACACAAATCACTTTGGTTTTCTCTACGGTTTGTCTGAACTAAAGATCTGTTTGGAATCATTCAAATAAGGTCAGAACTGTCACAGTTTAATCTGAACAGTGGATCAACAAACAACCACTTAGCAAAGATAAAAACATCACATAATATCTTTATACCTTCAAATTCACCCATGTTGAAGAAACGCTGTGATTTCAGTATCAGACTCTATTCTTTTCATTTAGAGCTGTGTCCAGTGGTGAAAACAACAACAGCAACGCTTCTAGCTTTTATACATTCTTTGCATGTAAAAGTAGTTTCTTAGCGGTTCTTCTGTCATCTGGTCACTGTCATTAAAGTAACCAGAGGAGTGACTCACTACTCCCTCTAGTGGTCACATGTATCCCATGGCCACTTGGTGTGAATAAATTCAGCTCGTATCTCTACAATCTAATACACTGTCAACTTTATCAAAAAAATTCTATTGATAATTTTAGGTAATTTTTAATAATTGATAGAAGAATTATTACATTTAGCCCCTTATTCTGAGATAAAGTGGATTTCCTTTTTCCCTGTAGGCTTTTCCAAGTTTGTTAAGGATATTAAAGGCTACTAATTCAGACAGTCTATTAATAAGATCAATAAAGTCAATGTGTGCTGTAATTCCGTCGTCTGCTCCTCTTTATACTTCAGTCTGTCAGGACTGGGCCTGAGCTCCGTTAATGGTGCCACTCCGTCTTTTTCTGACACCACAACAATCACATCTGCCTCATCTGCTCCTGTCAGTCTCAAAGTTAAAGACCTTCTGAAGAGACAAAGAGCAAATATCTTTTCATATGCCTGTCGGGTTTTTCCGAAGCTCTTACAACACCAACACACCACGCACATGTACATCAGGGCTGGGGGAGAGGGAGCAGCTAGTACCAGAAAAATGTGATCATCTGCATCCCCCTGATGTGTTGGAGGTGAAAAAGAGCAGCGGCGGACGAGCTCGCCAGGGAAAATGGCAATATTTAAAATAGGAGACACAACTCCATTTCTTTTTGAACAAAATATTAATGATCTTTCATTTGGATCTCATCACAGATGCGGCCGGGGAAAATTGCATTTTGTGTGGCAGAAGTCTGGGAAGACATGAGACAGGATAATAGCCAATAGGTGTTTGGAGAGAGGGAGTCAGAATGAATGAGAGAGAAAGACAGAGAGAAACAGAATTGACAAATTCCCATGATGGGGGTACGCCATGAGAGAGTGAGGGGAGGGAGGAGGAGAGGGGGG
>JAPQRQ010000010.1:9350519-9366738 GCA_037367365.1 Apogon talboti | reverse complement strand
AAGAGATTATGGAAGCCAAATCAGTCTCTCAGCAGCGTCTAAAGTGACAGGGGGAGAATCAGCTGAGAGGATGGTGGGAAATTAAATAAGAAAAAAAAGATTATGTCTAAGTGTGTCACCTCCGAACACTGCTGTGAAATCTCTAACCTGATCCGTGAGGAGGTGGCGGTGGAGCGAGAGTGGATTATTGCAAGCTGTGTTATAAAAGACCCACGGTTGCTCAAAGTGCTTTTGCTAACCAGGAAGAAAAAGCACGCGCTTATCAAACATCTATGTGTGAAATGTGCAAAAACAAGCAAAGACAAAGGAATGTCGTCACTCTGCAGAAACCCTGACTTTATCTGCATCAAGACTTCAGTGTGTATAATCTCTGTTATAGAACACAGGTAGACACACAGATGTGAACAGCTGGAGTAAGAGAGAGAGAGAAATTAAGAGTATGAGCAGGAGGTTCACGTCATATTACAGTTTTTCTCAATTGCTAAGACACGATTAATGAAACTGGGATCCACTTGATCTTCTTCATCACCTTCTTAGCACAGTCAAAGTCTTCTCTGTCAAATATGTTAATACTTCTTCACTGGTTTGGCTCATTTTTCGTACACTTTGTCACACAGATCTGATAGAAGAACCCAAATGCAACTGGATCAACCACGGTAAACAAAAGGAAAGCATTTATGCACTGATTATAGGAATTATTTTCTTAATGATGATACATATTTGTAAAATTCAAATGTGAAAGTCTGAGTATTTCAGCTCTTCATTTATATTTTATTTAATTAATATTTCTATACCGTTGTCCATCCACCTGTATAACAGCTCACCCATCTGTAACAGATACATTCACATTACTGCACCTTAGTCACTTTCACACCTGTATAGTGTATATTTACTTCCATTGTACATATGCAATTCTTGTATTATTTTCTGCTTTATTGTTGTATTCTATTTATATTATTTATTGCTTTTACCTCTTCACACTTGCTTTCTTTTTTTTTTTTGTAAGTGTTTTTCCAAGAGTGTTTGTATGCAACTGAGCTATTGTGACCAAGTAATTTCCCCTGTGGATCAATAAAGTTCTAAGTCTAAGTCAAATATTTTCATTTGTTTCTTTTAACGGTATTTTGAAATGTATGTATGTTGAAACAAGGTTAAAACCAGCCAAGAAGAATAACATGAATAAATCTGCAGTGGAATAATATCCTTTGTTTCTGAGTATTTCTAAGTTTGGGTGGAAGTCTGGTTCATTTCTGTCAGAATTCAGTACAACAACTGTACCACAATGAATGTCTGAATTTATTTTGTCTATGTGTTCATTTGGTTTTACATGCTAGATAGAATAAAATGAAAAAATGAGGCAAACTTATTTGTTACGACTTCAACAGGACATTTGAAGTGTAAAAAGTGAAGTTTCAGAATCTGTCAGGGTTTTTTTTTTTTTTTTTATCTCTAGTACATATTCTTTGGATGAGAAAAAAGACAACAATGCTGTGATATGCCTGTTTAATGCATATGTTTTGTGTAATAGTGCATATGCTTGTTTATTAGGCTTGTGAATTATTTTAACGTAATGGACAAATGTGTTCAAGCAAAAGAGAAAATCTAAAATCCAGGTGATCCTGTATCTAAACAGCCCTTCTCTCTTTTCATTAATTTTCACACTATATTCTCTATAATCTAGTTTTTAGACATTTATTATTAAAGCTGTTTTTTAACTCAAGGTTTCTTTATTGTCATATGGCATGTAGAAACTACAACCACACGAAATGTCGTTTGCACAGTTCTTCCAAAACCTGTGTTTCGTGTGTAAAATAATGTTGAGTTACAGCTAGGGCTACTCTATTCAGTGACAAGGTCTTTTTGATTACTGTGGCCAATATTGTAATTTGATTGTCTTTGCTTGGTTATCATGGAAAATGCTACTGATCATTATGAACGGTGTGTGTTTTCAGCTCAAACATACTAAACTAGTATAAAAAAGTATAAAATGGACAGAATCCACACACAAAATATAAGTTTTTATGATTGTATTGTATATGTATATTGTCATTGATAATATCCAGTATTATCAATGACAGTTTTAATTCCAACAAAAACAATGGTTTGTCTTGTCTGTTTGTAGCAGTTGTATGTTTGTTTGTAGTATGACCACAGATAGTTTGTAAAACAGGTCACCCTGACAGAATTTTTGAATAAAACAGAAGAGGAAGCGTCAGCTCGGAAAAATATCAATACTGACAGGGTAAGGAGGATATATAAGAGGACAGAGGGGTTACTAATGGATATGTAATGCATTTTTTAAGGCAATTAAGGAATTATGATGCTGTCTTTGTTTGATTAGACTACATATATTAGGTAATAGTTCATGTTTAGGATCACTATTCATTGATGTCTAACATTCATAAATATCTGATATCTATATCTGAAACACGAAAACACAAAAAAACCAGACCCCCCCACCCACCCAATCTCCTTTTCTCTCCGCCATCATTGGTCACCCATCTTTGCCTCGAGCCCTTTTGATTTTCTCCGTGGCTGACTGTTGTTTCTGCTGCTGCTAGCTCAGCCATCAGCGTGCATTGATCGCTCGCCTTCATCCTCAGCGTCCCCTCCGTTATACCTGACTATGGCGGCTAATTCCCCCTTTCTCACCCTTCTTCATCCCAGATTGAGAGGGTCGCAGGAAAAATCAATAACAGTGCCAAGTGGGGCAGGGTCAGGGGTCAACGAGGTCCTTGACAAGTGTGTCAGGGGAAGGAAGAAGTAAAGGGGAAAAAGTGCTTGTCTGTGTGCATATATGAGTGTGTGTTGCACAAGGACTGGTCAGGAGAAACTGAGTGACCAAAGGCCTCATGGGTGCAAGTGTCAGCCTTGTCAGGGATCAAATTTATGACCATTGATTGGACGATGTGTGTGTGTGTGTGTGTGTGTGCTGATGAATGTGTGTGTTTGTGTGGATCATGGTAGAATCTGACAGGGGTGAGGAGTCATCATATAAAGCCCATTATGGCCAAACAAGCCAATGAAACAAATGAATCCCCTGAGCAAAGGACCTGTCGTTCATCCGTCCGTCTGTCCATCCGTCCACCCACCCATCCGTCTGTCTGTCGCAATACCAGATATACACTGTTTCCCATGAAGTTGGAATAAAACATTTTTACATCTTGTCATGAAATGATTATGACACTGTGATTTATTCTTGATAGATAAAGTGTAACTGGGACTCAGTATGTGATCATTACAACTGGTCAAAGGTGATTACTGATGGGTAGAAATAGGAATAAAAAGAGGAATGTGTCTGAAAACAAGATTATTCCAACTCTAGCAGGCAACAGTGTATTCGATTTATTGTTTTGGTGTTATAATTTTGCCCTTTTATTTTGAGAGAGTTAGGGTTATCTTATTGCAGAAATGTTAAATAATAATAATAATAATAATAGAACACTATATGTACAAAAGTATTAGGACACGTTGAATTCAAGTGATTCATCGCTAACATGGGAATGGGAAGTCTACCAAGCTGTAGGAGTGATATGTCCCAGTATTTTAGTCCATCTGGTGTATTTAGAATTATATCTGCATTAAGTACCCTTAAGCAAAAATCACTGTGTTTTTATTACCATAGAATGAGTTGTTTATATCTACAGACAAAGGGGGCACTATATTTCTCCAGTGACTCAAAACAATTTAAGTTTTATGACATCCAGTATTAAACAGTCATGCATGTAGTCAGACATGAGGTATTCTGTGATTATAATCTGAAACTTCACCACTAGATGTCACTAAATACTACACATTATTACTATTACACACTTTAATTCTATTTCCAGCATGATCAGAACAGTAAAATGTTAATAATAAATAAGGTATTAATTGACCTTTGATCAAATCCTCTTCACAAACTATAAATTTTACCTTTTTGCATTAATTTTAGTAACTTACCAGCCAATACTATATTCATCTAGTGTAATCCAGCTGTCATTATTATAGTATTCATTTGTTTTCATTGTATTATTCATTTACCAGAGACAATGCACAATACATATACTGTACTAGTAATAAATAAGAGTGATATTACAACAGTTATGGTAAACCAAACTCTTACATGGAAGACAGTAAAATACTACGCAGAAGTGTACAATATACATATAATTATATACTGTATATAAATTATAAGTTCAATGAGCTCATCCCTCATTTGATTAGGGTTTTTACCACTGGAGACTTGTGGAAAAAGAGCTGAAAAGGTGAGTGTAAGTTTAATTTCTATTTAGATGCTGAACAGGCGACTACATGGATTAATAAGGTTTACCATTATAGTATTTACATACACTGAACTACAAATTGTTGTAAATGTTGGGACACCTTTTATATAAATGAGTCCCAACTTCTATATGTCTTTTAATTATTTTATTTATAGATCTATTAGCATTGTCAAACGGTTCTCAATATCTACATTTTCTCTGAAGCTGCACACTGGTTCTCTTGTTTAGGACTGTGACTATTTTTACACTTAAACCTGGTAACATTGGCCAAAAGTCATAACAAAAAATGTATTTACAGGCAGAGTGTGTATTTGATATGCAGTGTGTTGATGCACAATCACAACAAAAGTTAGATCTTGAACAGATGAAATCTAATGTTGTTTTGCCCAATGTCTAGAGCTGCAGTTTAATGCAGCTTTGCAGCTCTAACTGCTGCAGCAGAAGCTCATCTGTGATAGTGTCAATTAGCGCATAGCTTAGCGATCTCCTGCTGCTGCTCAGTTTGGCTCTTCATTCCCCACTGTTTACATTCTACATCAGTAATCATTCACTATAATCGTCCCAGCAACACATAATCACAGGCTTTTAACACCCAGGAATTAGACAGCACCACTCCCAGGGGAGGCAGCAGTTTGACTGGATGAGAAGTGTCATAAAAGCCCTGACTGGCACCCACATCAAGATACAGGTAATTATCAATGTCACACAGAATAATTAAATAATGACAGAGGCAATATCTGATCTTCACTTCTGGAATAAAAGTTCAACTTAAGAAAAATCTGCAGACAGCGTTGTGAGTCTGTGAGGTGTCCTACTGTACATCCACGCCACACACACACACACACACACACACACACACACACTCAGTGGAAATGGTAAAGGGAAGACGCGGCTTCGAAGAAATCCATTTGCAATTTAAATGGAAATGTAATGAGCCCATGGTGGCAGTGAATTAGTCAGCTGATCAATTGATCATGTCAAGGACAAATAGGTAAACAAACATATCCATTAGCCTCCTGCTCCACCTCCTCCCCTCCGCTCCCTGCTGTGGAGGAGTACTAGAAGATCACTGAGAGGTGTTTTTGCATGAGAGGAGACGACACAGGGTTGACAGCAAAAAATACGGTCTGTAGTGCATTTTCATGGGGAGACTTCCCAGATAAAACCCAGAGTGCTCACTGTTAACACATATACACAAATGTAAACACACTGACGCACACAATTGCATACCCCACTGTGACCGTCCTGCCCAGCTCGTTACACAGACAGTTGGGCCCAGCAAGGCTCCATTCAGAGGTGATGGAGTAAGTAGAGGAGGAGGAGGAGGAGGAGGAGGAGGAGGAGGAGGAGGAGGAGGGAGCGAGGGGCCCTCAAACAAGAGGCAGGACGGAGAAGACAAGGCAGAGAACGAGTAAAGAGGCTGCCAGAGGACCGGGGCTGGAACCAGACCTGCTGCCTGGCCTCATCCCAATCTGTCAGTGTGTGTGAGCAGGAAAAAAGAGCAGCAGGGTAGCAACAAAGCCATGTAACTGTTGATCACAGCTTTAACATACTGTTGATTTACTATTTTGGCAAATTATGCAAAATAATAAAACAATGATGATTGCTTGTGGTGGTTTTCTGTATTTATAGGTTTTACACTTACTTGCTCTGCACTGAAACCCATATTTAAGTAAAAGTATGAATACTAAATGTACTTAAATGTTAAAAGGTAAAAAAAAACTACCTATGTAGAACTGATCTCTATTGCCGTCACTGTTTTACTATTATATCTGGGTTTTTTTGGAGTCATGTGACTGCCTCATTATGCGTATGGTGCATTTTACTGCTTTATTTGTTTAATGTTGAGCTTACATGAACTACTTTATTTACTGGTGAGAGTTTAATCTACAGCAACGAATCATATTCTATAAGATGATCCTATAACACGGTTGTTTTTATGCCGTATCCTGTGAGAACCACTTTAATGTGTTAACTCATCATGAGCTCAAAAACATACTTGTTTTCGGGTTTGACAACACATTTTCTATCTAATCCAAGAGGGGTTTTACAGAGTTCATTGAGCTTAAGAGTGAACACATAAGGGAACAAAGTAGTCTGGTTATGAGCAATGTTGTGGTACACTTGTCTTTGGATAGGATGTTTTTCTGTTTTGATTGTATTTATCTGACAGTTGCCAGGAAATAATAAACTAATTCATCATTTTTTCACAACAAGATGATTGACTGGATGTAATGGAGTAAAAATGTACAATATCTGCCTTAGAGGAAGTAGGGTACAGGAACAAATAACCAGAAAATAGAAATACTCACGTAAAATAAATAGTTGAGTAAAAGTATTTCCCTACATTCTGGTCTAAACATCACACTTTATTCTTTCCTGTTAAAGTTTTAGTAATGAGGAATGAGCTAAACATCGATATCCCATAAGTCATTTCAGTCTGGACTCGCTGAATCACATCTCCTATCAGTCACAGCTGCTTGTTTCTCTAATCTATCTGAAGTCTCTGCAAACTCAATCACTGCCATTGATGCATCTTAATAAGAAACTGATGAAGAGCTTCTTTGTCTTGGATGCGAGTCAGAATAACTTGATCGGTGCCTAATAGTCACAGTAAATGGAAAGATTTGCAGCTGAGAATGGTCTGGCCGTCTGAAAACAGAAGAAACGCGCCCACGTGTGCGAACGAATTAGGTATTTAAATAAATGTAAGCACAAAATACATGTTCAGACCTCAGTCGAGATGAAGAGATGGGGACAAACATGGGAGGATGACAGCTTGAGTGTTTCTATCAGGGGCTATTTCATGCAGGCTGCCTGTTCAACGAACAGAAAAAAGTGCCGCCATCTCCACTTCCAAAGCAGGATAGGATATTACCCTTAGCTTTTGAGGGCAAGGACACGTGGAAAGGCATTTGGGAAAATTATAATATCTTAGCATGCACTGAATCTTACAGTGTGAACAGTCTATTTCAGTGACACGTTAGGAGTATCAGAACCACCTGGAAGAGACATGATGCTCTTTATAATGAAAACACCACTAACAATATCACTCATCGCCATAGTGCATGTGAGTCTAGAAAATAGATAGCTAGTTGACCCTGAAAGCTAACAAAAAACAGATGAAAGGATGAAGCAACACTGATCCATAAAACACTCCTGATGAGGAAACAGCAGGTTAATGCGGGATGAAGAGAGGGGGAGAAAAAAAAAGACCCACACGAAAAGAAAGAGCTTTTTAAAGAGGACCATTTGTAAAACAAGCAGTTTAAAGCCAGATTATAGGCCAACAATGACACAATCCCTTATGTTCATTCCTGTAATACACTGTGAAGAAGAGGATTTATACTTTATTGTGGAGGAATGCATCGAGGCTGCCTTCTGCGTCTGCCTGCCGCTTTGGGAAACATTTCCTCCTGAGGCCAGGTGTAATCCCTGCATAGAGGAAACACAGATGCCTTCAGCCAACTGCTGATCAGCCTTATAATGGTTCAAGTATTACCAGAGATACCACCAGAGGGAAAATTCCTTCAATCCAGTCTAAAAGCCTTCGGTGGTGACTCCATAGAGGACTGTGAAATGCTTGGTTGGGTGGCTGGTTGCTGGATTTCTTCCCGTCTACTCTTCTGGTCTGAGTTGGATTGCATTGGATTGTCTTAATTGTCTCTAATGACTAAATTGTCCCAACTATTTGCTTCATTAGCTCTGTGTGTTAGCTCTATTAGGAAGGAATGGAGGCGAGGAGGAGGCGGTAATTGTGAGTGTTAATGGAGGCAACACGATGACTGGGAGTAAAAGTGTGATGTTTTGGATTTTTTACAACTTTATTAGTGCAGTGTTTATGTGAAAAAATAAGAGAAATACTGGAAAAAATATGGAGGATTTCCAGCATTATTTACAATGGAGAACAGGCAGAGCAATTAAATCAAATGTTTCCACTAATGCAGCAGGTATGTCACGTAATTTTAGCACCAATCTGACATAGCCCCGACTAAAACCCCTGTAAACTCTCAGTCGGCTAAACCTGCCTCCAGATTAGGGTCCGATTGTCCGAAGTGGAGCAGATACTGTGGGATTTTGGTAGTAAAGACAGATGTTTTAGAGGAAGCGAAGGGATTGCACATAGCTCTTCAGAGAAGCTTTGCAGGGGATAGCATTGTCAGCGAATTTAAGGTTTAGCTTCCTGAACTCATTTATTTAATTGGTACCAAAATCTGGATGAAGAAGGCCACACCCAGTGTCGACAAGTAAAATACTGTCACTAAGAGAGCTGCAGTGGATAAGTTATGTCAGTGTTCACTGTGGAACTTAACCCTTTATCGGGCAAGTGACTATTTTTGGTAATTTACGTTGCGGAAATTACCAAAAATAGTCACTTGCCTGATAAAGGGTTAATGTTTGTGGAAATTACCAAAAATAGTCACTTGCCCAATAAAGGGTTAATGTTTGTGGAAATTACCAAAAATAGTCACTTGCCTGATAAACAAAATGAGTTTAACAGGACAAAAAGTTGACTAAAACCATAAGCAGTAACACACACCTGCAATAAAATGAACTCCAGTTTGAGGTTTTACCAACTTATTACCTCACAAACAATATCTACATTGTAAAACCCCAAATACTAAAACAAAAGACTAATATGTGCACACAGTTACATTCAGAGCTGTTATTACAGAGATTGGCAGGTTTAATGCGACTCCAGAGGATGACGGAATGTTTCTGGTGTGAGCTACAGTAGGTGGAAATGAAAGGAAGGTTCATTTTTGTTTTTCTGTCATGTCTATGAGGATGTAAGGGATTTAGTAAAATCTATCTGACAAGCTTCATAGAAAGATTTAGTTTGAGGCTGATTTAAATTAAATACTTTACTGGAGCACTATACATTTACACATATTTATTGGGATTTTGTAAGACTCAAAAATCAAAGAATCGATTCACTACTATACTTTTATTAATTGATAAACCTGTCTACAATCATGGTGTTAGTGAATTTTCTGAATCAAACTTGAGGTTTTTGTCAATTTGTTGTATTAAAGGCTTTCAAGGGTTATGAACCTGTGAAGGACTGGCAACAAATGCAAGGAGGATGGTGGAAAGTCATTCCTGTCTGAGTTTTAGGATGAGTTGGAGCTGAAAATGTCAATGTAACATGAAAAGTTAAATGTTATGAGGCAGTTTAAATGGTACACAACTGTCATCGTGTTATGTCATAAAATAATAACTTTAATAAGGGCATTTTTACCATTACAAATAACTGTTTTTACAAAATAAAACTGAATCAAGGTGAAATAATGCTTTATAGGTAATGATAATAGATCTATCAAATACATGGGAGTTGTTTAAGTGCTGCTTTTTTCCCCACGGACAAGTTAAGAGTTTTACTACAGTGGCTTTAAAGCATCACATTGAAAAGTTCATACAGAGGGTTGACTGTCACACCCTTACACTAAAGGTTATATATGGGTTATTTTCCAAAATATCAACCCATTTGAGTGCACAAACCATCCTTCAACAGTGCTGCAGTACTTAAAAAACCTCCTATTCATCACTGTTTTAAAGTACAGGAGTATCATGTTTTAGTGTGAAAATATCAGCAACATTCTCCCATTGAGTTAAATGTGTTTAATAATGTCTCAATGCCAAATTTTGTCTGTTTTTACAAACTGCTGCTAAAAGTTTTTGTTGTAGTCATACAGTATATTAGCCACCAAATACAGTCTTATCTCAATTAGTGACCTTAAGGATTAATTAAATGCAAGCAAGGTTGGTCTAATTAATCCCAGCATTCTCACTTTATTGTCAATACCTGAACTATACTTGTTCACCTGAATAATACTAAGGTAAATAAAGCCAGTTTCAGATCATTCAGGACATTTTATCCTTTTTGTGTTTTCACTCATAAACAGAAAAAGCACAGAGAAGCATATAAAAATTAAGAATTGGATATTAAACAGAAAACATAGAACCCAAATGAAGTTAAAATAGTAAACTTATATTAATCCACTTTACTGAAGGGGCTTTTAATACACACAAAACAGACACTAATCACCAATTCTATGCATTGATGTGTAATGAGGTTAATATTTCATCATATTTATTTATAATGTACATGATCAGACTGTAGTTATCTCTAATGTATAAATGTGTATCTGAGAAAAAAAACTACTGTATATTCCTGCTTTGTGTATTAATCAGTGCTTAAGTATTTATTTTTCATCTAATGCAAATCCATATTTCAACTTAACTTCACTTTTGGAGGCAAACATTGTACATTTTCATAGTACCTTTTAGTAAATTAAATTATGTATATCAGTAATGCAAAATAAAACTTAACAAAGGGCTTATTAAAATGACTCCCATTGTTATAAGCTGCAAAATTAAAGATGTCATCATGACTATATTTTAATTATGTTATTATGAAGTGGGCCATTCTATACTGATACTTATGTTGCTTTAAACAGAATATGATGCTACTAATTTTGTTAGGGTAAGCAGAATTTTTACTTTTTGTAAAATACTTGTGAGTTCATCCATCTCAATGAGTCAGTGACCATTTTATTATACTCTTATCTTCAACAGTATGCATGCGTTTCTACTATGCATGGCCAATTTGATCTCTCAATACGATCAGTCCATGGTTTATTTCACTTATGCAGCAGTTGTGGTTGACACGTGCAGCTTCTTCACAGGTGCAGCAGAAGCCTGTCAGGTTTACTTTGACCCTCTCTGTATGATCTCCCCTGGTTCAGTTCTAGAGTGCGTTCATTCTTTTCTTTTCTTTTTTCTCCCACAATCTCTTGTTCCTTCTCTTCTTTTCTTCCTCATTCTCTCCTCTGCCTCACTCTCTGTCACTCTCTCTAGTTTTTTCCCTTTTTTCAACACATAGGTGGATTAAGGCAGAGGGGCTTTTGTTTAGATAAAGCGAAGGATTAGGGAGAGATTTGCCCCCATAAAGTTGTGGGCTTGATGGGCCTTTTATCCCTGCATGTCCCTAAAGCTGTGTTGCCTCTGGATTAGGACTATACAATGGGGCCCCTTGTGCAGAGGGATCCGGGCCAGAGAGGGAGAGGGAGAGGGAGAGGGAGAGAGAGAGAGAGAGAGAGAGAGAGAGAGAGAGAGAGAGAGAAGAGAGAAGGCAAGGAGAAGAAATGAGACAGAGGGATTGAGACAAGGGAGAAAAGAGGGCAAGAAGAAAGAGAGAGAGAGGAGGAGGATGCAAAAGGAGAAAAAGAGGGGAATTATACAGCTTTTAGAGGAAACTGACAGGTTGAAAACTTTCAGAGGAGGGATTTGCAGAAGAGATCCTGAGATCTTGTCACCACTAAAAAGGATTTCAGGAGGATTCAGAGGCGTGGCGCTGACAATAAACCGCAAATTGTGGCTGTCTCTTTAAATTCATTTATCTGATATTTAAGGAAAAAATAAATAAAAAAATAAAACCAGGTGAAGAAAAACGGCTCTCGCTGTGGAAGTGCTGCTAATAACGTGTCTAAGAGGTGGCTCCTGGCAAATTGCTTTGTTATTCTTGTCAAAAAGGTCTCCTGCAAGAAGTCGATTTTAAACTACACATCAAAATGATTAATTGCTGTGGGATGAACAGATGCTGAAATACCCTTGAATGGTGCCGTGGAGGCTGAGGCTCGCCGGATTGCACACCTAATGTATTCATGAAGTTGCAGAAACATCATTAAGAGTATTAATTAGCTATTAGAGAGCAGAATTCACCGCATTAAAGATCGTTTTGTTCTTATCAAACACGGGCTGAGGCAAGCAAGTTCACTTTACAATTAATTATATGGGCGAGAGGACATATTTAGGATTTCCTTTTTTTTTTTTTTTTGACCAGTCAGTTTTCTTTGGTAAATGAGATGAAGATGACTAACCCTGACACATAGATGATGATGATGATGGGAAAGACTTGTGGGACTTTTATAACACAAATGCCTCAGCTAAATGAACACTTTTAGGTTGTTGTTCAACTGGAGGTCATTGTTTGCCCACCTATAGTATTGTGCAGTGCATGGGTGCATGGGTACAGGGGTAAGGGGAGCTGTTTTTTGGTGTTTAAGCCCCTCAGATGCGCTGGACAGCTCTAGTCACTCTAAGGAGCTTTAGGTGGAGAGGCGCTGAGAAGAAACTCTTTCTCGCTTTAATTGCTTTAGAGACGGTCCTCACAAAGAGACAGTGGCCAGATTTACCTCCCGTTTAAGTTCTTATTTCCATTGGTTCACAAGTTAATCCTCTTTCTTTCTCAGACCTCGCAGAAAACCAAGTGATAGGAGCCTACCAAGGCGACAGAACCAGAGGCACACGAGTTTTTTTTTTTTTCTAGGAGAAGAGAAAGACTTTGAAGCACATAAAGTTTAAGGTGTAGAGGGAAAAAAAGATTAAAAAGAAAAGATGATATTTCAACTAGGCTACACCAATCACATCCGTTAATAATAATAATAATAATAATAATAATAATAATAATAATAGTTTTTAATAGTTTATCCTTGCGTTTGAATCATACTGGCTGTGGCAGTGTAAAAAAGCGTAGGCTAAATTATTACATTGTATTATTAGCCTATCAATAATAAATCAGCATTATTATGTTGATTGTAAAACCTTAACCTTAATTAGAACAAATAAGATTTGTTTTTTCAGATAATACTTTACATATTTGCTACTATCTGTGTTTAAATAAGGGACATTACCGGCAATAAACGTGACACTGCATTTTAACATAAAATGTGAGTAAATGCCTCCCTCCTCCTCCTCCTCTCTCTGCAGTTAGAGTTTGTTGTGCAGACTCATAACTTTCATGTGACCCACAGAAACTTTGGTGAAGTTTCCAAACTGACCGTTCAAGTGCATCCTATTTCAATACGCGCCAAAACAATCGTGCTCATGATATTTATTTCACTAAACCTTTTGTCTACTGCTCAGTTTTATAGTGAGAAACACGGTCAGGGATAAAACGGCGTTATAGGCCAAGCACTTTCTCAAAGAATCACCCAACAAAATATGCAAGCTTTACATTAAAAGGCTACTTTGCGCTGCCCTTAATTCCCTACCTAAACGGTTTTGCTTCGGGAGAAGAAATCTTCTCTAAAAACCCTTCAAGAAGAGAAGGGCATTATTGCCCTAATCCTCTTACCCGCAGTCATTTTAAGACAGGGGTTTTTGGAGGCTGAGATGGCGTCTTGTCTTCCCTATCCCATCCCAAATCCTTCCAGGCCGGGAGAGAGTCTAAAGGCAGCACCCTGGCATCTATTAGCCATCGCTCCAAAGTCTCTCTCTTCCAGTGGCATGAAAGAAAAAAAAAAGCCGAAAAGCAAACAAACCAAAGGTTGGTTGATTCTCCCCCAACAACTATGCTACTGCAAGCAATTTGATGCATGCACCAAGGGCAGAATAATCATTTAAAGGACAAGAAATGTTGGAAAATGCACAAATAAATAGTTGATAAATTTTTATGCGCATTTTGTGTGATTATCCTTTGGAAATGTTGAAAAAAATATTTGTTTAGACAAATTGGAACTGCAAAAAGTAAACAATAAAGCACAGACAATTTAATAACTATCATCTATTTTTCACTGTTAAATGATTTGCAAATTATATCCAAAATTGCATCTAAGAAAAAAAATCAATATAATATCAATACATCCTTAAATGCAGCCATTTGCAACCTTTTCTTTTGACATTTCGGGAGCGTTTATCCAAAAAGACCGATGGGACATGGAGGGATTTACCGGACATAATGTGCTTAAATCGATCATATTAGAAAATAACTCCAGAAGTCAGTGCGCCAAAGTCCGCCGCCGGACCGTCAACTGTCTTATTAAGTTGACTGACAGCAGAGGGAACCAATAGGAAGCCGGGGTGACCCCTGCGAAGCACTCCTTAAAGCTCTCCGCCGGGCTCTCGCGCGCCAGCAGATGGCGGTTTCCCACTTCTGCGCGAGACGCGGAGAGATCCAGATGAAAGGGAAGAGACGTGAGGAGGAACAGCGAGAGCGCACGGACTGGGACTGAAGCAACAGAGTGGATGAGTTTTACACCGACACGAACCTGGACAAACACACGGAAAAACTAGCACGAAGAAGACGAAACTCAGCAGAAAAAAAAGAGACACGTGAAGTCTGAAGAACTGTCATCTGTGTAGGAGTCACAGAAAGGAAGGCAGAAGAGGTAAACACTCTTTGGAGGCATAATTTACCCAATTTAATGCACTGTTTATTCGCACTTAAAATGTGTCAAAATAATGCTTCGTATTTTTTCCGATTTTTATTTAACGATTTTCACCAACTTTCAATCTATATTAGTTCGTCATAGTGAAAAATAAAAAAAATAGACAATAAATAGTAAACATTACTGCATGTAGCACTTTATTAGCTTACTGTATAAATTCTATAACACAAGAAATATAAGGAATGTAACTGCATTTCAATAAGTGAGTTCTTCGGTTTTATGTTTTATGTTATAAATCTGTGAATTGGAATGGAATGGAAAACCAAAAAAATAGCCATGCGTATATAGGACTAAAACCGAAATTTAAATAACCTAAATATTGTTACAGGAGATAGACTATTAAGTTAATAAATAATTTTTGCACAACAATTTGCAGTAATGGTCGTAGTGTTAACAAAATGCACCGTATTTCATCCTAAACTTTACATTTACTTCTGTACAAGACGAGAAAAATACTTATAGTGTTAATGAAAGTCTAACCAGAGTCGTGTTCGTCGTCCTCTGACAGCTACACAGTGACACAGCAAAGAGCAGATTGTTAGGTCGACTTCTGGCCCCGAGGGCTGTTGGAAAATAACATTTTTCCTAATTTAGTCGGATCAAAGAGTTGCACTGTACATGCCAATTTACATAATGACGATTTGATAATCGAAGCGTTGAGCAGAGCTGCCAGGAGGGGCCAGAGCCTGGAGCTGCCAGAGGCTTATGAATGACAATAACAACACTGACAGGCTCACACTGATGAGCTATTGTGCTGAATTTGATATGGACAGAAGGATACACCCAGAGATGGAGTTAAATGTAAAATTTAGACAAAGGTGGCCATGAGAAGGCAAATTTAGAATCTGGAGGAAAACACACACATACAGCTGAGTGACAGATTTTATTTGTAAGTTTGTATCTGGAGGAAACTGGAAAAAATCCAAGCTAAAGAGCGCTGCAAATTTATTTGATTTTGATTTATTATTTTGAATGTGTGCTAAGCTATTTATTGTTGCTTTTGCATGTGTTTTTCTTGCTTTTATTATGATGTTTTTATGACTGGTTTCTTATGTTTTTGCTCTGCGTCCTTTTCCATTTTATTTTATTGTTCTTCTACTTATTCTTGCTTACTTTCATTACTGTTATGAATTGTTTATTGTGCTTTTGCCTGGACAAAGCACTTTGGATATGCATTATTGTATATAAATAAACTTACGTTCCCTTTAGGACGCGTTTCAGTCCATCAGCTGCTACTCAAGTCCTAAACAAACAAAAATCTAGGTCTTTTTTTACATTAAGTTTATAAGTGAGGAAGAATGTTTTTGTTTTTATTTGATTAAAATCTACATATTCAGCTTGACAAGTAAAGTGCGTAAAAAGAGGAAAAGGCAGTTGGAAACGTGGGCTATAACTAGATCATGCGTGCAAGCTCAGGTGCCCGCGCGCACACGTCCACGCACACGCACGTGCAGGAACTCCAACCCTGAGCTAACCACCGAGTCCCACTGTACGTCCGTCCGTGTCAGCGTTGATGATAAATGGAGGGCCTCGCAGTCGAAACCTATTTGCACTTCCATTAGACGGGGAGCCAAATGGGGATCAACATGCATATTTTTACCCGCGGAGAAGCCATACATCTCAGCCAAAACGTTGCCCCGGGGCGATGGGATAAGAGGCCGCCAGAGAGGGGAGGGGAGGGTGGGCGCCGGGGAGGGGGGCCCATACAACTCAAATACTTGG